>LPNX010412033.1:105238-128113 GCA_001517045.1 Pseudotsuga menziesii | reverse complement strand
ACACACACACATAGAGAGAGAGAGAGAGATTGTGTGAGAGAGAGAGGGGGGAGGTGTGAGAAACAACGAAAGAGTGGGGAGGAGGGAGCAATAGAGAGAGAGTGATGTAGGGAGGGATAGTGAGGGAGTTATAAATAAGGTGGAGAGAGTTTTTGAAAGATGGGGAGTGAGGGAGAGACACACACACACCCATATACTCTAGAGAGAGAGAGAGGGAGGTTGTGAGAGAGAGAAGGGGGAAAGACACAGACACATACACATAGAGATAGTGAGAGATGGAAATATAAAAGCAGGGAGGGCTAATGAGTAAGGAATACAGGGATAGTGAGTAAGTCACATGTGTATCCATAGATGCCAAAATATTATTTAGGGATCGAATATTGTATTTCCTTTCTTGGCCACGTTGAGGTCTTGATACCCATATCTAATGCTCAAAACCTCTTAAAAGCATGTGCATATTTTCTTGGAGACCAAGCATACCTTGAGTAGGTCATCTGTGGTGCTTCAAGGAATTGTTCATTAACATGGGTGCCTAAAATATTCCACTATGGCCTAAGGAATGAGCATATTCCCTCAATCATTTCTCATAGGTCCCATACCCGCTTCTCAAAACCACCTAATTCTAATAAAATCCATATTCATAGTCCATGTATATCTATGAGATCCCATGTGTGGTTTTTAAAGAATCCTTCCTATCCCTAGATTCCTAGAAGCTTTAGTTAGGACCTAATTCCATAGTTTCCTCCCCTGACCATGTCCATGGCATTGAGATGCATACCTAATGCTCAACAAATGATGATGGCATGCATATCCTAATTAATATTCAAACAATTCACTTTCAATGCCATGTGTGGTGGTTGGAGGAATCAATTTTGGCCCTAAATGGTTAACAACTTCCTTTAATGCCTAAGGACTAAGTGTTTACCCTTTCCCTTGTGAAGGGGACTAATATTTTCACTTAGTGCTAAAAATGTTCTAACATAACTAGTATCCCCATTTCAAGGTAAATGAAACCATGGAAGGATCTACAGAGGTTTTTCAACATGTCATTCTTGGATCTAGATGGATACAAGCATCTTCTAGGTGCTAAGGCCTAGGTTTCCTCCCTTATTATGTCTAAGGTCCCAAGGCACATACATAGTACTTAGAAACCCCTAATGGTTCCCATATCCCCATTCAAAACAAAACTATGAACATGAGAGGTCATCTATGGTGATTCAAGGTGTCATTCATGGACCTTGAGCCCTAAAAGTTGGTTTAAAACCTAAAAATAAAGCTTTATGTACCAACCATGATTAACACCTTAGCCTCCATATCTAATGCTAAAAATATTCTAATCATGGCCATATCCCAACTGAAAGGTTGAGGATACCCTTAAGAGATCATGTGTGTTTGTTCGAGGTGTTGTTCTTGGCCCTATATGTCTATAGGATTCCTTTATGGCCTAAGGACTATTTTTCCTCCCTCAACCATGTCTACGGATATGTTTCTAGTGCTAAGAGAATTGTAATGCACTGCATATTCTCTCTTAGATGCAGAATATCACATACGGACATCCTATGTGTAGGTTCAATTCCTTGTTCATGGACCTCAAGCCTTAAAATATACCTTTAGGACATAATTATTTAGTTTCCTCCCTCAAGCATGGCCAAGGGACTATGACCCATACATAGTTCTTGAAACCTCCTAATGGTGTCTATATTATAACACAAAGAAAAATTATGCTCTTGGGAGGTTAGGCATGGTTGTTTGAGATGTTGTTCTTGATGATGTTAAAATATTACTATAGGTCCGAAGTCTTGATGACACGAACTATTTTTTTTATTCATTTCCATAGCCATGCACTAAAACAATTTTTTGTGGTTCTCCATAATGCGTGCATATTTTGCTTCTCTAAAATGCGTGCATGTTTTGCTTCTCCAAAACGCGTGTGCTTTTTTCTTCTCCATAACACGTGCACATTTTTCTTCTCCATAACACATACCCATTTTGTAACTATAAAACACATGCGTATTTTTCCTATCCTAACTTATGTGTCATATGACATGTCAGGATCGAGATTAACCAAACCAAGCATTACATAACGTGAGCATGTTGTGCTTTTATGTATCATGAGTGTCTTTCCAAAAAATAGGATTGCATCTAAAAGTTCCCTCAACTTCTTGCAGACACCCACATGATTTACAAAATATAAACAGAGACCATAATTCATATAAAACAAAAACAAACTTAAAGAATCAAAAAGTTTGTCACTACAAAACTTGACAACTATCTCGAAAAACTATGTTTTGTCAGTAGAAAAAGTTAAGTATCCAATTGTACTACTCCCTGTATCTTCAATATTCATCCTTCTCAAACCTCCAAAGGTTGGCCCTGTGCTTGCATTGTGTCTTGCAAAACATGTGTCCCTAGATCCATTACATTCTGTAGCATTATCCCTCTATTGTTTATACTCATTTTTTGAATACTTTTTCTGGCTGAGAAAATTTGCATTAACTTGTTCCAACCTCTGATTGAATAAAAAAACTTTGGGGAAATTAACCATTATATTGGCCCTCTTGTTTCCAATCTTACTCTCTTTCTCTAGAAATGACTGATTTTCCAGCCTTAGGCACTTAACATAATCCTTGTATTTCTTTAATTTCTATTTTAACCTTTGATTCTTCAACTTTAGGCTAATCAATTTTTTATTTCCATTCATATTCTAAAGAAATGGATTCCTTTAAAGGTGAAAGAGGTTCATTCATTTGTTCCTCTTTGATTTCAAGCTCTGGCATAACATATGAACTTGGTTGTTCATCTATGGGATCTTGTATAATTGGTTTCTCTTCAAATTCCTGAAAAAACATTTGACAATTATTTTCAACAAATTGAACAAGCTTCAATAAATTCCCTGCCGACTATTTGGAGACTCTTGTTCCCTAGAGACCATCTTAGTTAATCTTTTAAGAAATAAATAGGAAACACTCATGGGTGATATATCATCTAGATGCAATAAACAACACATATGATACATATGCATAGTTGCATACCTGCCTTCCCCTCTAATATAACATTGAATAAGCTTCAATAAATTGTTCTATTCAACCTTAATCCATGAATGAGCAATGCCTTTCCTCCAGTCGATATTTTGATGCGTATCCAACAATAAATTATTACATTCAGGTGCACTTACCCCCTGCATTTCAAACCATCTCTCACCATCTTGAGGTAACTCACAAGTGATAGCAATTGATTGTTCTGTGACAGGAAAAGTTAAATACCCCACTACGATAGTATTGTTGGAATATTGGACAATACTGAGAGGGAAGGGTGAATTGGTATTGATATATTTTAACAATTTAAACCACTTTTAATTTATTTATTAAAACACATGATCAACATGAACAAACAGAACACAAATTTATCATGGAAGCCCAATTGGGTAAACGACCAACACTTCCTATCACTACAAAATTGTATTTTACAAATAGTTGTTACCTACTTCTAGAGAAAAGAATGGTATTTCACCCTATTTACCAAGAACTAGTATAAGGAGGCTATGACCCCCTGGTTTTATTAGTTGCTATTAAAAGGATGCTACAATACTCTATTTACTAGCTACCACTGGAAGGAGGCTACGACCTCCTTGTAGGGTTGTCTCCTGCCCTAGCACCACCCTGCCACCCTAATATGTTTTTATTTGTCTTCCAGATCTTCTATATGTTTCCTATCACTGATTTTTTTTCTTTGGCCTCTGTCTTGTTGTTACAGCTGCATAGATTATAATTAGAGAGACATATTCTTCCTCTCAGCAATCTGTCTATAAATACCTACTAACACAGTTTCTTCGAATGTATCTTTTCATCATTGCACCTTTTCATTCTTAGATCATGCCTCTTCATGAAAAATTAATTATTCATTTTAATAATTCTTTTAACTCTATTTAGGTTTATCATTCATACCTTTCCACAACAAAATCTTACCAAAATTTCCTTTTCACAATGATATTTCCACAAGGTACTTTTCGCATCGTTAATTTCTTGTGCATTCTTCCCCGGACATTGAACTGAGATTAGATGCAGATTGTAAATTATGGATTTGTGTTTTGACTTTTATCAAAATATCCTTCCACAACTTCCTTTGCATAACTGCCTTTCCACAAGGTACTTTCTGCACCGTTGATTTCTTGAGGACTCTTTTTTGACCGTTAATTTTTTATCAGATGCACATTTGCAGATTGTGGATTGTGGGTTCATAAATTACCAAAGAGTGACTTCCGCTACTCCCTTTCCATAGATTTTCTTTCACGCCATCAATCTCTTACAGATTCTTTCATGACCCTCGATCTTGCGGATTGCGGGTTTTGTAATTTTTTTCAGACTACTTCCACAATTTTGCTTCTATGATGTCAATATATTGCATATGCTTTCCTAACCATCGATATTCAAATTGCGGATTGCAAAATGTGGAATCACACTTTCCCATTTTCGACCTCCACAATTTTCTTCTACAACTTTGTTTCCACATTTCTTCTAAACTGTTAATTTTCTTACAGATTCAATCCTGATCGTTGATCTACAACCAAATGTATATTTGTTCTATAGCGTTGTGGATCATTCTATAGCCGTAGATATTCTGTGGACTCTCTTCTAACCGTCAGATCTATTTATTGTTTCCTCTTCCAAAAGGTACAGGGCCTGACATGTCGTCCCAGGATCCAGGATGGTGACTTCTCATGGAGACCAAGAACCTAGAGTCCCCACATCACCTTTTCTCTACGCGTCAAATAACCAAGGTGAGGCCAGTGCATATAAACACATATAAACTCAAATGTGCTGCCAATTTGGAATAAATTACAATCATTGAATCGGTATGTACCGTTGATCACCTGATTGGTCAGATGGTTGATAAGCCTTCGTAATAAATTTTGCTGCATATCCTCATCTCTTCTGCATCTTGCATCGATCAACCGCTACTCATCGAACTACCATCTGATTTTGTAATTCCTGTGTCTTACACTCAGTTTTCTTTGTCATCATTTTTTTCACTGCTGAACTCTTTTGACATCAATTGAAAACCATTTTCAACATTCTCTCCCTTTGGCATTCAATGAAAACATATCCTTTTGGTCAAAATTTTGTCCCCCTTTGACACCAATGGAAAAGGATTCCTTCTGATATCTCCCCCTGAGATTATGCTTCTTCAGTAAAACTATTGTAAGGATATTACTCCCAAATTTTGTCTAACATGCTCAAAGGCTTCCTTTGGTAGTGGCTTGGTGAAGATATCAACAATTTGTTATTTTGTGTCAACATACTCTAGTTTGACAATCTTCTAGGATACTTGTTATCTTAGTAAGTCATACTTTATTGGCACATGCTTTGTCTTGGAGTGCATGACATGAATTTTTGACACATTTATAGCACCGGTATTATCGCAATTTATTACTATTGAGTGCTCATACTTCACAAGTAAGTCTTCTAGTGTCTTCTTCATCCAATTGACTTGAGTGCAACATGACGTAGTAGAAATGTATTCAGATTCTGCTGTGGCAAGAGAAATGGAGGATTTTTTCTTTCTTGACCATGATACCAAACATTTTCCCCACAAAAAAGCTGATCCATTGCCACTTTTTCGATCATCAACACTTCTTTCCCAATCCGCATCAGTAAATGTTTTCAAGATGAAGCCTTAACTTTTTGGGTAACATAATCCATACTTCATAGTACCTTTAAAATATTTGAATATTCTTTTTACTATTGTTACATGCATTTCTTTGGGGTTTGACTAGAACCTAGCAACCAACCCTACAACTTGTGTCACATATGGTCTTCTAGCTGTCACATACAACAGCTTGCATATCATGGATCTATACATGGTATGATCCACTTCCAAGGACTCATCGTCCTTACTTAATTTATAACTTGTGATCATAGGAGTACTAACAGGTTTGGAGTATTCCATCTTAAATCTTTTTAGCATGTATTTTATGTACTTGGTTTGAGAGATAAAGATTCCTTTATCTTTCTAACAAACTTGTAATCCCAAGAATAATGTTAGTTCACCCAACATTGACATTTCAAATTCCTTCTTCATTTTAGAATCAAATCTTACACATAGTATTTGTAAATTGCTTCCAAATATGATGTCACCTACATAAACAACAACAATGATCATATTTTCGTCTTTTATTTTTAAGTAGAGATTACTTTTAGTGGCCACTCTCTTCAATACTTGTTTCTTTAAGTAGCTGTCCATCCTTGAAAACCATGCCCTTGGAGCTTGTTTAAGGCCATAGAGTGCATTTTTCAATTTACAAACATAGTCTCTATTTTATGATAAGAGAAAACCTTCAGGTTGTTCAATATAAACCTCTTCTTCTAGTTTTCCATTCAGAAATACAGACTTGACATCCATTTGATATAATTTAAATTTTTTATGGCATGAAAGTGCTAAAAACATTCTGATTTCTTTAGGTCTTGCTACAGGGGCATACGGTTCTTCAAAATCAATCCCTTCCACTTGAGCATACCCTTTACATACTAATATTTCCTTATTCCTTATCACTTGACCATCTTTATTGAATTTGTTCTTGAAGACCCATTTGGTCCATATAATAGTTTTGTCTTTGGGTCTTGGGACAAGTTCCCAGGTTTTTTTTTTCTTAATTTGATCCAATTATTCATTCATGGCTTTAATCCCTTCACCATTATTGTTGGTTTCTATAAAATTCTTAGGTTCCACTACTGAGAGTAGGGCTTGTTCATTAAATATTAGTTGTCTCCTTATACTAACTCTAGTGTCTTTGTCACCTATGATATGTGTCTTTGGATGATCCTTGTGTACTCTTCTAGATGGATTTTTTTGTATCATATCTTAGAGAATCTTCTTCACTTTCCTGTGTATCTTCCTTCTCTATTTCTTCTTCTTCATAATGAATACTTTCATCCTTTTTCAAGTCTTCCTTTTCTTCATCATTTGTACTTTCATCACCATCATGAATTCTTATTCATTTTGGTTTTATGTCATATATTCTTACATCTACACTTTCTATGATATTTTGTAACCTTTTATTGTAAAATATGTATGCCTTCTTGGTGGATGAATATCCTAAAAATATTCCTTCATCAGTCCTAGAATCAAACTTGCCAAGACCATCCTCATTCCTTTTAATGTAGTAATTGCTTCCAAATACTCTAGAATACCTGACTGAGGCTAGTCTTCCATACCATAGTTCACAAGGAGTGTTGTCCTTATTCACTCTAAATTTTTCTCTATTAAGTATATGGATAGTTGTGTATACTGCTTCTCTCTAATATGCATCTGAAAACTTTTCTTCATTAAGCATTGTTTAGGAAGCTTCTTGGATTGTTTTATTCATCCCTTCAACAACACCATTCCACTGAGGAGCCTTTGCAGCTGAAAATTGTCTTGTAATCCCATGTATCTCACAAAACTCATTGAACTTATTTGAGGTAAACTCTCCCCCATTTTCCGATTTAAGACATTTGGTTTTTTGATTTGTCTCATTTTCAATGATTTCTTTGAATATTTTTAACCTTTCGAGAGCTTCTTATTTTTCATTGAGAAAGGTTACCCAAGTCATCCTTGTGTAGTCATTAATGAGCAGCATAAAATAATATTCTCCTTGCATTATTTTAGTCCTTGTTGGTTCACAAAGATCAGTGTGAACTATTTCCAGAGGATGTGAGTTCATATGTTCTTTTGTTTTGAAACTATATTTAGTTTGCTTCCCATGTTGACAATGTCTACAAACTAAGTTTAGAGGTTTCACAATTTTAGGAAAGTCTTTCACAGCTTCTTTCTTACTTTCCTTGACAAGATTATCAAAGTTTAAGTGTCCCATCCTTATGTACCATAACCAAATTTCATCAACCATACTCAAGTGGCATTGATTTTCATTTTTTATGATGTATACACTGTTTGAATTGCTTATAGTAGTGCTAACAACAATTCTTCTTGAGTCTTTTTTCCTGATTTCACATTTCTCATAGTAAAAAATACAGATGTGCCCTTGGCCACATGTTTGACTTACACTAAGGAGATTAGGCTTGAATTTTTCTACTAGTAATACATTTTCTTCTTTGATCTTGCTATTGACAACAGTTGTACCTTTTCCAATTATCTTGGAATACGTATTAATACATTTTCTTCTTTGATCTTGCTATTGACAACAGTTGTACCTTTTCCAATTATCTTGGAATACGTATTGTCTACAAATGTGACTTTACCCTTATTATCTTTTAGTTTTATGAACTTGTTTAGGTCACATGTCATGTATTTTGAACACCCACTATCTAAGTGCCATAGATTTTGTTTCTCTGTTGCACATAGGGAAATCATGGATCTTTACTTTTCTTCCCTTTTCCTCTAATACTTCTTTTGTTTTGTGTCTTGAAACTTATTTGCAATAGTATTCCTTATAGGAGTCATCAGTTTACAATTTCTTGCCATATGTCCATGGTTATTACATTTGTAACATTCTAGGTCATATCTTTGAAAAAGTGTAAAACGATTATGATTCCTTTATTTTGGTTTGTCACTAGGTGAATACTTCTTATATTCACGAGCCTTTCCATAGGCTCTGCAATTAAGGGATTTGTGACCAAAGTTAATACAAGAGTAACAATGACAAAGGAAAATCTGTTGATATCTATTCGTCAATGATATCTTAGGCATCATATTAGTCCTATTTTTGGAATACTTCTTATCTTCATGAACCTTTCCATAGGCTCTGCAATTAACGGTTTTGTGATCAAAGTTATTACAAGAGTAACAATGTCTTAGCTGAAATATTTCACCTCCTACGGATAGCAAGGTGCTCCACTGGTCTGAATGGTTCAGATCCAGAACAAATAGAAGACAAAGGTTGAAGACTCTCCCTAGACGCCATAGGGATCTGGAATGAAATGCTTTGATAGTCACCCTGTGTACCTGCAATCAACTCAACATGAAACAGATCCAAGCAACCATCATATTAGCTGTTGATCTATGTTAGTGAATAAGGAATCTAACAACATATATATGAAATCAAACATCAACAATATATGTGGGACATAAATCAACTTGCATTAAAGAAATATGAAGAAGTTTACAACCAAGCCTTAGTGTTGAAATTCATCTCCATGAAACCAAGTATTATCATGCCCATAAGCTCTGACTCTAGCTCTCTCTATGCTCTCCAGTGGCATGGACCAAGTGATCAATCCAACAACATAAAAATTCCTTAAGATTTCTCCCCCTCAACCATGGCCATAAGCTTGTATTTATAAGGCTAAATGGATAGGGTAGGTTGAGATATTAGTGGGTGAGGTGGCCTCCAAGATCCTAGGATGAGGGATCTCGAGCTCAACGGACCCACAATAGTAGGGATAAGGGATATCTTGAGGCTTATCATGTAGAAGCCTCGAGAAGCTTCTCTTTTTCCCTTTTTACCCAGGGTACTGTGTTTCTCCTTCAATGACAGAGCAGTTATGGTAATAACCGCTTATGGACTAAGGGACATAAGTGGTGGCACCACTTGTGGGTAAAAAAGGATGGGTGGTGCGAACAAGGGTACTGCTTATGGATAAAGGGTCAAGTGCGGTGCTGGGAATTTGTATGAAAAGATTGACAAATGATATGAGTTTCCACTCCAGAAGCTGGGATTCAGGGCAAGTAGGTATGTCAAATGTCTTATCACATGATGGTGACAGGATTTTGGTATAACAGGATGCTCCCCCAAAGCATGAGTATTTGAGGGATATGATAAACGAGAGCTTTGAGAGAATAAGTCATTGTCACAAGGTGAAAATGTCAGATCGATCAAAGCATGTCATCAAGTAGGCATCTGTAGTACATCAGTATGTTGACTCATAGACACAAGTAACCAAACTCATGGCTGCAGACCAATACAAGGCAGATCCATGAGAGGAATAAACAAGGATGGCTACTAGAATAAAGCATAGATACAAGTGATAGAGGACTCAAACTTGGACATAGCTACTAGGCATACAATGTAGATATATGTCATACAGATGCAATTTTGAGCATAGCGATGACCATACAAATGTGGATCCATGCTAGATATGCAAAACTCCATCGCAATCTAGGGAAAGCAATGAGTGCTTTAAACATATACCTAGGGTCTTTGTCTCGTCTTCCACAAAGTACAATTCTATCCATTTTATTACAATGATATAAAGTTGAACATGGTATAAACCTCTCGATTATTGGCCAATGATGTGAACCATTAACAAGTGCGAGGGAGATCACCATTAATATCAATGATTCCCAGGTACTCTAGTACAATCTACTGAGTGTGAATAGATGTCTTGATGTTGAACACCCAAATGATTCTATCGATCAAAGGTCAATGATGTGAACCTATGTCGAGAGTGATAGAATCTGTCATTAAGACATACAGATCTCAAGGTACCAAATATTGTTTCTAAGACTATTTCCCAGATGATGAGCTGATGTTGATGGGAATAGTCTTGTCGAAGGAGGGCCATGATGACTCCCACATTGATGACATGAAACTCACAACATAGTTCTGGAATGATGTGCATGTAGTAACCATAAGACTGACTCAAAGATACTAACACAAAGACTGTGTAGACTACAGGGGTAAAAATTCTTCAAATCCCCTTCGAACATCGGGCGGCATGACCTAAGACTTGGCAGCATGACTAAATGGGACAAACACACAATGCGACAATGGAAAATGCATTCTTTTGAAAGACTCAAAGGATTGACATGACTCATGAAAGTGGATCATCACAGAGATCAACTGAATACCCAATTGACTGACATGATGTGCAGACAAGTGCCATGTTCAAAGGTAATGACAAACAACTACCATTATTTGAAAAATGATTCCCTTCCCATTTTCCCCATCATGATCAATGAGTGCCTCTTTTCGGTTTTACGAGTTCAAAGAGGGTAACAAACACTTGATATAGCTTATCAAAAGACAAGTCCAGACTCATATGTTTTACAAACCTGAGAGAGGAGGGGTTCGTTCCCAAAACGGGTCTCTCAATGTTTAATTTTGACGAGTCCACTGAAAGAAAACTTGGTATCGTTCATGTTTAGAGAGTCTGAATGAATACAAAAGAAGACTCCAAAGGGTCCTTTTCCATATGATTTAGTCTCTAAGGCCCGAAAAAGTATAAAATCATACCTTAGAGAACTCTTCCAGTCATGATTGGCTGGAGTGTTCCTTTTTCGTAAATAGTCCTATCCGAACCGAAAAATAGATAACCTACCGTTGGAAGGACGACTCTTCAAATACTTTTACGAGTATGAAGAAGAAAAGTACTCAACAATCTTTTCGTATTTAGGGAGCCTAAAAAGAGTTTAAAGAGGACTCCATTAGACTTTTTCATGTTTGAATCTAGAGCACGAAAAAGTAATAAACTAAGCTCAAACCACTTTTCATGTTTTAACCAGAGCACGAAAAATGAAAAGTAAGCTCAACACCATATTACAGTTTTTAACAATCTTGAAGATCAGTTGAAAGAATGCTCAGGGATTGGTTTCATTTTTACGCAAGCTTGAAACCAATAGGTAAATTTATGATTTAAAATCCCATTAACATGATATACAGAGGTTGGAATATTGCCCCTAGCATGGTTGCTAGCGGCTCGACATGCCCCCAAGATTCGTTTCATCTGATGATTCTTCTTCCATACCCAACCTAAAAAATCTTGGTTACTAATGTGAAAATGTTCACCAGGGGGTAGGAAGAATGAGAATCAGACAGGTGAAAAGAAGGTTCAAGTTCTAACACTAAACTGAAGACTCGACTCAAGGGAAGGGGATCTGTTTCATTTTTACACAAGCTTGAAACATAAGGTAATTATGCTTGGAACATGATTTTAATTTTATGCAAGCTTGAAAACAAAAGGTAGACTATGCTTAAGGAGACCTACTTCATTTTTTAATGAGCTTGAAATAGAAAATGAACTATGCTCAGGAATGATTTCATTTTTATGGAAGCTTGAAACCAAAAGGTAAACTATGCTTGAGGAGATATATTTCATTTTTTAACGAGCTTGACATAGAATGGGAACTATGCTCATAGAAAAATAACATGATGGTCAGAACCTGGCATGATGGTCAGGTGTTGTTTCATTTTTTAACGAGCTTGACACAGAGTGGGAACTTTGCTTAGGGAAAAATGACATGATGATCAAGTGTTGTTTCATTTTTTAACGAGATTGAAACAAAATGGGAGCTTTGCTTAGGACATGGTTTCATTTTTATGCAAAATTGAAACAAAAAGAGTAAACTATGCTTAAGGAGTGGTTTTATTTTTTAACAAGCTTAAAACCAAAAGTAAACTATGCTCTAAAACCTGCTCCTACCAAACATGATATCCAGAGGTTGGTAGGTTTCCCCCATTACCTAAAAGATAGTGTCTTAGCTCCGTTACAATGTCCATAGAATAGAGCCATGCCCCCCCATTTTACCTATGATGGGAAGTAGCTAACTAGAAGAAGGGGAAGGAACCACAAGAACATGAGGCACATTCAAGGTAGTCTGATTACTAGGAGTAATGCGATGGTCAGGTGTAACAAAGGAAAGCTGATCAATGGTCACCATCTTCCCATTATGGGGAAAATACATAAATATAAAGAGTGTGGACACAACAGCCTTCATGGAATAAACATAATCATGTCCAAGGAGCAGATTGAAATCTAAAGGACCTTGGACCACCATAACATCAATGCAGATAGTTTTCCCTCCTAATGTAATAGGAAAATAAGGAAGAGTCCCTAAAGGTGTAGTAGGTCTTTGATTAAAAGCTATTATCTGATCAGTGGATGGCACAAGCTAAGGAGATCTTAAAGCTTTCCAAGCAGTTGAGGATAGAATACTAACAGAAGCCCCTTCGTCAACAATAGTGTGAAGTATGTGCCTAGCAGTAACATTCACAACTATCTGGAAATGAACACTCGAATGAAGATGAGACTCTGCCAAGTTACTCCATTCAAAGTAAATAACCTCATTACTTGTAGAGGGTTATGTCGAAACAGATAAAATTTCCCCTTGTCAAGAACAATTAAAACGAAGCATAAAAGCTTCAGCAGGTTTTGGTTCATTCTCCTCTAGAAGAGAAAAACAAGATGAAAATTTGGTCAAAGAAACTACTTGAGTATTAAAACTCTCTGATGAAAGAGCGGGATCGGGTGAAAATGACATCAACTTGACCACTTCACTATCTGAAGGAAGAGTAGGATCCATTATAGATAAATCCGAATCGACCACATGGTCAAGCAGTGGGGGATCAAGGGACAAATTACTATCACTTGTTGGAATCACCTATTGATGATCAGTAATATTTTCCAACCAATGCGAAGCTTCATCCATGCTTGGACAAAGAAAAGTATGATGCATAGCATTGCATATCAAACAAGGATACAAGATGTTACCCTTACGACCTTTTACCAATGGGTCACTAGTTGAGGGAGTATCATCAACATGATGATCAGAGGTTCATGACACAGTCTGTTTGAATCTTTTAGACCACTCTTCTTGTACACGGGAGAGACCGGGACACTCTTTAAGAAGTTGGTCCCCCTTGCAAAGCTTACAAGGGAACTTGGGTTTTTTGGGTGTTCTCTTAGAATGAGCACCATCAAGAGTAGATGATTGCTGCTTTTTCTCTTTGTTATCCTTCCCATTTTTACCCTTCCCTTTCTTCTTCTTCTTACCCATGTGACTACTAACCATAGAGCTTTGGTCAAGCGAAGAAGGAGAAAGGGATGAAGCCATAATTGATGAAGAAGGAGCAGGATTAAGTTGAGGTCGATCCTCTCCAAGAGGAGAGGTGACATTTTAGACATTAGGTGTAACAGGAATTACTGGCTTAAACAGCCGGACCGGTAATCCTATAGTTAATCTAGGGAGATTTAGAGTGGCAATAAAGGGAGGACCAATAGCTTCAGTTGGAGGGAATACAAAAGGTACACCTTGGAAAGGGACCTATTGAGTAGTAGTCCCAGATGAGGATTCCATCTCTAAACTCTCTAATAAACCCCTAACTACCATGCACAAGCAAGTACTACTCAGACTAAAAGTAACAAGCAAACATGTGAAAGGAGTGGATAAGACTCAGGAACCTCACAGGACAAGCCAAAAGGATAACTCAGATGGTTTGAGGATTCGTAAAAGGGTCTCCTAATATGCTCAAGGTACGAGGGAGCTCAAATTGGTAGTAGTGTTGTCTAATGCATAACCGTACACAAGGGGCCTTCCAATATACAATCGAGTACGTGAAGTACCTTTCTATATACCTCAAGGGTACGTGAAAGGTCGTTCTATATACCGACGGTACATGGAAGAACCGCACGAGTCCTAGGATGTAATGTAGACAAATAATGATAGCTCCTACGCTTATCGACACCCGAACATGTCTCTAACTTATCACTCAAATTGCTAAAATTTTTAACCTAGTACTACCGTTAATTTTATCTTGTGTGTTTAGGTGGAACCATGGAGTGAAAACTTGAAATTAAAGAAAATGCACACTGATCTATATGATAATGCAAGTTTTCCTCTTCAATGAAGTTCTACCTAAGAGAGGGAGACATATTTACTTTTCTTCCAAATAAAATGCACACCTAAATGCAAATGCAATTCTATCTTTTCAAACAAAAAGTGAAATATCAATACACCCCAAACAATTTTCAAAGCAAACAAGAAAAAGATCTAGAGAAAATCTAACATAAATAAAAAATGTTTCCTATCTTTTCATGCTTGAAAAAGACACATAAAAACTTGATGGAAAGATGATTTCACTAATGTTTCCTAACAAAACTAACTCTAATGCACGCAAAGCGGAAAACAGGTATTTCTTCTTAATGAAAGTAAGATCTAGAATTTTAAACAATCATGCACAAAACAAGAACAAAATCAATTATCAAACTTGCAAATAAAGAAAAAGAGAGAGAAAACTAAAACTTCTCTTTGAAACAGACAAGGAAACGAAGAACCAATATTTCCTACCAAGTACTGACAAAATCAGCATGCAAAAGGAAACAAGAATCACCCAAGCAAAGAAAGACTCAAAACAACATGGATCACTCACACATTCCAATTCTGAAACAAACCGAAACCTACTCATGAAAATGAAATGTATATTTCTAATTCCAATGAATAATATCCACAGAAAAGAGAAAGAGGTTTCAAGCAAAGAAAATAATGCAAAATCCAATGCAAGAAACGTAAACTCTCTTTGAATGCAAAGGGAATATAACACTCAAAGCGACTACAGAATACACAGAATACACTTCATTTTCATCAAAAAGTAAGCCAAAAAACACAAAAAATGAAAATACAAAGTTCTGGAACAGGGCCTACCTGGAACCGCACAGATGAAGCTGGTGATAGGCGGTTTTGAGGCAAAACCACTTATTTCTGACTAGATTCAGGAGATGGCACCACTTCTAGCTAGCTTGACTCAGGTGGTGGCACTGTTCCTCACCAACAGAACATGTGCAGTTCCCTGAATATATCCAAAACATAAGGAGAACGAAAGATCAAGTCAGAAAAGGACTGGATCAAGGTAAAGATTTCTAGATTGAGTATTGAAACAGAGCATAAAAGGTCGAAATGACTTAGATCTGAACAGATATGGAAGTTTCAAACCCAAATGGAATAAGTTAGAAAATAGATCTGACTGAAGAGAGTTGAAGAAGGAGCCTGGATTCGAACAAGAGTTGTAGACTGAGGAAGATCGGAACAACTGATACACAATTCTATTCCCTAGCAGAGTCGCCAGATTTGTTAGCTCGTTTGCGAAACCAGAGATTCTAGGTTCGATCCCCAATGGAGTCACCAGATTTGTTAGCTGGAATATTTCACCTCTTGCAGATAGTAAGGTGTTCCATTGGTCTGAAAGGTTCAGATCCATAACAAATAGAATACAGAGGTTGAAGACTCTTCCTAGATGCCATAGATATCTAGAATGCAATGCTTTGATGGTCACCCTGTGTACCTGCAATCATCTCAACACGAAACATATCAAAGCAACCAGAATATAATATATTGATCTATGTTAGTGACTAAGGAATCTAACAACATATATATGAAATCAAACATCAACAATATATGTGGGACATAAATCAACTTGCATTAAAGAAATATGAAGAAGTTTACAACCAAGCCTTAGTGTTGACATTCATCTCCATGAAACCAAGCATTCTCATCCCCATAAGCTCCAACTCTAGCTCTCTCTATGCTCTCCAATGGTATGGACCAAGTGATCAATCCAACAGCATAACAATTCCTTAAGAGTTCTCCCCCTCAACCATGGCCATAAGCTTGTATTTCAAAGGGTAAATGGATAGGGTAGGTTGAGAGATTAGTGGTTGAGGTGGCCTCCAAGATCCTAGGATGGGTGATATCAAGCTCAACAGACCCACAACAGTAGGGACAAGGGATATCTCAAGGATTATCATCTAGAAGCCTCGAGAATCTTCTCTTTTTCCCTTTTTACCTAGGGTATCGCATTTCTCCTTCAATGACAGAGCGGTTCTGGTAATAACCACTTATGGACTAAGGGCCATAAGTGGTGGCGTGGCTTGTGGGTAACAGGGGATGGGAAGTGCGAACAAGGGTACCACTTATGGATAAAGGGTCAAGTTCGGTGCTGAGAATTTTTATGAAAAGATTGACAAATGATATGAGTTTCCACTCCAGAAGCTAGGATTCAGGGCAAGTAGGTATGTCAAATGTCTTATCACATGATGGTGATAGGATTTTGGTATAACACAATGAACAAAGAAAATCTATTGATATCTATTCGTCAATGATCTCTTAGGCATCATATTAGCCCTGTTTTTGTCATGAAAGGTTAGAATAGATTTATTGCGTTATTCCTTCTTAACTGGACTCTTTAGTGCAGTAGCATAGCTTTTTCTATTTCCACCCTGGTTTGTGAAAGAGGAATATCTTCACCCATATCTTAATCTATATTTATCACTTGATGATTTTTGGCTATTTAGAATATCATCTAAGATATTTGAGTATCCCTCAAATTTTTATTTCAGGGTCTCTTCATCAAGCTTTTTCCTAAGTTGCATGATATCTTCTTCAAGCCTTTCAGATTCTTGTATTGTTATTTTGAGATGTAAATTTAGGTCCTCTTCAATCCTTTTGGCCTCAAGGATTTGAGTTTCCAACTCTCTAATGACATGGTTTGATTGTTTTTTCTTTCTCCTACATTTCTCAAGTTCTTCAAGAGCACTAATGAGTTTAGATTTTAATTCTACTACACCTTCCTCATCTGATTCACCATTCTGAGCTTAAGTATCTACTCCCATGAATAAAATTTATGTTTCTTCATCTTCACTATCTTCCTTAGTGTAAATAATTTTCTTTTTCCCGTGGTACTTATTTTTGTTTCCCATTTTACCCTCTTTGAACTTCTTTGATACTTCTTTTTCAAGATTTTCATCTTGTTTAGGGTAAGGACATTTTGAGGTTGTCATGTCCCTTCCCATCCACTAGAGAGAGAATGCAACCATAACTACTCATTCTGATTATTGCAGGAGCATCCAACTCAAATTTCATTGAATTATGTATGTATTTTGATGGATTCCCAATTTTCGCATAAATCTATAGATGCATGAATTCATCTTGTGTTCACTGTATTCAAGTTTGAGCATAAATTCTCTAAATTCCCAATAGTAGAGAATTGATCCTGTCAGTGATCAAGTCAATGATCTACTAGAAATATCTCAAAGGATAACGAACGACGGAGAAATATCGCGACAGAAATCGATGGTCACAATCTGTTCCGCATTTGGGAATGGATCAATGGTTGAGAATCAACCCGCAAGAATAAACGATGAAAAAATATTGAGTTGCGGAATTGGGGAAATATGGAAATTGTGGTCCAACATCTCACATCCCGCATGAAAAATAGACCATTGCGGAATAGAGACTGTGAATCCGCATCTTGTTGATGTATATGTAACTTTGGAATGTATTCTTCTACGTATCTTATGTATTGTAACCCGATGTTTATTCCGGAATGTTTCTATTATGTATTTGAGTCATGTGATCATGCCCCGATGTTCCGATCGGGAGGATTAATAATGTAATCAAGTCATATCAAGTCATTAGGTAAGTCCCCACAGGTTCGGGGAAATTGAGTTATTATACACTAATTAAGGTGTAGGCTCGAGTAAGTAATTGTTAGTTGGGCTGACATGATTGAGTGCACTTCAAGTCAACAAAAGAATATAAATAGAGAGTGAGAGACTCTCTATTTATCACTTGTGAAATACATCACTTGCTCTCCTAAGTGTGGCGCACTACTGGAGAAGGAAATTTTGGGACTAGACAGAAGACAGAAGACTACTGCTATTTTGGGAGATATCTTACTATTTTGGTGTTGATTCTATATTAGAGGAAGTTGCGGGGTTTTCTCCTTTATGGTTTCCTTGAGGAAAACTCTTTGTGTCTCTTGTCTCTTGTGATGTGCTTGTGTTTTATTGCTGTGCTTGTTATTCTCTCAGTGAAAAGATCCTAAGATCATAATGCTAGATTAAATGTGATGAAAAACTAACATGGTATCAGAGCTAACCTGAGAAGAAGACATTGTGTAGCTACAGGAACTAGGGCTTCCTATTTTGTGGATCTTCCTCCACAGATTTTCAGCAAAAGTATGCTAAGATGACTCCCCATTGAAGGGTGCATCTTTCTGTCGATGCGGAATTCAATCTCAAGCATTTTCAGTTTCGATGTGGAAATTAGGGATTTCTTCAAAAGATGAATTTTTGAGTGAGACCAGCATAGGGTTATTCTCCTCATCAAAACCGAAGTTTAGAGACCTGGATCAAGAAATTTGGTTGGGTGAAACTCCAGGAAAGTCAAACCCTAGTTTGACCCTGAGCTAGGAGAAACCCTAAATACTAAAACTGCTACGTTTTGGTACAGTCGCTATATTCTAAGATTGGAAAAGTCTCAGAAGCTGAAAATTTCAGGGGTCGAATATAAAATAATGATGAATCTTGTGTCCAAAAATCAGACTTATATTCTCTGTACTCCAGGAGATATGATCTCTCCAAGTTAGGGTTCTAGCCTCTTCCAGAATTCATCCCTGAACAGGACATCTGGGGAGATCTGCAATATATTGAGCTACAGAGGTCCAAATGGAATTCTTGAAGATGTTACAGAAAGGGAACGGAATTAATTTCGGTGGTACGAATATCAGACTCAGAAGATGAACCAGTGACACGTGGCATGTCGTACAACCTCGCTATTCTGAACAGTCATGTAACAGGTCACCTTGGGAAAAGGATCATAAATCCCAAATGGTGAAACCAATTCTGATGAAACCTACAGTTTTGGATTAGGTACATGCGAGGTTACCTCAGTGCAAAATTTCAGACACAGAGGATCAGTAGTTTCAGAGATATCATAGAAACAGTAACAGGCATTTCTGCAGAAGAAATCAGTAAATTAGGGCTTCCTGTTCCGGGAGCTTCCCTCCACTGTTTTCAGAAAAGGAGTACATTGGACAGCTCCATTTGAAGAGATCTATCTGTTCATCCAATGAGATCTGAAATATTCCATGTTTTTAAAATTAGGGTTTTTGTGACAAACCCTAGATCAGCACACTCCGGGACAAGGACGAACACCTCAAATCGGTAAGATCTAATCCTTTGCTATTTCCATTTGAGGTTCTCATTTCAAAGTGATCTATCACATCAGATTGATGATAAGCTTGGTGAAGTTGACAAATTCCAAGCATAGAAGTATTTTATCTCTCTGGATTGGACACCTACATGAGTATAGAGGTTCCAGTTTCATAGGGAGACGAGGCAAAAGAAGACATCATGCTCATGCTGCAGAGGATGATGAACCATCCAGAAAGAGATCCAAATATGAAAGTGAATATTCTTCAAGCGAGGATGAATATGTTCTAATATCAGCTCTCACAGGTAACATTACTCATGGAAGTAATGATTGGATTATAGACAATGGGGCTTACAAACATATGACGAGATTCAAGGAATCCTTTGTAAGACTGTCAGAACATGAATCACCTCACAAGGTGAGACTAGGAGATGACTACCAATGTCCAATAAAAGGTAGTGGGGAATCTTCATACAAGCTAGATTCTGGTAAGTCTCTAACAATGAAAGAAGTATTGTTTGTGCCAGGATTGAAGAAGAACCTTCTCTACATTTCAGCATTGATGCAAAAGGAATGTGGGCTGGATTCATAGATGGTCAAGTCATCATATGGACAAAAGGAAAGACTATCGATGATGTGGTAGTAATTGAAGAACAAGAAGGAGGATTGTACAAATTGAAGGGATATCTAGAACAAGCCTTCATCCATGACACAGTAGAGCCAAATGAGCTTTGGCATAGAAGGCTTGCACATGTGCATTACAGAGCACTACCTATTGCAAGCAAAGCTGTTGAATGTCTTCCAGAATTTCAAGCTATTTGAAGGGAAGAACAAAATCAAAATATGACTTAAAGAAACCAGTTGAAGAATGTGAAGATCCAGAATGCAGAGACCATGCAGTCATAAGAGTCTCTCAAATCAAAGAACAACTTGAAGTGGTAAAATAAAAAGTGAAGAATGCAAAAGTGGTGATGGCCACCTTGAATGGCCTCCCAAGATCGTGGAATTCATTCATGTGAGGAATGTGTGCTAGAAGGAAGTGATTACTTTCAATAGACTCTAGAAAGAGAAATCACAAGAAGAAGAAGCTCAAGAAGAGAAGGTGGGAGCAACTGAAGATCAAGCTCTTTCCATCCAAAGAATATCCCTCAAGCAATGAGGAATATGAAGAACTCAACTCTTGAAGAACTTCTTATCCACCTTAGCTTTTGGATAAGAAACGATGCTATTATGAATAAAGAAGACGATGAAGCTGAAGGCTCAAGAAGGAGTCTACCCTCGAAACAAACAAAGATAAGTATTCAATTGTCATTTCATTATATTATTTTGTTTATATTCAGTTACTGTATTATGCATGATAGGATGTTTGTATTAATGACAGAATACTACTAATATGCACGTAATGGGTAAGTACCTCATGGGGCTATACAAATTATCCATTGCTACTTATCTATAATGAAACCTCTTTGGTGACATATTGGATTAGTGCACAATCTCAATGTTGTCCTGGTAGAGATGGAAGGCATCTAGAAAGTTTCAATGAGATTTGGATGAATGTTGTATTGGCTAAAGTAGTTGCATGATCATATATTTATGCATAATTGTTTTCTAGTATAAATATTCCTTATGAAATGTTTCTAACCATACAATTGCATTTGACTTGTAGGAAAGATCGCATACATAATCGCCTACAAGCAAAGAAGAATGAAGACTTGTTCTGAAGAACAAGTGATGACAGTTCAAAGAAAAAGAATAATATGACGAGTGCAGTGACATCATTGATGCAGAACCTTCCAGCCACCAAGAAGAAAGGGAAGATCAGTTCAAGAAGAATGATGTCTGGGCGTAGTATCGAGACCTGAAGAGAAGTTCATAGTTCCATCATGTAGTAGATGGAAACATCGTGGGATACAAAGCAAGATTCGTAGCATGAGGCTTCTCATGAAGAGAAGGCATAGTCTACAAAGAAACATTTATAGCTAATAGAAGTGAAGTCACATGACATGCATAATCATGTGTGCAAATGAAAGAAGGCCTTGTACGAGTTCAGAAGACACCCATGGGATAACACATACATGATGAGCTTGATGAATATCTTAACCTTTGCTACAAGGTTGATAGAGGATGAAAAGCTCATATATGGGTGCAAGATGAACTTTTGAAGAAGTTCAAAATAGAGGATCTTAGTATCCAGTGATCCTAGATGGATACTACTTGTCACTCCAGTACAGAATGTTTCAGTGCATAGAGTACGGAAGACAGAGGGAGTATGATGCTCTGCTTCAGAGGGAGTGATTGCAGAAGATCCTGAGGTTCGACATGGTATGACAGGATGGGAAAATTACTGATGTTTCTAGGCTTTACTGAGAGTAAAGCGGATTCCAACCTTTCATCCAAGGTTGAAGTTGGAAGACCAGTGATGCTCCTGTTATGTGTCGATGCACTACTGTTCTAGGTATGGAGGTGTGGCAGAGTACAGATGGGATCTTCCTTGGACAAGGGAAGTATGCAATAGAGATCCTGAAGAGGTTAGAGATGATGGAATGCAAGGCGATGGCTACACCTATGGCATCGAACCTGAAGCTATTTGAGTGATGCTTCGTCAGAGTCGGTTGATGCTACGATGTATCGTCAGATGATTGGGTCATTGATGTACCTGACGAACATGAGACCAGATATCTGCTTTGTTGTGAACACCTTGAGCCAGTACCTGATAGATCTAAGAAGTGTTCACTTGACTGCTGCAAAGCATATTCTGAGGTACCTGAAGGGTACAATTGATTATGGGATCAAGTACGATGCGAATTAGAAGATTAACCTGGAAGGTTATGTTGATTCAGATTGGGCAGACAGTGCCATCGACAGGAAGAGTACTTTGGGATGTTGCTTTAATATGGGATCAGGTGTGATCTCTTGGTTTAGCAGGAAGCAATCCTATGTGGCACTGAGTACAGCTGAAGCAGAGTATGTCGCAGCTTGTTCAGCTAGTTGTGAGGCAGTATGGCTGCGAAAGCTATTGTCTAATATATTTGATCTCCAGTTAGATGCTACTTGTATACATTGTGACAACCAAATTTGCGTGAAGTTGTCATAGAATCCAGTGTTTCATGACAAGTCGAAGCATATCGAGATCAAGTATCACTATATCAGGGATATGGTGTAGAGAGGAGCAGTGAAGCTCCTGTATGTTGCGACGGAGGAACAAATAGCAGATGTATTGACGAAGCCATTGGCTAG
>LPNX010412033.1:77941-95214 GCA_001517045.1 Pseudotsuga menziesii | reverse complement strand
ATACCCTTAACCACCAGTCTCTTTCTCTTTCTAAATCTCACTCTAAACTCCATACTCTCTCTCTCTCTCTCTCTCTCTCTCTCTCTCTCAATTTAAGCCCCTAACCCACCTTTCTCTCTCTCTCTAAAAATTTAGCCTCCAATCTTTCTCTTTCCTTAAACCCCTAACCCCCAATCACTCTCTCCCTCTTTGTTCCTAAACACCTAATATATACCCCTAATATCTATCTTTCTATTTCTCTCTCTCTCTCTCTTTCACTCACAAAACTACCAAGATCTCTCTCTCTATATATACCCCTAATATCTCTCTATATATCTATCTAAACCCCTAATCTCTCTCTCTAAACCTTAACCTTCAATATGTCTCTCTCCCTAAACCCCTAACCACCAATCACTCTCTCTCCCTATCTCTAAACACCTAATATATACCCCTAATCTCTCTCTCTATCTCTAAACCCCTAACCACCAGAATATATCCCTCCCCCCCTCCCTCCTCTCTCTCTCTCTCACACACACACTTTAATACCCTATCCCTCTCTCTCTCTCTAAACCTTTAACATCCACTTTGTCTCTCTCCCGAAAACCTTAACCCCCAATCACTCTCTCTCTCTCTCTCTCTCTCTCTCTCTCTCTCTCTCTCTCTCTCTAAACACATAACCCTCTCTCTATATGCACTCTCTCTATTTAAAACCCTAACCTCCACCCCATGTCTTTGTCTCTTTATCTCTCCCATTAATCCCTAATCTATATCTATCTATCAACAACCTTAACCCCCAATATATACCTCTAAATATGTAAACCCCAAAACCATAATCCCTCTTGTCATCTTCTCTCTATAAACACCGAACCCCAAACCCCAAACCCCTCTCTCTCTCTCTTTAAACCTTTAATATATTTCTCTATCTACCTAACCCCTAATTTCTCTCTCTTTCTAATACCCTAACCCTAAATATCTCTCTTTATTTAACCCCCAATTTCACTCTCTCTCTGTATCTATCTATCTATTAAAATCCCTAAAATATAACCCCTAATATGTCTCTCTATCTATATAAACATCTAACCCCTAACAACCAATCTATCTCTATCTATCTATCTATATAACATCTTAAACCTTGCCTCTCTCTCTCTAAAACCAGAGACACCATTACAGCTCCATCCCTCGCTACCTCCATCAACAATCTCTCTTTCTCTCTCCAATCCCCTAACCCTCAATATATCTCTCTCTCTCTACACCACTAACTACCAATATCCCTTTTTCTCTACACCACTAACCCCCAATATCCCTCTCTTTCTACACCACTAACCCCAAATGTCCCTCTCTCTCTACACAACTAACACCAAATCTCCCTCTCTCTCTACACAATTAACCCCCAATATCTCTCTATATTTCTCTCCATCTTGAAACCCCTAACCCACTATTTCTCTCTCTCTCTATCTATCTACATCTGAAAAACTCTTTCTCACTGTCACTCTAAACCCCTAACCCCTAACCCCCAATCGCTCTCTCTATGTTTAAACCCTCGCCCCCAATCTCTATTTCTCTAAACCCCTAACCTTGAATATCTCTCTCTCTCTCTCTCTCTCTCTCTCTCTCCAAATCCCTAACTGCAAATCTTACCATCTCTCGCTGAAAACCCCTAACCAATAACCCATAATATCTCTCTCTTTCTCTTTCTCTCTAGCTCCCTAAACCCTAATCTCTCTCTCTCTCTCTCTCTCTGTATATTCCTAACACTCTATTTCTCTCTATATATATCCTTAACCCTAAATTTCTCTCTCACTCTAACTCCTTTACCCTAACTCTACATATCTCTCTCTCTCCCTCTCTCTTTGTTTAAACCATCAACCCCTAATATTGCTCTTTTTAAACCCTTAAACCCCAATATTTATCTCTAAACCCCTAACCTCAAATCACTCTCTCTCTCTCTATAAACCACTAACCCTAATCTCTCTTAATATATTTACCTGCAATTATGATCTCTATATATCTAATCATCTAACCCCTAAAACCTAATCTCTCTCGTGCGTGCTCTTTCTCTCTCTCACTATATATCTATCTATTTATCCATATAAATCCCTAATTCCCAATACCAATATCTCTATTTCTCTCTCTCTCTTTCTCTTTCGATCTCTCTGTCTCTCTAGACCCCTAACCTCAAATATCATTCTCTTTCTCAAATGCCTTAAATGACGTTGTAGCATGTTTCTAGCTACAGATCAGAGCCGAAAATTGTGATTATCAGGACAAAGAAGTCAAAGAAGACGACAGTACCTCAGCGGCCAAGAGGAGAGAGCTCACCCACTGCATTCAAGGCAGTAGCTGAGAAGAGAAAGCTCACCCACTGCATTGGCAAGGCAGCGTCGGAAGACAGGAGGGCTCAGCTACCCTCATAAAGGAAAAAGGGGCAATGAGGCCAAGGAATTGAAGATGAAGGACAGAAAGGGAAGCGGCGCACAGTACCCATGGTCAGTGCTGGGAAACATGGAAGACTGAAAAGAGCAGTGGTGTGATGGAAAGCGGCAGTTCAAGTACAGATAGACTGACTGTCACTAGTTAGGGTTTTTGGGTTACTGTTGGGATAGGCCCACAGTGTTGTAATGGCAAGACCTTCAGGACGCCTATAAAGGGATGTATTTTGTATTGTAAAAGGTTAGCTAGTAGGCCAGTTGATTAGCTATTAAGACAGATAGAGTCAATTAGTCTGTTAGCTTACACTCATTCTGTATTGTAATAGAGTCGAGCTTTGGTCCTGTTATTCCATTTGTAAAATCTTACTGTAACCAGTAGCTGGCTCATAGAAGCATGTAAGTAACAATCCGTAGGGATTGACAGAGAGAGAGAGAGAGAGAGAGAGAGAGAGAATATTGTAATAAGGAAATATAGAGAAAGATAAGAGATCTAGGAGAGAAGGGCTCCCGGTAGTGAGTGCGGAGTTACCCCAAAGATCTCTAGCTGTACACAGGTTGCAGCAGAACTGTGTACTCTCTCTCAAGATATAATAAACACAGTTCTGTGGACGTAACTTCTACCCTGGAAGTGAACCACGTAAAACCAGTGTGTTATGTGATTGTTTCATGTGATTGCGCTTTACTTAGTTGATACCTATTATCCATTACATGAATGTTGTATATCAGTTAGTGAATGTCTCTATGTCCTCATTCAGTTACAGCATTATAGAAGGTTAAGGTGGGTTTACATGTATCAAGTATCTACATATGAGTTTATCAGTGCTTGTTTCACACAGTAATAAGTCATTCTATTAGAGTGTTTCCAGTATACTTATTCGAACAGTTAAGTATAAGTTGAGGAAGATTGTGTGAACTGTGGAAGTTCACGTCAGAGTGTTTAATATCTTGTTGAAATTTAGCCAAGTCGTTCCACCCAGTGCAATAGCCTTTGGACTGTGAGGGTCGCAGTGGGCTGTACTATAGTAGATATCGTGTTGACAATAGGCGATATCACACCGACAGAGGAGCTGTGGTGTGAGATAGCACAAATCGCAGGTTAAGAGGAAGAGAGAGTTGCGCATTGCCAGAGTCGATGTGATGCGATAGGAGCCCTTCCCCTATCAGAACTCACGAGTAAGAGAGATTGCTCGTTGCAGAGTGAGATCTCGCTGGCTAAGAAGAGCTGTGAGACCCCGGGATGCTACAGAACCTGGTTGAAGACACTTGAGTCTTTGGCCAACCCATTAGAATCACTTCAGGTGAGACTTCAGGCTGCTCCACTGTCTATCGCCGAAAGGGCCGGTGAGCTAGGGGTGTTGTTGGTACAATAGAGTAAACCCAGGTATACCAATAGAACCAACAAATGGTTCCATTGCTAGTTTTGAACAAACTGTGCACTGATGTTCTGTTGGCATCCTACTAGAGACAAACTCAACTAGTGGCTTGGGTCTAAGGAGAAAGAGTTTTCCAAACAAGAGAACAAGAGTCCTAGACTGAGTACAGAGGACTGGTTACAAAAACATATCTTCACTGATATACATACGATATTTTTTGCGACCTATGGAAATGAGCTGTACAACTGGTTATCAAAGTTGACTGATCAGAGCATATTCAGAAAGAAGAGAAACATTGTTTGGACACTAGAGCTGATTCAGACCGTGAAGAGCATAGACAACCCCATTACAGGAGCAGTAGACTTCTGGCTTGCGAGTGTGCTAGAAGGATTTGTCACAGAGTTTACATTTGAACAGAGAAAAAGATTCAGCGAGGTTGAGCGGTACTTCTTCAAAGGATATCATGGTAAGTACCTAAACTCTTTAAACTTTTCCATTAAGATATTATTATATGAAAAAGGAGTAATAGATATAGTTTCAGACCAATAAGTTAAGAAAGTGTGATGTCACAAGAGTTTGAGAGTGATTTTGATGACATTGGACGTACATGTAGTGGAAAGAAATATAAAGTAGATTTCAGATCTCCCATATTTGAAGATAGTTAAGATAATACTAGGAAACAGAGTCATAGTAATATAGAAAGAACAGAAGGGGTTATCCCTTACCACCCTTATACCCCACAGAAACAAACCGGGACTCAGAACAATCCCGTAGGAACTCCATCTAGTAGCTCGCAGACAGTACATACTACCGCTACATCACCTCCACCTACACTGTCGAGTGGTAGTAACACAGCAAATCAACATCCACCACGCAGAAATAGAATGAGGGATGATATGAAGCTACCTACCTTTAAGGGTACAGGGGCAAAAGACCCAGAGCAGCACTGGTTTCTAGGTGAAGCCATGTGGACCATTAAAGGACTCCAAGATGATAACATTAAACTTGTACAGTTGGTCACCACACTTAGGGAATGAGCCTTAACATGGTATATGAAGTATACCTCAACGATACCCAAAACACTTATACAGGTCAGGACCGCCATGATAAAAGAGTTTAAGAAACCTAAGTCCGAGTCGCAGTGTATCACAAAGCTCAAAGACATTAAACAGTTACCTACAGAGTCAGTATGGGACTTTGACTAGAAATTCAAAGCTCTCATAGACCAAGTCAGCTTTGAGTTTGCACCGAAGCATCATAAGGAATGGTTTATTGCAGTGCTACTCCCTCACATCATACTGCCATTAATGCAGCAGAAACTCCAGACACAGGATGACATGTTGGAGATGGCGATGAAACTAGAGGAATCACCTCTAGCTGAAACCAGCACAGGTATGACAAACCTGCAAAACCAGTTAGCAAATCTCATGTTACAGATGCATGAGATTAGAAAAGGAAAAGAGATTGCACAAGACATATGGTGTATCAAGTGTAAAGCACAAGGCCATACTAAAGACAACTGTCCAGTAGTTGTTGAATACTTAGCAAGTGGGGCACCTAACCCCTTAGCACAGACACAAGGGCCATGGTGTGAACTATGTAGAACAAGAGGACATCTACCTCAGCAATGCCCTATGCTTTAGAAGTATATAAAGACACCTAAGAACTTATATTGTACCTTATGTAAGTCAGTAGGACACGATGACCATACCTATAGAGCATATGATCTCATGTTAGACAGACAACATGAATTGTACAGAGTCCAATCGGAGACACAGGGTCCAGCAGCAGGACCACAGCATGATCCGGCTCATGTTGGCCATGGAGGAGGATTCAGAGGACGAGTCCATGGAGGAGGCTTTGGCCGTGGCTGTGGACCAGTCACTTGTTACAACTGTGGAGTTGTAGGACATTATTCTAGGGACTGTCAGAGCTCCACTACGACATGTAATTATTACAAATCTTACGATCACACTATAGAATAATGTCCTACCTTGATAGCTAAGATCAAAGAACCTAAGCCAACAGTACACTAGAACATTCAGCTTATCGCTGCTGAGCAGAAATATCCAGAACCAAGAGTCAACATTGTGACTCGCAGTGGTGCTTCCACCAGTGGGACATCACTGGATAGTGAAAAGAACACAGGATTGGAGTGGGTGCGCAAAGCTACTAATAAATCAACACCACTTGACCTGCAGAAAAATAAAGAAACATTTTAGGAAGCTAAAAATTTCTTTGATGAACCTATGCAATCAGGATCGCAGGTACAGCCATCTAGGGGCGTACCGTAGAAAGCACCTTGTGGCCTTAGTCCTGTGGAGACATTACAGGATACCACATGAGGAAGATGTGATGAGGATGAGTCGACAGGAAGCGTACAATCCTTCCTACAGAGTTGTCTAAAACTTGTGAGAAATGAGAAAGCTATCAGAGAGCTTCAGTGCATCATAGATCAGTGCCCACCATCTTCTTCCGTGAGCAGTACACAGCGTGTTTTTCATAACATTATGGGCCATACAAGAACAGGAAGAGAGATGCGACTCACAGCACAAGTTGGAGAATTTGAAATGGATGAGGTGATCCTAGATCTAGGATCAGAGGTAAATGTTCTGACTAAGCAGACATGGGAACATATGGGTAGCCCTAAGTTAGTCAGATCGCCTATCCATATGAGATTAGCTAATCAACAGAGGGTATTTCCACTGGGTCGACTACCGCAGGTGCCAGTTGACATTGACGGAGTCCACAGCTTTGCAAACTTTGAAGTTATAGAAATTATTGGTGATAGTAGACCATATCCAGCATTACTAGGCATTGATTGGGCGATCGGTAACATGGACGTTATCGACCTAAAGAGAAGACAAATGACCTTTGAGGATGTGCAGATCAGGGTCATCGCACCATTGGATCCTCTTCAAGGTTCTAGATACATTAACCTATCCAAGTAGAGGGTGAGGCACGTAACATGGAGAGTCTCTATCAGATGACTGCGAACCAGAGTGACTACATCAAACCAACTGCAGAAGGGAACATTAGTTGGCGATGCGACAGCTCATGCGCATCGGATTCAGATGTTGGTCTAGAGAACTGGTAGAACAAACTTTACGAAGTCTCAGCTCGCAGATTTGCATATCTGACTAAATCACTATGATGGATCGGAGCAGAGCTTAAGGACATTCCGTCATTTGATGGCTTAGCGGATGTCAACGATTTTTTATACCAGTTTGAACAACAAGTTCCTCACAAGCAGAGGATGGAAGCTATGGACCTTATAGTACGAGCCACACCTGCAAGATGGTGGTATGCACATAAAGAGACTATAGCATCATGGGATGATCTTAAGAGATTGATGGCGATCAGATCCTCTACTGACAGGGAGTATGTCCAGCAGAAATACACAGGAGAAAGTGACCCCAGGTCGCATATTCATATTTATGAATAGAATTGGTCGGACATTCTCGAGGATGAATGAGTTCATCGATTCATTCACACTTTGGATCCAATTCCAAAGAAATGGTACACAGAGACTGAGTTGTGTAGAGGAACAACTACATGGCCACTTATGATAGACAGATTTGAACTCACTTTCACTTTTGAATCTGAGTACCCAAGCATTAATTAGGCTTTAGACATTATAAAGATTAATATCTTTGAGGACTGTACCCTACCAATGTCAGCTCAACCTGAGTGGGACATCCAGTTACAAGAGGCACTCGAGTGCTATAACTCTGCATCAAAACCAGAGGAGGAGGATGAGGACCCTCACAACATCATCATTCTAGAGTCAAAAGGGACTCACGATGTTGATGGACCGAAGCTAGAGACTCCAGCTATCACGGAGCCTATCAAGATTAAGAAGATCAACATTGGCACATACATAGAACCAAAGTTTACATCCATTGGAGACTATTAAGACGATGAAATAGTAGGACAGATTTCAGACTTGCTACATGACTATCAGGACCTATTCCCCACCAAGTTTACAGAGATGAAGGGAATAGTTGGAGACCTGGGAGTAATGAGGATACCATTGAAAGAGGATGCTAGACTAGTTAAGTAGCGTCCATACAGATTAAATTTGTGCTATAAATAAAAAGTTAAGGATGAGATCGATAAGATGCTAGAAGCAGGCATCATTGAGCCCATAGAAGAGAGTGAATGGGTTAGTCCCATGGTCGTCCAAGAAAATAAAACCAAAGGAGACATCAGGATCTGTGTCGACTTGCGTAAACTCAACAATGCATCACTTCATGATCCATTTTCGACACCTTTCACTAATGAAGTGCTAGACAATGTGGGAGGACAGGAGGTCTACTCCTTCACTGATGGATTTTTAGGCTATCACCAGATGAGAATCCATCCAGAAGATCGATCTAAGACCACTTTTGTGACAGAATGGGACTCGTTCCAGTATACGGTAATGCCCTTTGGTCTTAAGAATGCACCAGCTATCTTTTCTAGAGTAGTAGTTGCTGTATTTAAAGAATACATCCACAAATTCTTAGAGGTTTATTTTGATGATTGGACTATATTTGGATTAATCGACAAGCACATAAGAGATTTAAGATTAATGTTAGAGAAATGTAGGCAGTACCATATTTCTCTGAACTTAAAAAAATGTATATTCCGTGCGCCATTTGGTATTTTGTTGGGTCATATTGTCTGTAGACAAGGCTTGATGGTAGATCCTGTAAAGATTGCCATCATTGTAAACCTTCTAGCACCCAACTCAGTCAAGCAGTTGAGGACAGTACTTGGTCATACCAGGTACTACAGAAAATTTATCAAGGGTTATGCAAAGATCACAACACCTATGGAAAAGTTGTTAAAGAAAGATGTAAAATTCCTATGGAATGAGGAATGCCAGAAAAGTCTAGACACACTTAAAGAGAATATGGTTACAACACCCATCTTAGTATTCCCAGACTGGACCAAGCCATTTCATGTACATGTGGATGCATCTGGCATCGCACTGGGGATCGTCTTAACATAGCCAGGAGAAGGAGGTATCAATCACCCTATCGCATACTCAAGCAGAAAACTATCCACCGTAGAAAAGAACTACACCACTACAGAAAGAGAAGGATTAGCCATGGTGTATGCTCTACAGAAATTCAGGCACTACCTACTAGGTGCCTCATTCAAAATGTTCACTAACCACTCCGCTTTGAAGTACTTGGTCAATAAGCCAGTGTTAGGGGGACAAATCTACAGATGGTTACTCCTATTTCAGGAGTATGCTTTTGAAATCATTGTGAAACTAGGAAGATTAAATACCGGACTAGATCATCTGTCGAGGAGAAGCTACAGTAGGAGAAGCCCGCCGGTAGTGGCTCGAGGACGAGCCACAAGTAAGTGTTAGGGGCCTGTTGGAGTAGGGTCCCGCAGCTACTGGAGAAGCTGCCATTTTGGCGGATAGATAGTTTTGCGAAGATATAAGAGATAAGGTAAAGCTAAAACGCCGTAGCATGTTTCTAGCTGCAGATCAGAGCCAGAAACTGTGACTATCAGGACAGAGAAGTCAAAGAATACGACAGTACCTCAGCGGCCGAGAGGAGAGAGCTCACCCACTACATTCAAGGCAGCGGCTGAGAAGAGAGAGCTCACCCACTGCATTCAAGATAGCGGTGGAAGACAGGAGGTCTCAGCTACCCTCATAAAGGAAAAAGGGGCAACGAGGCCAAGGAATTGAAGACGAAGGACAGAAAGGGAAGCGGCGCACAGTACCCATGGTCGGTGTCAGGAAGCATGGAAGACTGTAGAGAGTAGTGGTGTGACGAAAAGTAGCAGTTTGAGTACATATAGACCGACTATCACTACCTAGGGTTTTTGGGTTACTGTTGGGACAAGCCCGCAGTGTTGTAATGGCGAGACCTTCGGGCCGCCTATAAAGGGATGTATTTTGTATTGTAAAAGGTTATCTAGTAGGCCAGTTGATTAGCTATTCAAATAGATAGAGTCAATTAGTCTGTTAGCTCACAGTCATTTTGTATTGTAATAGAGTCAAGCTTTGGTCATGTTACTCCATTTGTAAAATCTTACTGTAACCAGTAGCTGGCTCATAGAAGCATGTAAGTAACAATCCGCGGGGATTGACAGAGAGAGAGAGAGAGAGAGAGAGAGAATATTGTAAGAAGGCAATATAGAGAAAGAGAAGAGATCTAGGAGAGAAGGGCTCCCGGCAGTGAGTGCGGAGTTACCCAGAAGATCTCTAGCTACACACAGGTTGCAGCAGAACTGTGTACTCTCTCTCAAGATATAATAAACACAGTTTTGTGGACGTAACTTCTACCTTGGAAGTGAACCACATAAAACCAGTGTGGTATGTGATTGTTTCATGTGATTGCGCTTTACTTAGTTGATACTTGTTATATGTTACATGAATGTTCTATATTAGTTAGTGAATGTCTGTATGTCTTCATTCAGTTACAGCATTATAGAAGCTTAAGGTGGGTTTACATGTATCAAGTGTCTGCATATGAGTTTATCAATGCTTGTTTCACACAGTAATAAGTCATTTTGTTAGAGTGTTTCTAGTATACTTATTCGAACAGTTAAGTATAAGTTGAGGAAGATTGTGTGAACTGTGGAAGTTCAAGTCAGAGTGTTTAATATCTTGTTGAAAGTTAGCCAAGTCGTTCCACCCAGTGCGATAGCCTTTGGACCATGAGGGTCGCAGTGGGCCGTACTATAGTAGATATCGTGTTGACAGTAGGTGATATCGCACCGACGGAGGAGCTGCGGTGTGAGATAGCACATATCGCGGGTTAAGAGGAAGAGAGAGTTGTGCATTTCCAGAGTCGCTGCGATGCGATAGGATCCCTTCCCCTGTCAGAACCCACGAGTAAGAGAGATTGCGTGTTGCAGAGTGAGATCTCGCTGGATAAGAAGAGCTGTGAGACCCCAGGATGCTACAGAACCTGGTCGAAGACACTTGAGTCTTTGGCCAACCCATTAGAATCACTTCAGGTGGGACTTCAGGCCGCTCCACGGTCTTTCGTCGAAAGGGCCGATGAGCTAGGGGTGTTGTTGGTACATTATAGTAAACCCGGGTCTGCCCATAGAACCAATAGTTATATCATTAGAAATATAGAGATCGAAATTGTTGGTTAAATGTTAGGGGTGTACATGGATTTATAGATAGATTAATAGAGTTATAGATATTGAGGATTTGGGGATTAGAAAAAGAGAGAGATTAGGGGTTAGGGGTTTAGAGAGAGAGGTTACGGGTTAGGGGTTTAGAGATAGAGGTTACTAGTTAGGGGTCTAGAGAGAGAGATATTAGGGGTTAGGGGTTTAAGGGTTTAGAGAGAAATATCTAAGTTTATGTGTTTAGAGAGAGAAACATTGGGGTTTAGTGGCTTAAAAAGAGAGAGAGAGAGAGACCAGGGTTAGGGATTTAGAGAGAGATTGAAAGTTAGGGGTAAGGGGTTTAGAGTGAGAGAGAGATATTTAAGGTTAAGGGGTTTAGAGTGAGAGAGAGGTATTTAAGGTTAAGGGGTTTAGAGTGAGAGAGAGATAGGCGTTAAGGGTGAAGAGAGAGAAAGATTGGAGTTAAGGGTGAAGAGAGAGAGATTGGAGGTTAAGTCTAGAGAGAGATATTATTGGTTAGGGATTTAGAGAGAGAGAGAGAGATTGGGGATTAGGTGTTTATATAGAGAGTTACTAGGGTTTAGCCATTAGAGGTTAATATTGATAGATAGAGAAAGATTAGAGGTTAAGTGTAGAGAGAGAGAGATTAGGGGTTAAGTGTAGAGAGAGAGATTAGGGGTTAAGTACAGAGAGTGATATTAAGGGTTAAGTGGAGAGAGAGAGAGAGAGATTAGGGGTTAAGTGTAGAGAGAGATATTAGGGGTTAGGGGTTTAAGGTTAAAATAGAGAGAGAGAGAGAGAGAGAGAGAGAGAGGTTGGGGGTTAGGGTTTAGAGAAAAAGATATGTTAGGGGGTTAATGGTAGAGGGAGAGATTGGGATTTAGGGATTTAGAGAGAAAGAGATTAGTTGTTAGTGGTTTAGAGAGATGGATAGAATGGGGTTAGAGTTTAAGGGTTCAGGTAGATAGTGATAGATATTGAGGGTTTAGGGTCGATAGAGAGAGATATTGGGGTTTAAGGGTCTAGAGTGAGTGAGAGAGAGAAGTTTGGGGTTAGGGGCTTAAAGAGAGAGGGAGAGAGGGAGAGAGATTGGGTGTTAAGGTTTATGAATTTAGATAGATAGAGAGAGAGTTTGGGGTTAGGGGTTTTGATAGATAAAGATATATTAAGGGTTAATAATTGAGAGAGAGAGAGAGAGAGAGAGAGAGAGAGAGAGATTGGGGGTTAAGTATTTAGAGAGAGATATTGGGGGTTAAGTATCTAGAGAGAGAGTGATGGGGGGTTAAGCATTTAGAGAGAGAGTGATGGGGGGTTAAGTATTTAGAGAGAGAGTGATTGGGGGTTATCCATTTGCCATTTAGATAGACAAAGGGAGAGAGAGAGAGGGAGGGAGAGAGAGAGAGAGGTGAGAGATTGGGGGTTATCCATTTGGAATCCATATAGATAAAGAGCGAGAGAGAGAGAGGGAGGGAGAGAGAGAGAGAGGTGAGAGATTGGGGGTTATCCATTTGGAATCCATATAGATAAAGAGCGAGAGAGATATATTCAAGTTTACAAGTTTAGAGAGAGAGAGAGAGAGAGAGAGAGAGAGAGAGATTGGGGGTTAATTATTTAGAGATAGAGTGAGAGATTAGGGGTTGAGTATTTAGAGACGGAGTGAGAGATGGGGGTTTAAGTATTTAGATAAAGAGTGAAAGATTGGGGGTTATCCATTTGGCATCCATATAGATAAAGAGCGAGAGAGATATATTTGAGGTTACGCATTTAGAGAGAGAGATAGTGAGACATTGATGGTTTAGATAGATATAGAGAAATGGATAATAAGGGTTAGGGGTTTAGATGGATAGATAGACATATATCGAGAGATAGAGATTGAGAGTTAGCGGTTAGATTAATAGAAATGTAGAGATTAAAATTGTTGGTTAGATGTTAGGGGTTTACATGGATTGATAGATGGATGAATAGAGATACAGATATTGAGGATTTGGGGTTTAAAAAAAGAGAGAGATTACAGGTTAGGGGTTTAGAGAGAGGTTACAGGTTAGGGATTTAGAGAGAGAGAGATATTAGGCGTTATGGGTTTAGAGAGAGATTCGGAGTTTATGGGGTTTACATGGATCGATAGATAGATTAATAGAGATATAGATATTGAGGATTTGGGGTTTAGAAAAAAATAGAGATTGCGGATTAGGGATTTAGAGAGAAATATTGTGAGTTAAGGGTTTAGAGAGAGAGAGATTGCGGGTTTGGGGTTTAGAGAGAGATTGGGGGTTATAGGTATAGAGAGAGATTGGGGGTTATGGGTATAGAGAGAGATTGAGATTGGGGGTTATGGGTATAGATAGAGACAAATTGGGGGTTATCCATGTGGCATTTAGATAGACAGAGAGTGAGAGATAGATATTTGAGGTTACGGGATTAGAGAGAGAGATAGAGAGATATAGAGACTAGGAGTTAGGGGTTAGATTATTAGAAATATAGAGATTGAAATTGCTGGATAGATGTTAGGGGTGTGCATGGATTGATAGATAGATTAATAGAGATATAGATATTGAGGATTTGGGATTTAGAAAAAGAGAGAGATTGGGGGTTAGGGGTTTAGAGAGAGAGGCTACGGGTTAGGGGTTTAGAGACAGAGGTTACTAGATAGGGGTCTAGAGAGAGAGATACTAGGGGTTACGGGTTTAGAGAGAGTTTGGGTTTAAGGGTTTAGAGAGAGAAACATTGGGGTTTAGTGGCTTAAAGAGAGAGAGAGAGAGAGAGAGAGAGAGAGAGAGAGAGAGAGAGAGAGAGAGAGGAGGGTTATGGATTTAGATAGAGATTGAAAGTTAGGGGTAAGGGGTTTAGAGTGAGAGAGAGATATTTAAGGTTAAGGGGTTTAGCGTGAGAGAGAGATATTTTAGGTTAAGGGGTTTAGAGTGAGAGAGAGATAGGGGTTAAGGGTGAAGAGAGAGAGATTGGAGTTAAGGGATTAGAGAGATATATAAAGAGATATCATAGGTTATGAGATTATAGAGAAAGAGATTTGGGGTTAAGGCGAGAGAGAGAGACATTGGTGGTTAAGGCTAGAGAGAGATATTAGGGGTTAGGGATTTAGAGAGAGAGAGAGACAGATTGGGGGTTAGGTGTTTATAAAGAGAGTTACTAGGGTTTAGCCATTAGAGGTTAAGATTGATAGATAAAGAAAGATTAGGGGTTAAGTGTAGAGATAGCGATTAGGGGTTAAGTGTAGAGAGAGATATTAGGGGTTAAGTGTAGAGAGAGAGAGATTAGGGGTTAGGTGTTTAAGGTTAAAATAGAGAGAGAGAGAGAGAGAGAGAGAGGTTGGGGGTTAGGGTTTAGAGAAAATATATATTAGGGGTTAATGGTAGAGAGAGAGATTGGGATTTAGGGATTTAGAGAGAAAGAAATTAGTGGTTAGTCATTTAGAGAGATGGAGAGAATGCAGTTAGGGTTTAATGGTTTAGGTAGATAGTGATAGATATTGAGGGTTTAGGGTAGATAGAGAGAGATATTGGGGTTTAAGGGTCTAAAGTGATCGAGAGAGAGAATTTTGGGGTTATGGGTTTAAAGAGAGAGGGAGAGAGATTAGGTGTTAAGGTTTATGAATTTAGATAGATAAGGAAAGATATTGGGGCTTTGAGGTAAAGAGAGAGATTTTGGGGTTAGGGCTTTGGATAGATAAAGAGATATTAAGGGTTAATAATTGAGAGAGAGAGAGAGAGAGAGAGATTGGGGGTTAAGTATTTAGAGAGAGAGATTGGGGGTTAAGTATTTAGAGAGAGAGAGATTGGGGGTTAAGTATTTATAGAGAGAGAGAGATTGGGCATTAAGTATTTAGAGAGAGAGAGATTGGGCATTAAGTATTTAGAGAGAGAGTGATGGGTGGTTAAGTATTTAGAGAGAGTGTGATGGGTGGTTAAGTATTTAAAGAGAGAGTGATTGGGGGTTATTGATTTTCCATTTAGACAGAGAGAGAGAGAGAGAGAGAGAGATTGGGGGTTATCCATTTGGCATCCCTATAGTTGAGCAAGAGAGATATATTCAAGGTTACGAGTTTAAAGAGAGAGAGAGAGAGAGAGATTGGGGGTTAGGTATTTAGAGAGAGAGAGTGAGAGATTGGGGGTTAAGTAATTAGAGAGAGAGTGAGAGATTGGGGGTTGAGTATTTAGAGAGGGAGTGAGAGATGGGGGTTTAAGTATTTAGATAAAGAGTGAAATATTGGGGGTTATCCATTTGGCATCCATATAGATAAAGAGAGAGAGAGAGAGAGATATTCAAGGTTACGCATTTAGAGAGAGAGATAGAGAGATATTGATGGTTTAGATAGATATAGAGAAAGAGAAATAGAGAAATGGATAATAAGGGTTAGCAGTTTAGATGGATAGATAGACATATATAGACAGATAGAGATTGAGAGTTAAGGGTTAGATTAATAGAAATGTAGAGATCAAAATTGCTGGTTAGATGTTAGGGGTTTACATGGATTGATAGATAGATGAATAGGGATATAGATATTCAGGATTTGGGGTTTACAAAAAGAGAGAGATTGCAGGTTAGGGGTTTATAGAGAGGTTACAGGTTAGGGGTTTAGAGAGAGAGATATATTAGGAGTTATGGGTTTAGAGAGAGATTCAGAGTTTATGGGGTTGACATGGATCTATAGATAGATTAATAGAGATATAGATATTGAGGATAGGGGTTTAGAGAGAGATATTGTGGGTTAGGGGTTTAGAGAGAGAGATATTAGGGGTTAGGGGTTTAGAGAGAGATATATTAGGGGTTATGGGTTTAGAGAAAGATTGAGATTGGGGTTTTTGGGTTTATTAAGAGAGACAAATTGGGGGTTAGCCATGTGGCATTTAGATAGATAAATCGTGAGAGATAGATATTTGAGGTTACAAGATTAGAGAGAGAGATAGAGAGATATTTATGGTTTAGATAGATATAAAGAAAGAGAAAGAGAGAAATGGATATGAGGGGTTCGAGGTTTAGATGGATAGATAACTATATAGAGAGAGATAGAGACTGGGAGTTAGGGGTTAGATTATTAGAAATATAGAGATCGAAATAGCTGGTTAGATGTTAGGGGTGTACATGGATTGATAGATATATCAATAGAGATATAGATATTGAGGATTTGAGATTTAGGAAAAGAGAGAGATTGGGGGTTAGGGTTTTAGAGAGAGAGGTTATGGGTTAGGGGTCTAGAGAGAGAGATATTAGGGGTTAGGGGTTTAGAGAGAAATATCTAAGTTTATGGGTTTAAAGAGAAAAATTGGTGTTTAATGGCTTAAAGAGAGAGAGAGAGAGATATTTAAGGTTAAGGGGTTTAGAGTGAGAGAGAGATAGGGGTTAAGGGTGAAGAGAGAGGAATATTAGAGTTAAGGGCTTAGAGAGATATACAAAGAGAGATCGTAGGTTATAAGATTATAGAGAAAGAGATTTGGGGTTAAGGGGAGAGAGAGAGGGAGATTGGTGGTTAAGGCTAGAGAGAGAGATTAGGGGTTATGGATTTAGAGAGAGCAAGAGATTGGGGGTTAGGTGTTTATAGAGAGAGTTACTAGGGTTTATCCATTAGAGGTTAATATTGATAGATAGAGAAATATTAGGGGTTAAGTGTAGAGAGAGCGAGATTTGGGGTTAAGTGTAGAGAGAGTGATTAGGGGTTAGGGGTTTAAGGTTAAAATAGAGAGAGAGAGAGAGAGAGAGAGAGAGAGAGAGAGAGAGAGGTTGGGGGTTAGGCTTTAGAGAAAAAGATATATTAGGGGTTAATGGTAGAGAGAGAGATTGGGATTTAGGGATTTAGAGAGAAAGAGATTAGTGGTTAGTGGTTTAGAGAGATGGTCAGAATGGGGTTAGGGTTTAAGGGTTCAGGTAGATAGTGATAGATATTGAAGGTTTATGGTAGATAGAGAGAGATATTGGGATTTAAGGGTCTAGAGTGAACGAGAGAGAGAATTTTGGGGCTAGGGGTTTAAAGAGAGAGGGAGGGAGGGAGAGAGATTGGGTGTTAAGGTTTGTGAATTTAGATAGATAGGGAGAGATATTGGGGGTTTGAGGTAAAGAAAGAGAGTTTGGGGTTAGGGGTTTGGATAGATAAAGAGACATTAAGGGTTAATAATTGAGATAGAGAGAGAGAGAGATTAGGTGTTAAGGTTTATGAATTTAGATAGATAGGGAGAGATATTGGGTGTTTGAGGTAAAGAAAGAGAGTTTGGGTTAGGGGTTTGGATAGATAAAGAGATATTAGGGTTAATAATTGAGAGAGAGAGAGAGATATTGGGTGTTAAGGTTTATGAATTTAGATAGATAGGGAGAGATATTGGGGGTTTGAGGTAAAGAGAGAGAGTTTGGGGTTAGGGGTTTGGATAGATAAAGAGAGTGATGGGGGGTT
>LPNX010412033.1:49015-77676 GCA_001517045.1 Pseudotsuga menziesii | reverse complement strand
TATAGAGAGATTGAGGGTTAGGGGTAAAGGAGTTAGAGTGAGAGTGAAATTTAGGATTGAGGATATATACAGAGAGAGATAGGGTGTTAGGAATTTACAATGAGAGAGAGAGAGAGAGAGAGAGAGAGAGATTAGGGTTTATGGAGCTAGAGAGAAAGAGAAGGACATAGATATTGTGGGTTATTGGTTAGGCGTTTTTAGAAAAAGATGGTAAGATTTGCGGTTAGGGGTAAAGGAGTTAGAGTGAGAGAGAAATTTAGGAATAAGGATATATACATAGAGAGATAGGGTGTTAGGAATTTAGAAAGAGAGAGAGAGAGAGAGAGATTAGGGTTTATGGAGCTAGAGAGAAAAAGAAAGAGAGAGATATTGTGGGTTATTGGTTAGGGGTTTTCAGATAGAGATGGTAAGATTTGTGGTTAGGCTTTTGGAGAGAGAGATAGAGAGATTTATTAGGTGATGGGTTTAAACAAAGAGATAGAGATTAGGGGTTTATGGTTAGGGGTTTAGAGGGGTTTTCAGAAAGAGATGGTAAGATTTGCGGTTAGGATTTTGGAGAGAGAGAGAGAGGTTTATTAAGTGATGAGTTTAAATAGAGAGATAGAGATCAAGGGTTAATGGTTAGGGGTTTAGAGTGATAATGAGAAAAAGATATGGGATTTAGATAAAGAGAGAAATAGTGGGTTATGGGTTTCGAGATGGAGAGAGATATAGAGAGAGATTCGGGGTTAGTTGTGTAGAGAGAGAGAGGGAAATTTGTGGTTAGTGGTGTCTAAAGAGAGGGATATTGGGGGTTTATGGTGCAGAGAGATGGATATTAGGGGTTTGTGGTGTAGAGAGAGAGGGATATTGGGGGTTACTGGTGTAGAGAGAGAGAGAGATTGAGGGTTAGGGGCTTGGAGAGAGAAAGAGAGATTGTGGACGGAGGTAGCGAGGTATGGAGATATATTGGTGTGTATGGTTTTAGAGAGAGAGAGAGAGACGAGGTTTAGAATTTTAGATAGATAGATATAGATAGACAAGTTGTTAGGGTTTAGATGTTTAGATAGATAGAAATAAATATTGGCAGTAACATTTTAGGGATTTTAATAGATAGATAAATACAGAGAGAGAGAGATTGAAATTGGGGTTTAAATAAAGAGAGATATTTTGGGTTAGGGTATTAAATTGAGAGAGAGAGAGAGAGAGAGAGAGAGAGAGAGAGAGAGAGATTAGGGGTTATGTATATAGAGAAACATATTAAAGGTTTAGAGAGAGAGATGGGTTTGGGTTTGGGTGTTTATAGAGAGAAGGTGACAAGAGAGATTATGGGTTTGGGGTTTAAAGAGAGAGATGGAGATTTAGATTGGGGTTTGCATCTTAAGAGAGATATATATTGGGGGTTAAGGTTGTTGATAGATAGATATAGATTAGGGATTAATGGTAGAGGTAGAGAGACAAAGACATAGGTTGGGAGTTAAGGTTTTAAATAGATAGAGTGCTTATAGAGAGAGGGTTAGGTGTTTAGAGATATTAAAGGTTTAGAGAGAGAGATGGGTTTGGGGTTGGGTGTTTATAGAGAGAAGGTGACAATAGAGATTATGGGTTTGGGGTTTAAAGAGAGAGGTGGATATTGAGATTGGGGTTTGCATCTTAAGAGAGATATATATTGGGGGTTAAGGTTGTCGATAGATAGATATATATTAGGGATTAATCGTAGAGGTAGAGAGACAAATACATAGGTTGGGGGTTAAGGTTTTAAATCGATAGAGTGCATATAGAGAGAAGGTTAGGTGTTTAGAGACAAAGAGGGAGAGCGTGATTAGGGGTTAGTGGTTTAGGGAGGGAGACAGAGTGGAGGTTAAAGGTTAGACATAGATGGGGGGCTAGGGGTTTAAAGTGACAGAGAGAGAGGGAGAGAGGGATACATGCTGGTGGTCAGGGGTTTAAAGAGAGAGAGAGATAATAAGGGTTTATATAGGTAGATAGATGGAGAGAGATAGGGAGGGAGGGATATATAGTCACTGGTAAGGGGTTTAGAGAGAGAGAGAGGGAGAGAGAGAGATATTAGGGGTTTAGATAGATAGATAATGATAGATTAGGAGTATATATATTGGGGGATAGGGGTTTAAAGAGAGAGAGAGAGAGAGATTGGGATTTTTGGTGTTTAAAGAGTGAGTGAAAGAGAGAGAGAGAGAGAGAGAGAGAGAGATTATGGGTCAGAGAGGGGGATTGGGGGTTAGGGGTTTAGGGAAAGAGAAATATTGGAGGTTAAAGTTTTAGAGAGAGAGAGAGAGATTGGGGTTTAAATATAGATAGCGGGTTAGCTTAGGGGCTTAGAGAGAGAGAGAGAGAGAGAGAGTCAGAGAGAAATCAAGGGTTAGGGGCTTAGAGAAAATGACAGTTTGGGGGTTTGGGGTTTATATAGATAGATAGAAAGAGAGAGAGATGATTGAGGGTTTAGGAAATTAAATAGAGGGAGAGAGAGAGAGAGAGGGAGAACATTGGGGGTGTTAACCCAAAAATACACCACATTGCTCTCAATGGCCTACACCACCCATGGACACCATCTCACAACACCCATTTCACTCCATAAGACCTTCCATGACCTTCCATTTGACCGCCGCACCTCCAAAAGATCCCAAGGATGAAGAAAAGGGCTAAAAACCCCAAAAAGAGCCCAAAATAGACCCCCAGGAGCTAAAGCCCTCAAAAAGGGGCTAAAACCCTAAAAGGGGATAAAACCCTGAAAGGGGCTAAACTTAGGGCAGAAGGGGCTAAAGCCTTGACCAAGGGCTTAAAACCCTAAAACCCCTTGGAAAAAATATATAAGGAGGGTGGGGGGTCACTCTCAAAACACTACTCATTTGTATATTGTTATGCTTCCCATGGATGCTTTGAGACCTCTTGCTCTCAAACCACCCACTCTCCCTCTCCTTCATCTCCATTCCTCCAAGCCATTGCTTCCCAAACAAGAGAGAGGTTCTCCCATGAGCTAGGGCATGGTGGCCCATTTCCACCTAAGTGAGGTATAGCTTCTTTTCATGCATGTTTATTTACTTGTTTTGTTTTCTAACCAATATTTCTAGTTGCAGGTTTGCCATTAACATCATTTGTAGGTTGCTTTCATGGTAGTATAGGTTTATTTTGAAGGTTTTGAAGGTGGAACCCTAACATTATGTGTGCAGAGGGGTTTAACAATGCGCCATCATCTCTTCTCTTTTATTGTTCTGTCATTAGCTATTAGATTCAGTTCACTATTGTAGCCATATGCTTAGATTAGTTTAGTTTCAATTCGTAGCTCTGTTTTTACCATTTACCCTTTCGTTTTTTACTATTTTCTAAGGGTAGAAACATACCCTTGTGCCCTATAGGCACAAGGGATCCATGTCTACCCTTGTAGTGACGAGAAATTCTCACTACGGATTTGGCGACTCCCCTGGGTCGATCCCACAGGATCCCTGGGCAAGAAATTTCAAGTTTTTCAAGTTTTTTAGTTTTTAACCTAGTTTTCAAAATGTTATGTTAGATCTATTTAAATATACTTTATTTCCCATTTTCTATCAGTGTTGAAGCCTCTGCTAGGCTGAGCTGAGTCAGACTAACCCAATACTAGTTACTGTCAGCCAGATCTGACCCTGCAGCACCAAAAACACCCCTTTCTGGAGCAAGTCGCTCTTATCGAGGGAAAAGGTGAGGGAAGGTGGACTTAATTGGTAGACAGGCATGAATTCAGCCCAGGAGCTCAAGTTGCCGCTATTTTGGCATTTTGTGCGACCCCTTCACTCATTTCTGGAAAAAACTCACAGCCCCCTTGCGGGATTTGGTTAGAAATGTGCAGCCTGTCACACAGAAGTTGTTTCTCCATTTAATTAGTAGTAATTTTCAATTTTATAGGACTGTTAATGCGGCCTAGCTGGCTCTGTCCTCCATTACAGGTCTCTTTTTATTCCAATTTTCAACTTTTGCAAATAAATCAATGAACAATGTGTATATGCTAATCCAATCACTAAGGCTTAATAAAATCAACTAGTCTAAATAAAAATAACATAAAATTAACCTTCTTGCTGCCCCTTCCTCCTCTACCTAGTCATCACCCTCCGTGGTATTCTAGGATACGATGAAGGGACAGCTCGTATAGATCTAGGCACTCCATGGCATTTTTCCTAAACCACTAAAACCAGGTGACCTGGAAGGTACAGGGGGTAGAGAAGGAGGGCTTCTCACAGTGCTAAGTGTCCTCCCTGCTTGACCAACCTAACACTTTGGAGGTGACCTGAGGATCTATGAATGGGATTAGTCCCATTGTGTTGAGAGCCCAGCACCTTCTCTTGGTTGAAGAAGAATACCACTGAGAGGTAGACATTTAGTTAGGCCAACAATTCAAGGTTAATAACTACATTTGATTACAAATTTATGTTCATGTTTGCATACAAAACCACGATGTGATCTCTACCATGAATTCATAAACCATATTGCAAACCAAATACTAGAACAAGCAAGCAAACCAACACACCATACCACATAATTAACCCAACTCAGTTCATGACGCTGAGTGAGCCTTAAAAGTTACCAAATTTACACTAATTTCAATCAACTCTGTAGTCTTTGAGGACATAAGTCCCTAACTACTACAACTATGGGAATTCATTGGGATTTTCCCAGAAACTCATTGTGAGGAGTACCACATGAACCCAAAAGTAGCTGGCCATTGAGAGGAATTGCCAAGCGAAATGGGCAATGACCCCTTTCGATTGAGTAGAGTTACTCATGAGGAACATGCCAAGCACTGTCTTCTGGCAGTCTTGGTGGTTGAGAGACCACCTTTAGCCAGTAGGAATCCATTGAAACCAGGGTCCAAATTTCATACCCACTAGTTTCATACACACAAGCAAACAAAATTGATCCTCCACGATCTTCGTCATGCCTAAGAGGCAAACCACCACTATTTGGAACACTCAGTTGGCACCATCATAGCTATTCTTAGCGATCTCCCACACCATCAGAGGGCCACACAGCCTATGATTTGGATTCATACCCATATTAGTCTAAACCAGACCTCCACACCGCACCATCTAGCCCCATGGCTACTGCAAACCTGGATCCACTTTTTGGCTTAAACTTAGAAAGTGGACCCATGTCCACGTCACAACCTATCACCCACAACATGGCAAGCGGTCCAAGCATAGTCATGTAGAATTTCATTAGCCAATTACCACCACCAATAGTGACCAGCCAAGTTGGCCCAGTAGTAACACACGGGGGCAGTGGCCCCTCCACACACATTGTTCCCCCTGCCACACAGGGGGGCAGTTCACCAACCACCCACATTGCCCCCACCACCATACAGGGGGGAAATGCCCCCTCCACCCATACCATCCCACCCACAACACTTGGGGGCATTGGCCCATCCACCTTAGTGCCACCACAAGCACCCCCAACCATGCAGATGCATTATGCACCTTCGAATCCCACTCCCATAGTAGCCCCATCCCACATCAACTTGGGGTCAAATCTGCCATTCATGGCCCACTTGAACTTTCCTGACTTGGATAGATTGATGAATGACCCCATCCGTCACCAAGATTTTTGGCCACCCATGCCAACTAAGCTGCCATTAGACATCCCAAAGTTCGAAGGCAAAGCTGGGGAATGTCCCCAAAATCATATAATGACATTCCATCTATGGTGCTCATCCAATAGCATCGTAGAAGACTCCATCAGACTAAGGCTATTCCAACGCACCCTTACATGTGCCACGGCTAAATGTTACATTGAGCTACCACAAGCCAAGTACCCCGACTTCAACTCCCTAGCCTTCATGTTCCTGCAGTATTTCCACCTCCCTGTCAGATACGATGAGGGGGTGGAGATCCTGCTATCCTATCACCAAAACACTACCAATCACATCACTGATCATATCCATGAGTGGCGGAGGTGCCGCAGCTTGTGAAAAATCCAACTTGATGATAGGATATTCTTGGATTGGTTCCTCAAGACTTTACTCCCACCCATCGCAAAGGATGTCACATTTGAATGTCCCCAATTTGAAGAAGAGGCCATACTAAAGGTCCAACAATTCGACCTCATCTATGCCTAGTCGAGATACTTGTATACCATCATCGTAGATGCTCCCCATCCAAGTACCTCTTACCATGTTGCACCGGGGGAATCCCACATAGCGGATGGCATTATAGGGTCAGTCTCTCAACAACCACCACCTCAACTGACACCACCTACCATTGCATCACAACCAAGCAACACTGCTAATGTTGCTTACCAAAACCAAGCTTTGGACTATGCTAGAATGATGTATTAGTCCGGAGTGACAAATTCCTATGCACAACCTGTGCCATTGCAGCAAGTTCAAGCTATGGCTTGGCCAGCACAGTAGTATGTGGGGAAAATGCCCACATTCGCAGCACCACCACCCCCATAAATATACTATGCACCACCAGTGCAACAAGTCCAAGCCCCCGCCCCCACTCCACCCACTCCACCCGCCCCGTTGGGACAAGTGTTTGCACAGCAAAACTGTCCCAACCAGCTTGCCACCAACAATCAACAAGGGAAAGCTAGAAATAACCAGCCTCGCAACCAGGGCAACAAATAATCGGAGGTAGGCAGTTAACAACCAAATCCTCCCAACAATGCCACAGCAAACCAGCCAGCCCAGAACCCCCCACGACCAAATGCACCAAGATGCAATGCCCCATTGCACACAAACCAACCATACACACTTTGTAAGGTCTATGGGCACTATACATTCGAGTGCCCCCTCATGGGTCACACCAAGCAGGCCATTTGAAATGAGGCCCAACAGGCTGCCAACGCCACAAACCAAGCACAATCCAACCCAGCACCACAATGACTTCCTCCCATGGTGCTTCAAAACCCACTACCAATCCAAGGATTGGTGGCAACTGCTACCCCTCCCTAGGCCAATCCCAATGCTCTGAGGGCACCACCCACAGCTGAAACAGGTTTCCACCACCTGATGACCATGACCACTTAAGAGGTCAACTTACAAACTAGATGAAACCAGTACGGTAACACTACCGAACCTGTTGACTCATCAGCAACATCTACGTCTAAGACAACCAACTTACCTCTCCAGTTACCCCCATTCCTGCGCCCCCCCATATGTAGAATCACCAATAATGCCACAGCTAGAGCTGTAGTCAACTATAGCATTATGGATTATTTGTCCCAAACGCCAACCACCATGTTTGCTCTTGAGGTACTTAAAACATGCCCAACACAGTGAAAAGCCTTACTAGCCACTCTAGGGTAGTAGACCCCTCTGATTCCAAGTTGATCACCTTTGACACAGAAAACAGAGAGTCCTGCATGCCCTCCACTATCACCTTCCAAATCCCAGTGTCTATCCAAAACTTGGTTGTGCATCGATGCATAGTGGATGAGGGGGCATCCACATGCGTCATGTCTACCTTGGTTTGGCAGAAGCTTGGATCACCAATTCTGCAACTATATTCCATGACTCTACGGGATTATGATGGACATCCCACTAAATCCCAAGGAATCCTCCCTCATGTCCCCATCACATTAGCTGGGAAGACAGTCATGATTGACTTTGAGGTCGTCAATGCTCAACTAGATTACAACCTCCTCCTTGGGAGGAGTTACATGTACGCCATGCGAGCAGTCATGTCAATTGTCTTCCACCTCATGATGCTCCCCCACGAAGGGAATATTGTGATGGTTGACCAGCTCACCTACCACGATCCGTAAGGGTTAACAATGCTTGCTAATGTTATCCCTACCATCACCACCACTAAGCCACAAGGGGTGACCGCACATGCTAACGTCATACCCGAAACCAACACTGTTGTTAAAAACACACCAGCTTCCCCACCATTTAATGTGGGCTTTGGGTTGTTTACCAATCCCACCATGACGGCTCCTTTTCCATTGGTGTCACCACCAACGACACAAAAGCAAACTACGGACTTGTGCATGGTCTCATCAAGCACTACTACACCCAAGCAGTAGCCGCAGCCCCAACCACAACCACAACATCATTTGTAGTCGCAATGCTAACAGCAGTGGCAACATCACCTACATCAGCAGCATTACGCCTAGCCACAACGACAACCTCACCCCCACATGCAACCAGCTGGGAGTTATGTGGGCTCATCTCCGGTCCATACAATTCCCTTCCCCTTTCCCCCACTCGGTGTCATGAGCAAGCCGGTCATGGCCACCTTAAGCCTACCCAAATTTATGTTGGGGATCTCAATGTGGTATTTGGATCCACCAGCTCAACCACCAATGCCCCAGGTTGTATTAACTTCGATGCAACCTATTGCAGTTGAGTCTCACCCCCCACCTGGTTCGCATAGGCCAATCGCCGCACCCGCATCTGCACCACCCCAACCCAAAAGGGCCAGGGGAAAGAACACCAAAGCCACCACAGAACCTCAACAAGTTCCACCTTCTTCCATTTGCAGAAAACAAGGCCATCCAACTTATGATTTCCTTGAAATCCCAGTGATCTATGTGCATTTGGATGCCATGGACATGAACAAAAACATCCCCATGGTTGAACTCCCAACCATGCCAATAGTCAAGAACAAGGCTTTAAGGACAAACCATGCTTGCACCCTTTGTAGCTTGTATGGGAATTACTTCGACCATTTCCAAGACTTGCCCAAATTTTGAATGGCTCTCACTGACCTCCGTCACCATTCCCTTGAGCTTGAGATCACCTTGATCGAAAAATTTCACCCACCACCTCCTTCGTCAAACACCATGTTCATTTACATGATGTCCAGTTCCCCCGACCAGCTCAACCCCATCTCCAATGATGGTCCATTAGACCTGTCTCTTCATTGTTTCAACAACGATGAGGAGATACTTGAAGCTCTGACTGCCCCAAAATACCCATGGGACGACATGCACCATCGCTCTTCTTCCTCTCGAAAGAGCGTGCATCGCAGTCCAACCAGTTTTCCATGGAGACCAAAGATTTCATCCATGGGAAGGTTGATTGGTTCAAGAACCCAATCCCAGCACCTGATGCCTTCAAAGAAGGGAACATGGTGAACATTTCGTCAACTATTAAAATTGACATCTCAACCAACTCTGAGATCGTTGAAGAAATCATACTGGGGGCATCTTTCTCCCCGGAAGAGGTCGATGCCTACACTGCTCTCTTCCAAGAATTCAGCGACATCTTTGCCTGGTCATACACTAAAATTCCTGGCTTAGATCCATCCATTGTGGAACACCACATCTACACATGGATTGATGTGGCACTCATCCACCAAAAGCAACGACCCATCCATCCATCCAAAGTGGCTGCAGTGAAAGTCAAGATAGAGAAGCTACGCATAGCTGGCTTCATTTATCCCATTGCATACACAACTTGGGTTTCTAATCCTGTTCTCGTGAATAAAAAACAAGGTACCATTCGTGTTTGCACAGAATTTTGTGATCTCAATGGGGCATGTCCTGAAGACAACTTCCCCACACCGTTTGTCGACCAAATCATCGATGCATGTGCCGGACATGAGACCTTCTCCTTCATGGACAGTTTTTTCGGATACAACCAGATCCAAATTCGGAAAGAAGACCATTGTAAAATGGTGTTCACAACCCCATGGGGAACCTTCTCCTACTGAGTCATGCCCTTTGGCCTCCAAAATGCTGGAGCCACCTTCCAAGGCACCATGACACACTGCTTCCGCGATCTTACTCACATCATGTTGGTGTGTTTTTACAACTTCATCGCACAGTCGCAAAGCCACACACAACACATAGATGACTTGCGACAAGTCTTAATGTGATGTCACCAGTACAGGATCTGCTTGAACCCATTCAAGTGTGTTTTCTACGTCCCCATGGGCCATATCCAAGGATTCATCATGTCACACAAAGGAATAATCGCTAATCCTGGGAAAGTCTAAATGACTTTCCCCCTAACGTCACCCATTTGAGTGACAACGTTCTAAATTGTATTATAGTCTTTTCAATTTTTGTTTTACACATTTTCCTCGATTGAGTCTTATGTATCATTTCATCTCATTGCTTCAGATGGAGCACTCCTCAGATCGCTGTATGGGATTTGTAGATGGAGCAAGCAGATGGTACCTGAACCTCACCTCAGCTGCATGGGTAATCTACTCCCCATTGCATGAGTTGATCCACATTGATGAAATATGCGTGGGCACCGTGACCAACAACCAGGTGGAATATGATGGTGTCAATGGCCTCTTGGCTGCCACTCTACAATTAGGAATTCACCATCTTGATGTCTTATTAGACTCTTAGATGCTTGTTTCTCAACTGAACCACCATTACTGAGTTCACGATCCCTGCCTCTTTAGAAAGTACCTACACACTAAACACATGGTCAGAACATTTGAATCCATCACATTCACAAATGTTCCCAGGAACCTCAATAGTGTCACAGATCAAATGGCTAACGATATTCTAAATTGGCACATCCATAACAACATATAGGAAACATACAACCATAACATAATGCATAATCATGTCTAAAAATACACACAGTGTAATAATACATCACATAGGCATTTGCATTCCACAACATAATAAAAAGACTCACATAATAAAACCATAAAAGCGCATCCACGTGTGCCAAACATATATATAGATATAAATCCATAAGTCGCATGTCAACAACATATCCAATACAAAATGAGAAGCCACATATGCTTTCTCAACAAGATATACATAGTGACACAAAAACTCCTAAGTGCACCAACGCACTAGGGGCAGCACCATCAACTGTTAATTCAAAGTCACTCGAAACCTGTTTGAGACACCTCTCACACCTCCGGGATCAAATTTCCATTTCTTTATGAGACCATCGTCTCATGTTTAATCAGTCAATTTCTGGACCATTTCCCACAATTAACCTTGATACACGAGCCATGACATAATGATGCGAGTGTCTATGGACCAGTACTCATATCACACTGCCCGGTCGCAACTCATGCGAGCGATCAGACCGCTTCCTGTTAAGGATTGTACTATACTTTTGTTTTTTCATTTATAATTGTCTTTTCCACCACACCTTACATGGACATCTTTGGACCATCATCCACAAACCATTTTTTTCCTTCCATGTATTTGGCATAGAAGCATCCTCGGGCCGCTGCCCATCAAGGACTCTAATTTTAGCTTTTATTTTATTTCTAAACACATAGATTGTCTTTTCTTTTCACCGTACCGTACGCAGACCTTTGGACCATTGTCCACAAAATGATTTCTTTTCCTACACGTATTTGGCATATAAATGCCTCCAGACTTGTACTTACATCACATGTAGTCAATTTCATCCACCGCAACACACACACACACTCTCCAGACTTCTGTCTAAGATCCACCTCGATTTGCGTGCCTCTGCAACACCAAATCACAGGCCTCTGTCGTGATCTATCCCACGCATGTATTGGTATGTTTGAGAGCCTTCTGCTCCATCCATATTGCGTGGATGACCTTTGGACCTCTGTCCACTATCCCAACATGGGGCACCGCATGTGCCACCATCAGTTGACCACATTGGAGTTTCGTTTAAGCTCTTTTCTGACTCCTTAAAACAATGAAAAGATCACTGAGGGCAGCTACTTTATTCCCCACTCACTAAAGTATAGGAAAGGGTGTCTACATAGTCTCGTTTACCTCCTTTTTTAGACCATGAAGACCATTTCATGAAAAGGACCTCCTTGGCACATTCAAGCTAAGACTATTCCCCTCTACATACTTTTATGCTTTCTCGGGCAGAGGGGCTACACTTTACGAAAAATCTCACCACCGATTGTCGTTAAGCTCTTTTCTAGCCGTTTCAGTAAGAAAATATCACCGAGCAAACTTGGTTTCATTCATGCTCATAAAAGTATTTGAATGGTCGTCTAGTCAGTATAGGTTTAACCTTTTCCGGTTTAATTGGACTACCAATGGTAAAGAAGTCTCTCATCCCCTCCAGGATGGGTGAGCTCTCCTATGTATACTTTTATCCTTTTTTGGGAACAAGAGACTACCAACAAAAAAGATCCCCCACTGGAGTCTCCTTCGTGCTTTCATACTCTCTAAAATTGAAAGCACCATCGAGCATTTACCTTCTCGGGCTCGCCAAAAATCCATGAGATCGTACCACAACAGTGTCGCTAGACACCACCCCATAGAAAACAGTTTGGCAGCATCCCCACATTGGGTCACCTTTGTTTATAATACTCTGTAATGTGTCTTCCTTGGATCCCATAAGCATCAAAAGTGTCCTCCACCTCCAAGTATTTCCCATCTGCAGCGACATTCCTAGTATTATAGCTATGACCCCATTACCTTGAGTCAGTTTCATTTTCTACCTGGTCTACCCTACCATCATACTCTGAACAAAGGAAGTTTGAATATCCCACTCCCCCCCTACCCTTTTTTAGTTTTTCCCTTCCCTCCCCTCCCACCCAATTCAGTGAGTCAGTCCATAGATTGCTTCACATCATTCGATTATCCCTCGCGTTCCTCATCAAGAAAACATCATTTCCTTGACTAGGGGCAGGTCTTCCTCTATCAACGCCAACACATATATTCTAGAGGATAGACCCAGAGGTCCCTGTACCTTGGTTTCATTAACATCATTGATGATTTCCTTGGACCACTTGAGAGGAATCCTTAGTGCCTCTCGGCATGGTTGTTTCTCATGTGCTTGACTTCAACTCCATCATTGCACCGTTGAGATTCATACAGGGTTTGTTCCACACAATACTTAGTCAACGACCCCGGATGTCACCCGACTCTAGCACATTGGTGAGTCCACTTGAGCGACCTAAACAGTTCATGTCCCTTGTGATTTCTGGGTTGCGTTGGAGACAGTGTTCGGAAGCCCCAGCAGTGCTTCGATATACCTTTATGATTGATGTAGCACACTTGTACCACAAAGACTTTGATTCTCAAACAGTGAGTCCATATAGCTATGTACCAGATCTAGTAGTTCGTCAGTCATGAAGATATAGCATTCCATGAGAATTCCATGGGTCCAACGTACCAGATCAATATTGTATTCAGCCTCACATGAGAGGCAACCAACATTGTAACATCAATTGTATATGATCGGCTCTTGTATTTTAGAGCATAGATCAAATGATTCTTTGGACATTGTCACGATCATGGAAATGCCCGCCTTGTCCATATATATGTCACACATTTATTGCATATCACCCATTGATGGGAACCAAATTAATACAAAAGCAAAAGCCACCATGCCCTAGCCCTGAAAGCACCACCTCTCGACAGCAAATCCTATGATGTCCGTCAGCCATACATTGAGCTCCTGCCATCACACATCAAGGGGCAATATGTTAACCCAAAAATCCCCCACATATCTCTCAATGGCCTGCACCACCCATGGACACCATCTCACAACACCCATTTCACTCCATAAGACCTTCCATGACCTTCCATTTGACCGCCACACCTCCAAAAGAGCCCAAGGATGAAGAAAAGGGCTAAAAACACCAAAAAAGAGCCCAAAATAGACCCCTGGGAGCTAAAGCCCTCAGAAAGGGGCTAAAACCATGAGAGGGACTAAAGTTAGGGTAGAAGGGGCTAAAGCCTTGACCAAGGGCTTAAAACCCTAAACCCCCTTGGAAAAACTATATAAGGAGGGTGGGGGGTCACTCTAAAAACACTCCTCATTTGCATATTGTTATGTTCCCCATGGATGTTTTGAGACCTCTTGCTCTCAAACCACCCACTCTCCCTCTCCTCCATCTCCATTCCTCCAAGCCATTGCTTCCCAACCAAGAGAGAGGTGCTCCCATGAGCTAGGGCATGGTGGCCCATTTCCACCTAAGTGAGGTATAGCTTCTTTTCATGCATGTTTATTTACTTGTTTTGTTTTCTAACCAATATTTCTAGTTGCGGGTTTTCCATTAACATCATTTGCAGGTTGCTTTCATGGTAGTATAGGTTTATTTTGCAGGTTTTGGAGGCAGAACCCTAACATTCAGTGTGCAGAGGTGTTCAACAATGCGCCATCATCTCTTCTCTTTTATTGTTCTATCATTAGCTATTAGATTCAATTCACTATTGTAGCCATATGCTTAGATTAGTTTAGCTTCAATTCGCAGCTCTATTTTTACCATTTACCATTCCCTTTTTTACTATTTTTAAAGGGTAGAAACCTACCCTTCTGCCCTATAGGCACAAGGGAGCCATTTCTGCCCCTATAGTGAGGAGAAATTCTCACTACAGGGGGTTTAGGAAATCAAATAGAGAGAGAGAGAGAGATTGGGGGTTTAGGAAATTAAATAGAGAGAGAGAGAGAGGTTTGGGGTTAGTGGTTTAGAGAGAGAGATTGGGAGTTAGGGGTTTAAATAGTGAGAAAGAGAAGTTGGGGGATATGGATTTAAATAGAGATAATGAGTGATAGACAGAGATTGGGGGTTTATGAGTTTATAGTTTAGATATTGAGGGTTAATGGGTAGGGGTTTAGAGTGACAATGAGAAAGATATTTGGGATTTAGATAGAGAGAGAAATAGTGGGTTAGGGGTTTAGATATGGAGAGAGATATAGAGAGAGATTGGGGGTTAATGGTGTATAGAGAGAGGGATATTGGGGTTTTGTGGTGTAGAGAGAGAGAGGGATATTGGGGGTTTGTGGTGTAGAGAGAGAGGGATATTGGGGGTTTGTGGTGTAGAGAGAGAGAGAGATTGAGGGTTAGTGGTGTAGAGAGAGAGAGATATTGTGGATGGAGGTAGCTAGGGATGGAGCTATATTAGTGTTTAAGGTTTTAGAGAGAAACAGCATTTAGAATTTTAGTTAGATAGATAGAGATAGACAGGTTGTCAGGGTTTAGACATTTAGATAGATAGAGAAAAATATTGGGGGTTATATTTAGGGATTTTAATAGATAGATAGATACACAGAAAGTGAAATTGGGGGTTAGATAAAGAGACATATTTGGGGTTAGGGTATTAGAGAGAGAGAGAGAGAGAGAGAGAGATATTAGGGGTTATGTAGATAGAGATACATATTAAAGGTTTAGAGAGAGAGGGGGTCTTGGGTTGGGTGTTTAAATAGAGAAGGTGACAAGAGAGATTATGGGTTTGGGGTTTAGAGAGAGAGAGAGATTGAGATTGAGATTGGGGTTTGCATCTTTAGAGAGAGATATATATTGGGGGTTAAGTTTGTTGATAGATAGATATAGATTAGGGATTAATGGTAGAGGTAGAGAGACAACGACATAGGTTTGGGGTTAAGGTTTTAAATAGATAGAGTGCATATAGAGAGAGGGTTAGGTGTTTAGAGACAGAGATGGAGAGATTGATTGGGGGTTAGTTGTTTAGGGAGAGAGACGGAGTGGAGGTTAAAGGTTTAGAGAGAGGGGGGGGCTAGGGGTTTAAAGTGAGAGAGAGACATAGGATGGGGGCATATATACTTGTGGTTAGGGGTTTAGAGAGAGATATACTAAGGGTTTAGATAGATAAATAGAGATTAAGGATATATATGTTGTTTAGAGACAGCGAGGGGGAGAGTGGATGGGGGTTAGGGGTTTAGGGAGAGAGACACATTAGAGGTGAAAGGTTTAGAGAGAGAGAGAAATTGGGGAGGGAGGGATATATAGTGGTGGTTATGGGTTTAGAGAGAGATAGAGAGAGATATTAGGGGTATATATATTGGGGGAAAGGGGTTTAAAGAGAGAGAGAGAGAGAGAGATATTGGGAGATTGGTATTTAAAGTGAGAGAGAGAGAGAGAGAGATTATTGGTTAAAGAGGGTGATTGGGGGTTAGGGGTTTAGGGAAAGAGAAATATTGGAGGTTAAATTTTTAGAGAGAGAGAGAGAGAGAGAGAGAGAGAGAGAGAGAGAGAGAGAGATTGGGGTTTTAAGATAGATAGCAGGTTAGTTTAGGGGCTTAGAGAGAGAGACAGAGGTAAATTAGGGGTTAGGGGCTTAGAGAAAATGAGAGTTTGGGGGTTTGGGGTTTAGATAGAGAGAGAGAGAGAGAGAGAGAGAATTGGGGGTTTAGGAAATTAAATAGAGCAAGAGAGAGAGGGAAAAGATTGGGGGTTTATGAAATCAAATAGAGCGAGCGAGAGAGGGAGAAGATTGGGGGTTTGTGAAATTAAATAGAGAGAGAGGTTTGGGGTTAGTGGTTTAGAGAGAGAGATTAGGGGTTAGGGGTTTAAATAGTGAGAGAGAGAGATTGGGGGATAGGGATTTAAATAGAGCTAAAGAGTGATAAAGATATATTGGGGGTTATTGAGTTTAGAGTGAGAGTGAGAAAGAGAAAGAGATTGGGGGTTCTAGAGTTTAGAGTGAGAGTGAAAAAGAGAAAGATATTAGGGATTAAGGGTAGAGAGATATATATATTGGGAATTAGAGGTTTGGATAGATAGGGAGATCAATAATAGTGGTTAGGTGGTGTGTGAGAGAGAAAGAGATCGATGGTTAGGGGTTTAGAGAGAGAGAGAGAGAGAGAGATTGTGACTTAGTGTTTAGAAAAAAGAGAGATATTGAGTGTTAATGTTAATGGGATTAGATAGATAGATAGAGATATTGTGGGTTAAAATAGTGAGAAGAGAGATTGGGGGATAGGGGGTTATTGAGTTTATAGTGAGAGTGAGAAAGAGAAAGAGATTGGGGGTTTAGAGTTTAGAGTGAGAGTGAGAAAGAAAAAGAGATTTGGGGTTAGGGGTAGATATATATAGGGAATTAGAGGTTTGGATAGATAGGGATATCAAGAATAAGGGTTAGGTGGTGTGTGAGAGAGAAAGAGATCGATGGTTAGGGGTTTATAGAGAGAGAGAGAGATAATGAGTGATAGTGTTCATCGGCTTGGATAGATAGAGAGAGATATTGTCGGTTAAGGATGGAGAGAAAGAGACAAAGAGAGAGAGAGATTGAAATTATTGTCTTAAATAAAGAAGTGCAGAGGTAGAGAGAGATTGAAAGTTAGGGGTTCATAAGAAGAGAAATATTGGTGGTTAGGGGTTTAAATGTATAAATGATGAGAGAGATTAGGGTTAAATGTAGAAAGAGAGATATTGGGGCTTAGGGGTTGTGTGTGTGAGAGAGAGAGGGTTAGGGTTTAGAGAGAGAGATTAGGGGGTTAGGGTTATGGGTTTAGGGTAGAGAGAGAGACTAAGGGATTAGGGTAGAGATAGATTAGGGCTTTAGGGTAGTGAGAGATTAGGGGTTTAGGGTAGAGAGAGATTGGAGGTTTAAGGTAGAGAGAGATTAGGGTTTTAGGGTAGTGTTGAGGCATGGAAATTCGCAGGCAACAACAGCAAGGGATTCTCCCCAATCAACATTCCCAACTAGCCCATGACTGTTTGGTGTAGGGAATCCGTCTAGTTTGCAGTCCGGCTCACGTAGGTCAAGTAACAAAAGGGTTTACCGATTGCGGCCCAGTCCACTGTATGTTTTTGTATTTTTTGACTTAAAGTATGATATACACGTGCCTAATTAACAATGCAGGGTGATAAAGATGCAGGGAGTAGTCACAATGTGATGCACAGGTTCTTGCCTCTCATCTTAGAACTCACAAGCATCCAAATCATGTGAGAAATAAATACTGACTAAACTATCTCTAGAGAGCTGGGTATTAATTCATGAGTAATGCCCCCTGTTCATGTGTTATGGAGAATCACAGATAGCTGTTCTTATAACCAAACATACAAACATGAATAAAAGTGTGTATGATAAGATAGCTCATCAACAGTCAAAATTCCCATTACTCATAGTGGAAAAAATATCATCAAGGTACTGGAAAACATTCAGACAAGAACATAGGTTCAAGAAATTAGAACGTTCTTACAGCTAATGAGGCACAGCTGAAAACAAAATAGTTCATATTCAACATCGCTCATTTAATCACATTGATACATTCCACATAGCACTTCCTCCAACATGAAAAATTTATAGTCTCTGGTTGTAAAACGAAATAGTTCCTCTTACGAGCATTAAGTTACAAGTTTTTTCCAAGGAAAAATCCCCTGTCACTTCTAACTTTCAAATATTTAAACAAAAATAGTAGACCACTTGGGTTCCCCCCAAACATGTGACTTTTTGGTTCTTTTAATGTTTCATATCCTTCCTTTTCATCCTTTCTACGCAAGTTCATTATCGGCTGAGTAACTGATGGACCTTTCAGATCTACACCTTTGTTGCTTTCAATTTTGTCTTTTACTTTGCCTGCGCCCCTTGAGATCCTGTCTCCTATCGGTACCTTCGCGCTGCGGAAATATGAACCATATTTTGGATCTCCCTGCAATTATTCAATGTGCATCATTCACCAGGATTATATTCTGAAATAAAACATCAAATTAAACCAACTAAAACAGGTAATCCATAAGAAATGGTCAGGTACACCACTATCATGAGAACTCGACAAACACCGACACTACCACCTCACCTTCCAACGGGTTTGAAAATAATAGATGGCCTAGAATGCTAACATTGACAGGGTAAATCCATCCCCAGCCGCATAAGCAGGTCCTAAAATGTAACGGGCGCCATGAAACCACTTAATCCTATTGGAGTCGGGAAAGATAATACCTAAGATGCAGGCGGGAAAGTTCTCAATTGGAAGTTAGAAGGATGTCGACATCGAAAGATGAAAGCTTTTCACAGCTGCAACGATGGAAGAGAAAAGACTACAGACACACGACTAGCATCGAAGAGCGGAGCGCTTTAGACTTCAGGTAGCTATATGGTTTGGGAGCCGCAACGGTAGAAGAAAAAAATGTTATGGACATGCGACTAGAAGGCCGACATGCATCGACGGGAGAAGAACTTTATACATCGGGTGCTTAGCCGATTTGGGAGCCGAAACAGTGGAAGGGAAACAGAACACAGCCTCTGATCAAACATAATTTGACGCCTGATCAATATAATATTAAGTGTTAAAAAATATTTAAAATTCAGTGACGGTTAAAACCTGTTCACCTCTGAAATAGCGTCCCCTCAAAGAACAATTAGAAAACCAAACTCAAAATATGCGACCCAAAAACAACTTCAAAACACACGCAAATTCCAAAAACCAGGATGAGAGTTAATCTTCAAAAATCATTCAAAATTAAAGCATGACCCAAAAATTCAAGGATCTAAACGATTAAAACAACGCTAAATCATGAGGGTGGGACCAAAATTTAAGAAAATTGGGGAAAACGGTTGTAGCGGCAACAATTAGCGACTACCTGGTGAACCTAGATCTTTGGACAATTTTTTCCTGAAGTAGCAGACTATTTAACAATAAAACCACCATGTTGAATTCTTCTAGATATATGGATTTCCCAAATGGAAAATATATGAAATTTTAATCATTGAGGGTAATCCAATTTAGGAAAATGGAAACCAAAATTTCAAAGTCAAGATAACTCTTTCGAGGCCAGGAGTATGAGTTTCCTTTTTTACCTCTGTCTTTGGGTAGCCTCCAGCTTGGACACCACAGGATCGTGATCATAAGGTAAATAGAGATATTCATTTGTTCCTCATTCCCATGCCATTTTGCACCTTTTTGTGTTTTTTTTACTTTTGTCGTTTTGATTCCTCCTCATGCCTTTCTTTCTGAATTTTTATTCAGGCTCCTCTATCCATAGTGTCCTTTTGTGTGAGAGATGTATTTATCAGCTCACGGAAGGAGAGGAACTTTTGGAAATTTTATACTCATATGATTTAGTACTTTGTTTTGATACACATTGCTTTCTTAGGAGTTTTGACTCTTCATAGCGTTTTGGATTTCAATTCTTGGCATGGGATCATTTATATACAATATACTGTTTACCCTGCTTCCTTTCCATGGGTCTTTTGTTGTCACCCCATAGGACATTTTTTAAGTGTGAGATGGATGGAGCCTCGTAATAGTATTCCATACCCTTTAATCTTGAGTTACTTTACAGGGATTAAGTAGGTCTTCAATGCGTTCATAGCCATTTAGGAAAACTGCTAAACTAGAAGAAATTCTATCGGATAAAATCATAATACATAGTCTTATAATCAAGGATTTTAGTTAGTCTAGAATTCTAATGCTCTTCATGCAACCAAAGCTTACTTCTTTTATTGAAATCAAACAGAAAATCTAAACTAAAACAAACTAAACTTCATGACTCAAAGACTCAAAAAAGGCTAAGCCAGATTATTTATATACAAGATAGAAGAAAACAAATGAAACTCAAGAAAAATAAGGCTTGAGAACTAAACCATTTACTGGTAAGTTATCTTCCCACCCTTGCAGATCTTGTAACTTATAAGTGGAAGGGCCAAGTTTTGCCGCAATCTGGAAAAGACCTACCCACAACTGCTGGAATTTCGTGTGTTTTCCTTTCTCATCATGGGGGTGATCCCAATTGAGAACTAAATCTCCCACCTAAAAGTCTTTTGTTCCTGCCTTATGTTTGTCGAACCATCTCTTCATTACCTCTTACTGCTGCTTAAAGCGCTCTCTAGCTTTAGATCGAGCCTCTTCTACTTTCAGGAGGTTATATATCCTTATTTGCAAAACATCATCATCCGACCCTCTAGATTCTTGAGCTATTATGGAAGAAGGTAGCATGATATTGGGAGGAAGAATGGATTCTTTACCGTACACAAGGGTATATGGAGACACTCCTATCAAAGACTTGGGGGTGAATCTATCAGCTCAAAGGGCATTTGGTAGCACTGAGTGCCAACTCCTCTGGTTTTCTATTACAGTCTTCTTTAAAATTCTAATCAGATTTTTGTTAGAGGATTCAGCCAAGCCATTTCCTTGTGGATAGTAATTCGCTGAATAATGCAATTTTATCCCTTTATCATGAGCAAAAGCAGTTAATTTAATTGACAAAAAGTAAGTAGCATTATCAAAGACTAACGAAAGTGGAACTCCAAACCTGGTCATGATATGATCTTGTAGGAAGTTGATGACCGCGTCTTCATTTATTTTGCACAGTGGGACATATTCGACCCAGTGAGTGAAATAATTGGTCGTGGTCAGAATGTACTTGTGTTGTAGGGAGGAATTCAGTTTTATTTCTCCAATAATATCCAACCCCCATTGCTCGAACGACTCCGTTATCATCACCGGCTTTAGGGGTGTTGCTGCTTTGGGTTGTCTTCCACTACACCTTTGGAAAATATCGCACTTCCTGACATGTGCATGTGCATATTTGAAGAGCGTAGGCCAATAGTAACCGGCTCTGAGGATTTTGTGGGCTATATTATCTCCTGAATAATGTCCCCCAGCAGGCCCGTCATGCAAATCTGTTATTACTTTCTTCGCATCTTCTTTCTCTAAGCATCTAAGCAGAACTCCATCATAATTTTTTATAAATAATATTCCTTCAACAATTTTATAGGAAGCTTATTTAAGACACAACGCTCTTCTTTGCTTAGAACTCCAATGTTCTAGTAACATTCCTTCCTGTAGGTAATGCACGAGGTCCCTATACCAAGAATCGGGAGCTATGAACAAAGGACATACATCCATCAAATGTAATTCAACCCCGTCTTCCCACGCGTGTTCATCATTGTTCCCATTTTCAATCATCAGTTTGCACAACCCCTGCCCTTTGACTATGGAACCTAGCTTGAATTTGAGGTCATACTCTTGAAGAGTTGTTACCCAATTGCCCCTTCTTTCTCCTAACTCTTTCTATACAAAAAGGGACCTCATATCTGGGTATGGGACGGTCACCTTGGTTCGATTTTTTAATATGTAGGGCCTGAATTGTTTCACTGCTTTGAATACTGCATAAGCTTGTTTTTCAATCACTGGGTAATTTAATTTGGCCCCTTGTATACCAGTGCTCATGAAAGATATTGGGAATTCATCCCCACCATCTTCTTTTTGAGTAAGCACAGCTGCTAGTGAATCATCAGACGCAAAAGTATATAGAATAAAATCTTTGTCAAAATCTGGGCTTTTCAAGGAGGGTGCATGTGCAACAGTAGTTTCAATTTTGCTGAATGCATTCTTCACAATCTCAATCCACTTGAATTGTGCATTTTTATTCACCATCTGTTGCAGAGGCTTGACAATCTGAGCGAAATCAGGCACAAATCTTCGCATGAAGTTTATTGTTCCCATAAATGATTGCATCCCCTTTTTATTATGGGGAAAGGGAATCTATTCAATGGATTTGATCCTTTCCGGATCGATAGATATTCCCTTCTTTGAAACTATGTGACCAAGTAGCTTACCCTCCGTAACAACAAACACACATTTTTTGGGATTGAGTGAGATGCCATATTTTCGACAGTGTTCAAAAATATACCTTAGGTGGAACATGTGTTCTCCTCTCCTCTTTGAGAAGATTGTAATATCATCGAGGTATATCACCACACTATGTCCAATCAAACCATGGAAGGCTATATCCATAGCCCTCTAGAATGTGGCTCCAGCGTTTATAAGCCCAAAGGGCATTATTCTATAAGTGAAAGTTCCCCATTTGGTCCTGAATGTCATCTTCAACCTGTCTTCTTCAGCTACTAATACTTGATTGTAGCCCAGGAATCCATCTAGTAGAGAAAATAGTTCAGACCTTGAGACCATTTGTAGCAGTTGCTCCATGGGTGGAACAGGATAGCTATCTTTGTCTGAAGCACGGTTTAAATTCCCGAAATCCATGCACAGCCTGATTTCTCTAGATGTTTTCCTTACTAGCACCAAATTTGAGACCCACTCAGCGTGTCTGACCTTAAAAATGATTCTAGCATCCAACAATTTCTTAACTTCACTCTGGATCAATGGTTCCAATTGTGGGTGCATTTTTCTTAAAGGTTGCTAATACGGCTTGACGCCATCTTTGATGGGGATAACATGCTTGATGATGCTGGTGTCATATGTCTTCAAAAATTTGTATGTCCAGGCGAAAACATCTTTATATTGTTTAAATAGACTGATGAACTTATCTCTTTCTGCTGGTGAACAACATTTGCCAAGATTCACATATTTAGGATTCGTCTCAGTCCCTAAATTTATCAGCTCGAACTGTAGAGATGAGCTGTGAGTCTTCACGTTGGCTGGTCTTCTGAACTTTTCATTTAAATTAAACATTCTTTCTAACGTTCTAACTCCTTTAGGGATGAAATTATCATACTTCAGCTCGACCTGATGTTCTTCGTCATCTATAATTGCTCCTTTAAATACCTCGTCATTTGTTAAGCATTCGATGATCTTCTGATCGTCATCAAATACTCGTAGGTTGGTGATCATATTAGGTACCGAGGGCCTGAAAAGCAATTCAACAGAGCATCGATTATTAGTAGGTACGAGCCTAGCGGCTGATGTGGCTAACAAGTCAGCTACTGCATTTTTAAGTCTTGGGATTGAAACAATATTAAATGCGTTGAAACATTTGAGCAGATCCCATACCTCATTTTGATAATCTTTTAGGTGAGGGGAAACACAATGTATTTGATTCTAAATCTGTTTAACAATTATTTTAGAATCTCCAAAAACTTTTAGATTACTTACCTTTAACTCGATTGCTTTCCTTAAACCCTACACGAGCACTTCATACTCACCCGCGTTGTTTGTACACTCAAACTCTAATATACATGAGAGAAAATGTTTATTATTCTTGGGGTCGATCAGGACACAGCCGGCCCCAGACCCTTCTAAATTCTTAGAGCCATCACGAAACAAATTCCATACATTGCTAACTACTGCATGAGAATCTATTCCTACTGCTAAGTCTACTATTTTACAGTTGATTTCATCAGCCTGTGAAAATCGAAGGAGATCAGGTTGGGTGTCTGATGTGTTGTTGGCTTCTTCTACTTGGTAATTTCTCGGTTCCAACTCAATAAAATAATTTCCCAACACAGAATCCACTGGTTCATTCTTCTCCTCAAGTCGAGTAACGTTGTGTTTCATGTGAGGCTCCCTCAAAATATTAATCTGGTTCAGACTTCCTTTATATGGAAACCATAGATGTGACCAATCCAAGGCAAAATATCCATTTAGTTTGGCTGACCAATATCTACTCAGAACAAGACCATAAGCGTCTGGTATATCAGCCACCACAATATTAATGACTTGGCACACTTTATCGTTTGATGCCAGGTGGACTAGGACATCCTCCATCTCACCAATTACCTTTACATCCGTCCTGTCCAACTAAACAACCCTCCACGTGGATGGCTTAGGCTGCCCATTTATCTTTTTACATAATGATATTGGCATGACGTTAACCGACGCCCCTGAGTCTACCAGGAAATTATGTACATTGTGATTAAAAATTTCTAAAGTGAGGAGGAAAGGTGGATGTTTTCTTTTAGACTTACCTCCACTACTGGTTTCTCCTATTTCTTCTTCCTCTTCAGACCGATTATCAGCGGGAAGCCTCTCATCCGATGCTTCAAGCACTTTTAATAATCTTTCTTTTTGCTACGGTACTTTACACATTTCAAATATCGAAACATTTTCCTTTATCTTCTTTATGTCTTCCACAATGTCATAATCCATCTAAGGTTCAATGGGATGTGGTTTATCAGCATTCATCTTTTCTTCATTGGGCTTGGCCAACATATCATTCTGCTTAGGATCTTGGCTGGTAATGGTGAATTTGGGAATTTTATCAGCTACAGAATTATTTTGAAATTTCTTAACATTTTTCTGCAGCCTTTTGATCTTTGGGAGTATGAGACTGTCTTCTTTAATCGACCCTTGGTTCCTTGTTGTTATGTTGGTTTCCATGACATCCTTGTAGCCCTGATTCTTTTCTTCTTTAGCATCAAATAACGAAACAAAATTCCACAAAACCATGGTTTCCTCTTCTTGTTCCTTCGTTGAAGTGGTACTCTCTTTTCTTTCTTCATCTCCATCCTCTGTTAATTTAGAGTCCAACAACTGATTCATAACCAACATCACCGAGTTTATCCATTGAGGACAATTCTTTTCATAGTGTGGTTGTTGATGGAAAGTGCAAAAATTGTCCATGCCTACCTCTATTAAATTCATAGATGCAGAATTGTGTGGAGGAGGTTGGGAGTGATTGTTATCCTCTCTTTTCTTGTAATAGGGTTTGTAGAACTTTTGAGTTTCCTTTTCTTTCTCCAAGTATATGATTTTGTTATAAATATTCTGCATCATTTTTGCCATACTCTCAAAATCTGGTGATTTCTCTTCCTTAGGCTTAGGAAACAATAAGGCTTTCCTTCCCACACCTTTCTCTCCTGACTGTTCGAGATAATCTTTGATACTTTCTCTTTCAGCCTCCACTATTTCAGCCTCTTCATAGGTTTCCGCCAAAGTAGCCTTGGCTCTTATTTTGGCAAACATGGCCAACTCAAGGCCTAAAGCTGAGGTATAATATTCAATCAGGACCTTGTCTGAAGGTTTGTTAGCTTCAGAAAAATTCTTGAGGTATGCTGCAAATATTTGAGTAAAGCTGTGCACTTTCTCCTTTGTCTCTTTCTTCAAGGCGCATAGTCCTTTCATGAGGGCTGCATGAGTCTTCTGAGTTGCATACTTACTTCTGAAAATTCTCTTGAAGGTATCCCAATTAGGGATAGAGTTTTCAGGCAACCCAAAATACCATGATGTTGTAGGTCCTTTAAGGGTGTGCAGAAAAAGTCTGCAAACTACATCCTCATGCTCCCCTGCCCTTAACCCTTCTATGGCCAAGTAAAAACTTTGCAGGTGGTCATCTACTAGTATCTTCTCACTTGGGTAGAATTTGGGTAGCACCTTCTCAAAGGATTGAGGTAAATCATGTAACGGAGGTGTTAGATTTAAAGGTGATCTGGCTCTCCAGGCAGGTGGTGGATTTGGTGGGTTTGGGGGTGGATTGGCGTTAACGCCTGCGATGAGTCTAGGTGGAGAGTGAGGAGGTGAGCAAACAAGAGTGTGAGTAGGAGAACTGTGAGTATTTGGGCCTTCTTGATTCAAAGGCAGTACAACTTCCTGTAAGGCTGTTTCCACAAGTTCTTCCCAATCCCCAACCAACACTGAGTCTTCCAATATAGGACGATATTTTCTTTTATATTCTCTTCTGGGAAATTCAGGGATGATCAGAAATCCTCCAATATTCTTCACATATGCCCTGGTGTGTCTTCTCAGGTTATTAACAACCTCGTTGTCAATAGAAAACAAATGTTCTTTACTCCTTTCTTTTGGAATTGGATTATGAATCCCACTGCTTTCAGAACTGTTACCAGTGGGATAATCTCGGGAAAAGGGGTTTCCTCGGCCAGCCATGCATTGGTGGCCCTCCTTCTAGCACCAGAAACTATTGAGGCCTGGAAATTCACAAGCAACAACAACAAGGGATTCTCCCCAATCAACGTTCCCAACTAGGCCGTGACTGTTTGGTGTAGGGAATCCGTCCGGTTTGCGGTCCGACTACCGTAGGTCAAGTAACAAAAGGGTTTACCGGTTACGGCACAGTCCACCGTATGTTTTTGTATTTTTTGACTTAAAGTATGATATGCATGTGCCTAATTAACAATGCAGGGTGATAAAGATGCAGGGAGTAGTCACAATGTGATGCGCAGGTTCTTACCTCTCATCTTAGAACTCACAACCATCCAAATCATGCGAGAAATAAATACTGACTAAATTATCTCTAGAGAGCTGGGTATTAATTCATGAGTAATGCCCCTTGTTCATGTGTTATGGCGAATCATAGATAGTTGTTCTTATAACCAAACATACAAACATGAATAAAAGTGTGTATGATAAGATAACTCATCAATAGTCAAAATTCCCATTACTCATAGTGGAAAAAATATCATCAAGGTACTGAAAAAAATTTAGACAAGAACATAGGTTCAGGAAATTAGAACGTTCCGACAGCTAATGAGACACAGCTGAAAATGAAATAGTTCACATTCAACATCGCTTATTTAATCACATTGATACATTCCACATAGCACTTCCTCCAACATGCAAAATTTGCAGTCTCTGGTTGTAAAATGAAATAGTTCCTCTTACAAGAATTAAGTTACAAGTTTTTTCTAGGGAAAAATCCCCTGTCACTTCTAACTTTCAAATATTCAAACAAAAATAGTAGACCGCTTGGGTTCCCCCCAAACGTGTGACTTTTCGGTTCTTCGAGCGTTTCATATCCCTCCTTTTCATCCTTTATGCGCAAGTTCATTATCGGCTGAGTAACTAACAGACCTTTCAAATCTGCACCTTTGTTGCTTTCAATTTTGTCTTTTACTTTTCCTACGCCCCTTGAGATCTTGTCTCCTATCGGTACCTTCGCACCACAAAAGTATGAACCGTCTTTTGGATCTCCCTACAATTATTGAACGTGCATCATTCACCAGGATTGTATTCTGAAATAAAAGATCAAATTAAACCAACTAAAATGGCTAATCCACAAGAAATGGTCGGGTGCACCACTGTCATGAGAACTCGACAAACGCCGACACTACCACCTCACCTTCCAACGGGTTTGAAACTAATCGATGGACTGGAACACTAACATCGGCGGGCTAAATCCATCCCCAGCTGCATAAGTAGGTCCTAAAATGTAACGAGCACCACGAAACCACTTAATCCTATTGGAGTCGGGAAAGATAAGACCTAAGATGCGGGCGAGAAAGTTCTCAATCGGAAGTCGGAAGATGAAAGATTTTCATAGACGCAACGGTGGAAGAGAAAAGACTACGGACACGCAACTAGCATTGGAGAGTGGAGCACTTTAGACTTTGGGTAGCTAGCTGGTTTGGGAGCCGCAACAGCGGAAGCAAAAAAAGGTTATGGACATGCGACTAGAAGGCCGACACACATTGACGGGCAGAGCGCTTTATACATCGGGTGCTTATCTGATTTGGGAGCCGCAACGGCGGAAGGGAAACAGACAACAGCCTCCGATCAAACATAATTTGACGCCCGATCAATACAATATTAAGTGTTCAAAAAGCTTTAAAATTCAACGACGGTCAAAACCTGTTTCACCTCCGAAACAGCGGCCCCTCAAAGAACAATTAGCAAACCAAACTCAAAATCTGCGACCCAAAAACAACCTCAAAACACACACAAATTCTGAAAACCAGGATGAGAGTTAATCTTCAAAAATCATTCAAAATTAAAGCATGACCCAAAAATTCAAGGATCCAAATGATTAAAACAGCACTAAATCATGAGGAGGGGACCAAAATTTAAGAAAATTGGGGAAAACAGTTGCAGTGGAAACAGGTAGAGAGAGAGATATTAGGGGTTTAGGGTAGAGAGATAGATTGGGGGTTTAGGGTAGAGAGAGAGATTGGGGGTTTAGGGTAGAGAGAGGGAGACAAAGAGAGGGAGAGATTGGGTGTTATTAGTTTAGTGAGACAGAGAAGGAGAGATTGGTTGTTATCGGTTTAGAGAGACAGAGAGGGAGAGATTGGTTGTTATCAGTTTAGAGAGACAGAGAGGGAGAGATTTTGGGTTAAGGGTAGAAAGAGAGATATTGGGGCTTAGGGAATAGTGAGAGAGAAAGAGAAGGTTAGGGTTTAGAGAGATAGAGAGAGATTATTTAGTTAGGGTTATGGGTTTAGTGTAGAGAGGGATTAGAGATTAGGGGTTTAGGGTAGAGAGAGAGATTAGGGGTTTAGGGTAGAGAGAGGGTGACAAAGAAAGGGAGAGATTGGGTGTTATCAGTTTAGTGAGACAAAGAAGGAGAGATTGGTTGTTATTGGTTTAGAGAGATGGACAGGGAGAGATTTTGGGTTAAGGGTAGAAAGAGAGACATTGGGGCTTAGGGAACCGTGAGAGAGAG
>LPNX010412033.1:26638-37891 GCA_001517045.1 Pseudotsuga menziesii | reverse complement strand
ATTTGGGGTTAGTGGTGTATAGAGAGAGGTATATTGGGGGTTTATGGTGCAGAGAGAGGGATATTAGGGGTTTGTGGTGTAGAGAGAGAGGGATATTGGGGGTTATTGGTGTAGAGAGAGAGAGAGACAGAGAGAGATTGAGGGTTAGGGATTGGAGAGAGAAATAGAGATTGTGGATGGAGGTAGAGAGGGATGGAGCTATATTGGTGTATATGGTTTTAGAGAGAGAGAGGCGGGGTTTAGAATTTTAGATCGATAGATATAGATAGACAGGTTTTTAGGGTTTAGACGTTTAGATAGAAGGAAATAAATATTGGTAGTAATATTTTAGGGATTTTAATAGATAGATAAATATATAGAGAGAGAGTGAAATTTGGGGTTAGATAGAGAGAGATATTTGGGGTTAGGATATTAAATAGAGAGAGAGAGAGAGAGAGAGAGATTAGGGGTTAGGTATATAGATAAACATATTAAAGGATTAGAGAGAAAGATGGGTTTGGGTTTGGGTGTTTATAGAGAGAAGGTGACAAGAGAGATTATGGGTTTGGTGTTTAAAGAGAGAGGTGGAGATTGAGATTGGGGTTTGCATCTTAAGAGAGATATATATTGGGGGTTAAGGTTGTTCATAGATAGATATAGATTAGGGATTAATGGTAGAGGTATAGAGACAAAGACATAGGTTGGGAGTTAAGGTTTTAAATAGATAGAGTGCATATAAAGAGAGGGATAGGTGTTTAGAGAGAGAGATGGGTTTGGGGTTGGGTGTTTATAGAGAGAAGGTGACAAGAGTGATTATGGGTTTGGGGTTTAAAGAGAGATATGGAGATTGAGATTGGGGTTTGCATCTTAAGAGAGATATATATTGGGGGTTAAGGTTGTTGATAGATAGATATAGATTAGGGATTAATGGTAGAGGTAGACAGACCAAGACATAGGTTGGGGGTTAAGGTTTTAAATAGATAGAGTGTATATATATATAGAGAGAGAGAGAGGTAAGATTTGCGGTTAGGATTTTGGAGAGAGAGAGAGGTTTATTAGCTGATGGGTTTAAACATAGAGACATAGATTAGGGGTTAATGGTTAGTGGTTTAGAGGGGTTTTTAGAAAGAGATGGTAAGATTTGCGGTTAGGAGTTTGGAGAGAGAGAGAGAGAGAGGTTTATTAGATGATGGGTTTAAACAGAGAGATATAGATCAGGGGTTAATGGTTAGGGGTTTAGAGTGACAACAAGAAAGAGATTTGGGATTTATATAGAGAGAGAAATAGTGGGTTATGGGTTTAGAGATGGAGAGAGATATAGAGAGAGATTAGGGGTTAGTTGTGTAGAGAGAGAGGGAGATTTGGGGTTAGTGGTATATAGAGAGAGGTATATTGGGGGTTTATGGTGTAGAGAGAGGGATATTAGGGGTTTGTGGTGTAGAGAGAGAGGGATATTGGGGGTTAGTGGTTAGAGAGAGAGAGAGAGATTGAGGGTTAGGGATTGAAGAGAGAAAGAGAGATTGTGGATGGAGGTAGTGAGCGATGGAGCTATATTGGTGTCTATGGTTTTAGAGAGAGAGAGAGAGGCAGGGTTTAGAATTTTAGATAGATAGATATAGATAGACAGGTTGTTACGGTTTAGACATTTAGATAGATAGAAAGAAATATTGGCAGTAATATTTTAGGGATTTTAATAGATAGATAAATACAGAGAGAGAGAGTGAAATTAGGGGTTAGATAAAGAGAGATATTTGGGGTTAGGGTGTTAAATAGAGAGAGAGAGAGAGAGAGAGAGAGATTACGGGTTAGGTATATAGATAAACATATTAAAGGATTAGAGAGAGAGATGGGTCTGGGTTTGGGTGTTTATAGAGAGAAGGTGACAAGAGAGATTATGGGCTTGGTGTTTAAAGAGAGATATGGAGATTGAGATTGGGGTTTGCATCTTAAGAGAGATATATATTGGGAGTTAAGGTTGTTTATAGATAGATATAGATTAGGGATTAATGGTATAGGTAGAGAGACGAAGACATAGGTTGGGGGTTAAGGTTTTAAATAAATAGAGTGCATATAGAGAGAGGGATAGGTGTTGAGATATATTAAAGGTTTAGAGACAGAGATGGGTTTGGGGTTGGGTGTTTATAGAGAGAAGGTGACAAGAGAGATTATGGGTTTGGGGCTTAAAGAGAGAGATGGAGATTGAGATTGGGACTTGCATCTTAAGAGAGATATATATTGAGGGTTAAGGTTGTTGATAGATAGATATAGATTAGGGATCAATGGTAGAGGAAGAGAGACAAAGACATAGGTTGGGGGTTAAGGTTTTAAATAGATAGAGTGCATATAAGGAGAGTGATGGGTGTTTAGAGATATTAAAGGTTTAGAGAGAGAGATGGGTTTGGGGTTGGGTGTTTATAGAGAGAAGGTGACAAGAGAGATTATCAGTTTGGGGTATAAAGAGAGAGATGGAGATTGAGATTGGGGTTTGCATCTTAAGTGAGATATATATTGGGGGTTAAGGTTGTTGATAGATAGATATAGATTACGGATTAATGGTAGACGTAGAGAGACAAAGACATAGGCTGGGGGTTAAGGTTTTAAATAGATAGAGTGCATATAGAGAGAGGATTATGTGTTTAGAGACAAAGAGGGAGAGCGTGATTAGGGGTTAGTGGTTTAGGGAGGGAGATAGAGTGGAGGTTCAAGGTTAGAGAGAGGGGGGGGGATAGGGGTTTAAAGTGAGAGAGAGAGATATTAAGGGTTTAGATAGATAGATAGATAGATAGAGACTAAGGGTATATATTAGGTGTTTAGAGACAGGGAGGGAAAGAGTGAATGGGGGTTAGGAGTTTAGAGAGAGAGAGAGAGATAGAGAGAGAAATTGGGGAGGGAGGGATATATAGTCACTGGTTAGGGGTTTAGAGAGAGAGAGAGAGAGAGAGAGAGAGAGAGAGAGAGAGATTAGGGGTTGAGATAGATAGATAAAGATAGACTAGGAGTATATATATTGGGCGATAGGGCTTTAAAGAGGGAGAGAGAGAGAGAGATATTGGGAGTTTTGGTGTTTAAAGAGTGAGTGAAAAAGAGAGAGAGAGAGATTATGGGTCAGAGAGGGTGATTGGGGGTTAGGGGTTTAAGGAAAGAGAAATATTGGAAGTTAAATTTTTAGAGAGAGAGAGAAAGATTGGGGTTTAAAGATAGATAATGGGTTAGGTTAGGGGCTTAGAGAGAGAGAGAGAGAGAGAGAGCGAGAAATCAGGGATTAGGGGCTTAGAGAAAATGAGAGTTTGGAGGTTTGGGGTCTATATAGATAGATAGAAAGAGAGGGAGACGATTGAGGGTTTAGGAAATTACATAGAGGGAGAGAGAGAGGGAGAATATTGGGGGTTTACTAAATCAAATAGAGCGAGAGAGAGAAATTAGGGGTCTGGGAAATTAAATAGAGAGAGAGATTGGGGGTTAGGGGTTTAAATAGTGAGAGAGAGAATTTGGGGGATATGGATTTAAATAGAGCTAAAGAGTGATAGAGAGAGATTGGGGGTTATTGAGTTTATAGTTTAGAGATTGGAGGTTATTGGTTAGGGGTTTAGAGTGACAGTGAGAAAGGGATTTGCGATTTAGATAGAGAAAGAAATAGTGGGTGAGGGGTTTAGATATGGAGAGAGATATAGAGAGAGATTGGGGGTTAGTGGTGTATAGAGAGAGGGATATTGGGGGTTTGTGGTGTAGAGAGAGAGAGGGATATTGAGGGTTTGTGGTGTAGAGAGAGAGGCATATTGGGGGTTTGTGGTGTAGAGAGAGAGAGAGATTGAGGGTTAGTGGTGTAGAGAGAGAGAGAGAGAGAGATTGTGGATGGAGGTAGCACGGGATGGAGCTATATTGGTGTCTATGGTTTTAGAGAGAGAGGCAGGGTTTAGAATTTTAGATAGATAGATAGAGATAGACAGGTTGTCAGGGTTTAGACGTTTAGATAGATAGAGAGAAATATTGGGGGTTTCATTTAGGGATTTTAATAGATAGATAGATACACAGAGAGTGAAATTGGGGGTTATCTAAAGCGACATATTTGGGGTTAGCTTATTAGAGAGAGAGAGGGAGGGAGAGAGAGAGAGAGATTAGGGGTTAGGTAGATAAAGAAACATATTAAAGGTTTAGAGAGAGGGAGGTTTGGGGTTGGGTGTTTATAGAGAGAAGGTGACAAGAGAGATTATGGGTTTGTGGATTAGAGAGAGAGAGAGAGATTGGGAGATTGGTGTTTAAAGAGTGAGAGAGAGAGAGAGAGAGAGATTATTGGTCAGAGAGGGTGATTGGGGGTTTAGGAAATTAAATAGAGCAAGAGAGAGAGGGAGAAGATTGGGGGTTTATGAAATCAAATAGAGCAAGAAAGAGAGGGAGAAGATTGGGGGTTCATGAAATTAAATAGAGAGAGAGGTTTGGTGTTAGTGGTTTAGAGAGAGATATTGCGGGTTAGGGGTTTAAATAGTGAGAGAGAGAGATTGTGGGATAGGTATTTAAATAGAGCTAAAGAGTGATAGAGAGATATTGGGGGTTATTAAGTTTAGAGTGAGAGTGAGAGAGAGAAAGAGATTGGGGGTTATAGAGTTTAGAGTGAGAGATATCGGGGGTTATTGAGTTTAGAGTGAGAGTGAGAAACAGAAAGAGATTGGGGGTTATAGATTTTAGAGTGAGAGTGAGAAAGAGAAAGAGATTGGGGGTTAAGGGTAGAGAGATATATATATTGGGAATTAAAGGTTTGGATAGATAGGGAGATCAAGAATAGGGGTTAGGTGGTGTGTGAGAGAGAAAGAGATCGATGGTTAGGGGTTTAGAGAGAGAGAGATATTGTGAGTTAGTGTTTATAAAAAAGAGAGATATTGAGTGTTAGTGTTCATGGGATTAGATAGATAGAGAGTGATATTGTGGGTTAAAATAGTGAGAGAGAGAGATTGGCGGATAGGGGGTTATTGAGTGTAGATTGAGAGTGAGACAGAGAAAGAGATTGGTGGTTATAGAGTTTAGAGTGAGAAAGAGAGAGATTGGGGGTTAGGGGTAGATATATATAGGGAATTAGAGGTTTTGATAGATAGGGAGATCAAGAATAAGGGTTAGGTGGTGTGTGAGAGAGAAAGAGATCGATTGTTAGGGGTTTAGAGAGAGAGAGAGAGAGAGAGAGAGAGAGAGAGAGAATGCTGGTTAGTATTTAGAAAAAAGAGAGATATTGAGTGTTAGTGTTCATGGGCTTAGATAGATAGAGAGAGATATTGTGGGTTAAGGATGGAGAGAAAGAGACAAAGAGAGAGATAGATTGAGATTATTGTCTTAAATAAAGAAGTGGAGAGATAGAGAGAGATTGAAAGTGAGGGGTTCATAGGGAGAGAAATATTGGTGGTTGGGGGTTTAGATAGATAAATAACGAGATAGATTAGGGTTAAAGGTAGAAAGAGAGATATTGGGGCTTAGGGGTTTTCTGTGTCTGAGAGAGAGGGTTAGGGTTTAGAGAGAGAGATTAGGGGGTTAGGGTTATGGGTTTAGGGTAGAGAGAGAGACTAAGGGATTAGGGTAGACATATATTAGGGGTTTAGGGTAGTGAGAGATTAGGGGTTTAGGGTAGAGAGAGAGATATTGGGGCTTAGGGGTTGGCTGTGTGAGAGAGAGAGGTTTAGGGTAGTGAGAGATTAGGAGTTTAGGGTAGAGAGGGATTATTTGGTTAGGGTTTAGGGTAGAGAGGCATTATTTGGTTAGGGTTTAGGGTAGAGAGATAGAGAGAGAGAGATTATTTGGTTAGGGTTATGGGTTTAGGGTAGAGAGGGATTATTTGGTTAGAGTTTAGGGTAGAGAGATAGAGAGAGAGAGATTATTTGGCTAGGGTTATGGGTTTAGGGTAGAGAGGGATTAGAGATTAGGGGTTTAGGGTAGAGAGAGGGAGACAAAGAGAGGGAGAGATTGGGTGTTATCAGTTTAGTGAGACAAAGAAGGAGAGATTGGTTGTTATCGGTTCAGAGAGACAGAGAGGGAGAGATTTTGGGTTAAGGGTAGAAAGAGAGATATTGGGGCCTAGGGAACAGTGAGAAAGAGAGAGGGTTAGGGTTTAGAGAGAGAGACTATTTGGTTAGGGTTATGGGTTTAGGGTAGAGAGAGAGGGAGACATAGAGAGGGGGAGATTGGGTGTTATCAATTTAGTGAGATAGATAAGGAGAAATTGGGTGTTATCGATTTAGAGAGACACAGAGGGAGAGATTTTGGGTTAAGGGTAGAAAGAAAGATATTGGGGCATAGGGAACCATGAGAGAGAGAGAGGGTTAGGGTTTAGAGAGACAAAGAGAAAGATTATTTGGTTAGGTTTATGGGTTTATGGTAGAGAGAGAGGGAGACACAAAGAGGGAGAGATTGGGTATTATCAATTTAGTGAGACAAAGAAGGAGAAATTGGGTGTTATCAGTTTGGAGAGATAAAGAGTGAGGTATTTTGGGTTAAGGATAGAAAGAGAGATATTGAGGCTAAGGGGTTATGAGAGAGAGAGAGGGTTAGGGTTTAGAGAGAGAGATTATTTGGTTAGGGTTATGGGTTTAGGGTAGAGAGAGAGGGAGACAAAGAGAGGGAGAGATTGGGTGTCATCAGTTTAGTGAGACATAGAAGGAGAGATTAGGTGTCATCAGTTTAGTGAGACATAGAAGGAGAGATTGGTTGTTATCAGTTTAATGAGACAGAGAGGGAAAGATTTTGGGTTAAGGTTTAGGAATTTGGATATAGAGAGATATAGCAGGGGTTAAGGGTTGAGAGAGAGAGAGAGAGAGAGAGAGAGAGAGATTGGGGGTTAGGGGATTATGGACAAATTGAGGGTTAGGAGTTATGGGTTTTGATAGATAGAGAGAGTTTGATTATTAAGGGTAGAGAGAGATATTAGGAGTTTGGGGTTTAAATAGAGAGAGAGGGAGCAAGAGGGAGAGAGATTGAGGGTTATGTGATTGGATATAGAGAGTGATTTGGCATTAGGGGTAGACAAAAAGAGATTGGGGGTTAGGAGTTTAGAGAGAGATAGATCAATTGGGGTTTAGGGCATTTGAGTGAGAGGGGGGGGGGAGATTTTGGGTTAGGGGATTATAAAGAGATATTTTGCTGTTAGGGGTTTACGGAGATAGGAATATTCAGGGTTAAGGGATTAGAGAGCCAGAGTGATTGGGGTTAGGTATTAAGAGAGAGAGAGAGAGATTTAGGTTTAGGGAGAAAGAGAAATATTGGGGCTAAGGGTTTAAAGAGAGTTGGGGGTTTGCGGGAGATAGGGACTTAGGGGCTTAGAAGAGAGAGAGCTTGAGGGTTATAATGTTTGGGGCTTAATGGTACAAAGAGAGGGAGATATAGAGATTAGTGGTTATTTGTAATAGAGAGAGAGGGAGAGATAGATATTAATGGTTATTTGTAATACACACACACACACACACACACAAACAGAGATATTAGTGGTTATTTGTAATAGAGACACACAAAGAGAGAGAGATTGAGGGTTAGGGGGTCATGGGGTTTAATAGATAGAGAGACATATTGTGGGTTAGGGGTCATGTGGTTTAATATATATAGAGAGAGAGGAGATAGATATATTAATAGAGATATAGATATTAGGATTTGGGGCTTAGAAAAATAGAGAGATTGCGGGTTAGGGGTTTAGAGAGAGAGAGGTTATGGTAAGTTAGGGATTTAGAAAGAGAGATATTAGGGGTTGCGGGTTTAGAGAGAGATAGGGGGTTAAGTATTTAGAAGGAGAGAGGGATTGGGGGTTCTAGGTTAATTGAGAGAGACAAATTGAGGGTTATTCATTTGGCATTTAGATAGATAGAGAGCGAGAGAGATATTTGAGGTTACATATTTAGAGATAGAGATAGAGAGATATTGATGGTTTAGATAGATATAGAGAAAGAGAAAGAAATAAATGGATATTAGGGGTTCAGGGTTTAGATGCATAGATAGATATATAGAGAGAGATAGATATTGGGAGTTAGGGGTTATATTATTAGAAATATAGAGATCAAAATTGCTAGTTAGATGTGAGGGGTTTACATGGATTGAGAGAAAGAAAGAAATGGATATTAGGGGTTCGAGGTTTAGATGGATAGATAGATATAGAGAGAGAGATAGAGATTGGGAGTTAGGGGTTATATTATTAGAAATATAGATATCAAAATTGATGGTTAGATGTCAGAGGTTTACATGGATTGAGAGAAAGAAAGAAATGGATATTAAGGGTTCAGGGTTTAGATGGATGGATAGATACATAGAGAGAGATAGACATTGGGAGTTAGGGGTTATATTATTAAAAATATAAAGATCAAAATTGTTGGTTAGATGTCAGGGGCTTACATGGATTGATAGATATATTAATAGAGATATATATATTAAGGATTTGGGGTTTAGAAAAAGAGAGAGAGGTTAAATTTTGGGGGTTTAGAGAGATATTGGGGTTTAGGGGTTTAGAGAGAGGTTGGGGTTTAGGGGCTTAGAGAGAGGTTGGGGTTTAGGGGCTTAGAGAGAGGTTGGGGTTTAGGGGCTTAGAGAAAGATGAGACTATGGTTAGGGATATAGAGAGAGATTGAAAGTTAGGGGTAAGGGGTTTAGAGTGAGAGAGATTTATTTAAGGTTAAGGATTTAAAGAGAGAGAGATAGGGGTTAAGGGTGAAGAGAGAGAGATTGGATTTAAGGGATTATAGAGAGATTTCATAGGTTATGAGATTATAGAGCAAGATATTCATGGTTATGGGCTTGTAGAGAGAGATATATATGGGTGGTTATGTGTTTATAGAGAGAGATATTGGGGGTTACGCGTTCAAATAGACAGAGATGGATATTGGTCGTTAAGGGGAGAGGGGGAGAGAGAGAAAGAGAGATTGTCGGTTAAGGCTAAGGAGAGGCATTAGGGGTTAGGGATTTAGAGAGAGAGAGAGAGAAATTGGGGGTTAGGTGTTTAGATAGAGATATATTAGCGATTATGGATTTAAAGAGAGAGTTACTAGGGTTTCTCCAATAGAGATTAATATTGATAGATAGAGAGAGATATTAGGGGCTAGGGACTTAGAGAGAGAGAAATTGGGGGTTAGGTGTTTAGAGAGAGATATATTAGGGATTATGGGTTTAGAGAGAGAGTTACTAGGGTTTATCCATTAGAGGTAAAGATTGATATATAGAGAGCAAGAGAGAATGGGTTTTAGGGATTGGAGAATGATGGTTATTGTCTTGGAGAGAGAAAGAGAGAGAGATTGGAGAGGGAGAGGGATGGTGGGAGATATATTGATGGTTATGGTTTTAGAGAGAGAGACATAGAGAGTGATGTTAGGATTTTGAATGGATAGATAGATAGTGGAATATTGGTTGTTGGGGGTTAGAGGTTTAGATAGATAGAGAGAAATATTTGGGGTTAGATTTTAGAGGCGGAGAGAGAGAGATTTTGGGTTAGAGAAAGAGAATTATTTGGGTTAAGGGATTCGAGAGAGAGATTGGGGTTTATTACTTAGGGTTTTTGAGAGAGATATGGTGATATTTTTTGTAGGGGTTTAGAGAGAGAGAGAGAGGTTAGGGGTTTGGAAAAAGAGATATTCGAGATTAGTGGTTTAAACACACACAAACAAAAAAACACACACAGATTCAGGGTTATGAATTTATAGATAGAGAGATTGGGGGTTAGGGGTTTAGAATGTGTGAAAGAGATTCAAGGATAGGGATCCAAAGAGAGAGAGAGAGAGAAAGAGATTTAAAGATTTATATATATATATATATATATACATTCAAGGATAAGGTTTTAGAGAGAGAGAGATAAATAATGGGTTAGGGTTTTATAGAGAGATATATATATTGGTGGTTATGGTTTTAGAGAGAGAGAGAGAGAGAGGTTATGGCCTTAGAGAGAGTGAGAGGTTAGTATTTTAGATAGACATATATAGAGAGATTGGTTGTTGGGGGTTAGAGGTTTAGATCGATAGAGAGCAATATTTGGCTAATATTTTAGGGATTTCGATAGATAGATTCAAGAGAGAGAGAGAGAGAGAGAGAGAGAGAGAGAGAGAGAGAGTAGGGGTTAGAGAAAGAGAGATTTATTTAAGGTTAAGGATTTAAAGATAGAGATATAGGGGTTAAGGGTGAAGAGAGAGAGATTGGATTTAAGGGATTAGAGAGAGATATAGAGAGATCTCATAGGTTATGAGATTATAGAGCAAGATATTGGTGGTTATGGGCTTGTAGAGAGAGAGTTATATGGGTGGTTACATGTTTATAGAGAGAGATATTGGGGGTTACACATTCGAGAAAGGGATATTGGTGGTTAAGGGGAGAGGGAGAGAGATTGTCGATGAAGGCTACAGAGAGGCATTAAGGGTTAGGGATTTAGACAGAGAGATAAATTGGGGGTTAGGTGTTTAGATAGAGATATATTAGGGATTATGGATTTAGAGAGAGAGTTACTAGGGTTTCTCCATTAGATATTAATATTGATAGATAGAGAGAGATATTAGGGGCTAGGGATTTAGAGAGAGAGAAATTGGGGGTTAGGTGTTTACAAAGAGATATATTAGGGATTATGGGTTTAGAGAGAGAGAGAGAGAGAGAGAGAGAGAGGGTGGGAGATATATTGATGGTTATGGTTTTAGAGAGAGAGACATAAAGAGGGATGTTAGGATTTTGAATGGATAGATAGATAGTGGAATATTGGTTGTTGGAGGTTAGAGGTTTAGATAGATAGAGAGATATATTTGGGGTTAGATTTTAGAGGGGGAGAGAGAGAGATTGTGGGTTAGAGAAAGAGAAATATTTGGGTTAAGGGATTAGAGAGAGAGAGAGAGAGATTGGGGTTTATTAGTTAGGGTTTTTGAGAGAGATATGGTGATATTTTTTGTAGGGGTTTAGAGAGAGAGAAATATTTTGATTAAGGGATTAGAGAGAGAGAGATTGGGGTTTATTAGTTAGGGTTTTTGAGAGAGATATGGTGATATTTTTTGTAGGGGTTTAGAGAGAGAGAGAGAGAGAGAGAGAGAGAGAGATTCAAGGTTAGGGGTTTGGAGAAAGAGATATATAGGATTACTAGTTTAAACACGCACAGATTCAAGGTTATGAATTTATAAATAGAGAGATTGGGGGTTAAGGTTTAGAATGTGTGAAAGAGATTCAAGGATAGGGATTTAGAGAGAGAGAGACAACGATATTCAAGGATAAGGATTTAGAGAGAGAGAGAGATCAATAATGCATTAGGGTTTTAGATATATATATATTGGTGGTTATGGTTTTAGAGAGAGAGAG
>LPNX010412033.1:3923-17183 GCA_001517045.1 Pseudotsuga menziesii | reverse complement strand
TTAGAGAAAATGAAAATTAGGGATGGGGTTTTAGATAAATAGATAGATAGAGAGAATGGGGTTTTCAAAAATTAAAGAGAGAGAGAGAGAGAAATACAGAGAGAGAGAGGTTTGGGGTTAGTGGTTTAGAGAGGGAGATTGGGGGACAGGGGTTAGGATTTTATAGTAAGAGTGAGAGAGACAAAATGATTGAGGGATTTGAGACAAAGAGAGATTGGTTGTTATGGGCTTGAAGAGAGAGAGAGGGGGATTGGGGAAAAAGATATATTGGTGTATACAGGTTTAAAGAGATAGAGACTGGGGAGAAAGATATATTGGTGTATATGGGTTTAAAGAAAAGAGAGAGAGAGAGAGAGAGAGAGAGAGAGAGAGATTGTGGGTTATGGTTTTAGAGAGAGAGATATATTGGGAATTAGAGGTTTGGACAGATAAGGAGAGAGAGAATTAGGGTTTAGTGTAGAGAGGGAAAAAGAGATAGATGTTTAGTTCTAGTTGTTTAGAGAGAGACGAGGGGTTAGAGAGAGAGAGATTGGGGATTAGGGTTTTAGAGAGAGAGAGATTGGGGGTTAGGGTTTTATAGAGAGAGAGAGATTAGGGGTTAAGGTTTTAGAGAGAGAGAGATTGGGGGTTAAGGGTAGAGAGAGATATATTGACAATTAGAGGTTTCAAATAGGGTTTAGTGTAGAGAGAGAAAAAGAGATAGATGTTCAGTTCCAGTTGTTTAGAGAGAGACTAAGGGTTAGGGGTTTAAAAAGAGAGATGTATAGAGAGAGAGAGATTGGGGTTTATTGGTTTAATTAGAGATACATATAGAGATAGAGAGATTAAGGTTTATTGGCTTAATTAGAGAGATAGGAGGATTGGGGATTAGGTGTTTAGAGAGAGATTGTTAGTTAGGGTTTTAGAGAGAGAGAGATTGGGAGTTAAGGGTAGAGAGAGATATATTGGGAATTAGAGGATTTGATTAGGGTTTAGTGTAGAGAGAAGAAAATAGATAGATGTTCAATTCTAGGTGTTTAGAGAAAAGGGTATTAGGGGTTAGGGGTTTATATAGATAAATAAATAGAGAGAGAGAGAGTTTGGGGGTTATGGTTAGGGTTAGAGATCATAATTAGAGGTAAATATATTAGGGTTAGTGATTTATATAGAGAGAGTGATTGCGTGTTATGGGTTTAGAGAGAGAGTGACTTGGGGTGAGGGGTTTAAAAAGAGAAATATTGAAGGTTGGTGGTTTAGAGAGAGAGAGAGAGAGAGAGAGATTAGGTGAGAGAGATTAGGTGTTAGGGATTTAGAGATAGATTGATGGTTAGGGTTAAGGGGTTTAGAGAGAGAGAGAGATGGTGTTAGGAATTTACAAAGAGAGAGAGAGAGAGAGAGAGAGAGAGAGAGAGAGAGAGAAATTTCAAGGTAGAGAGATAGAGTGAGATTAGGTGCTAGGAGTTTAGAGAGAGAGAGAGATAGAGTGAGATTACGTGTTAGGAGTTTGAAATATTGAAGGTTGGTGGTTTAGAGAGAGAGAGAGAGAGAGAGATTAGGTGAGAGAGATTAGGTGTTAGGGATTTAGAGATAGATTGAGGGTTAGGGCTAAGGTGTTTAGAGAGAGAGAGAGAGATGGTGTTAGGAATTTACAAAGAGAGAGAGAGAGACAGAGATTTAGGGGTTTGGATATTTATATAGGGAGAGTGGGTGTTAGGTATTTCAAGGTAGAGAGATAGAGTGAGATTAGGTGCTAGGAGTTTAGAGAGAGAGAGAGATAGAGTGAGATTACGTGTTAGGAGTTTGAAGAGAGAAAGAGAGATTTAAGGTTAGATATTTAAGGAGATTGAGGGGTTTCAAGAAATAGAGAGAGATATTTGGGGTTAGTGGTAAAGAGAGGGTGAACAGAGAGAGAGAATGGGGGTAGAGTATTAGAGAGAAATCGAGAAATATTGTGGGTTATTTCCTTAGGGAGAAAGAGAGAACGAAATTGATGGTAATGGGTTTTGAGAGAGAGAGAGAGATTTTGGATGTTATGGGTTTAGGAGAGAGAGTTTTGGGTTTAGTGGTAGAGTGAGTGAGAGAGAGAGAGAGATTGTGGGTTATGGGCTTGGAGATAGAGAGAGATCATGTGTTATGGGCTTGGAGATAGAGAGAGAGGGGGAGAGAGATTGGTGGTAATGAGTTTTTAAAGAGAGAGAAAGAGATTAGATGTTATGGGCTTAAAAGAGAGATTCTTGGTGTTAGTGGTAAAGAGAGAGAAAGAGAGTGAGATAGAGAGTGAGTGAGAATGGGGGCATGATACTAGAGAGAGAGAGAGAGAGAGAGAGAGAGATTGGACAATATGTGGTTAGGGGGGATCGAGAGAGAGAAATTAGGTGTTAAGGGCTTAGATAAAATGACAGATTGGGGATGGGGTTTTAGATAAATAGATAGATAAAGAGAATGGGGGTTTAGGAAATTAAAAGGAGAGAGAGAGAGAGAGAGAGAGAAATAAAGAGAGAGAGAGGTTTGGGGTTAATGATTTAGAGAGGGAGATTGTGGGATAGGGGTTAGGAGTTTATAGTGAGAGTGTGAGAGACAAAAGGATTGAGGGATTCAAGACAAAGAGAGAGATTGGTATATGGACTTAAGAGATAGAGGGATTGGGAAGAAAGATATATTGGTGTATATGGGTTTAAAGAGAGAGAGATTGGGGAGAAAGATATATTGGGGACTTGAAGAGAGAGAGAGAGAGAGAGAGAGAGAGAGAGAGAGGTTTAGGGGTCTGGATATTTATATAGGGAGAGTGGGCATTAGGTATTTCAAGATAGAGAGATAGAGTGACATTAGGTGCTAGGAGTTTAGAGAGAGAGAGAGATAGAGTGAGATTAGGTGCTAGGAGTTTAGAGAGAGAGAGAGAAGAGAGAGAGATTTAAGGTTAGATAGTTTAGGAGAGTGAGGGGAGGGTTGGGATTTTCAAAAAAGAGAGAGATATTTTGGGTTAGTGGTAAAGAGAGGGTGATTAGAGAGAGAGAATGGGGGTAGAGTATTAGAGAGAAATCGAGAAATATTGTGGGTTATTTCCTTAGGGAGAAAGAGAGAACAAAATTGGTGGTAATGGGTTTTGAGAGAGAGAGAGAGAGAGAGAGAGAGAGATTTTGGATTTTATGGGTTTAGGAGAGAGAGTTTTGGGGTTAGTGGTAGAGTGAGTGAGGGAGATAGAGGGAGAGAGAGAGAGAGATTGTGAGTTATGGGCTTGGAGATAGAGAGAGGTTGTGGGTTATGGGCTTGGAGAGAGAGAGGGGGGGGGAGAGAGATTGGTGGTAATGATTTTTTAGAGAGAGAGAAAGAGATTGGATGTTATGGGCTTAAAAGAGAGATTCTTGGTGTTAGTGGTAAAGAGAGAGAGAGAGTGAGAATGGGGGCATGATACTACAGAGAAAGGGAGAGAGATATTGTGGTTTATGGTCTTGGAGAGAGAGAGAGAGAGAGAGAGAGAGAGAGAATGGGGGTAGGGTATTAGAGAGAGAGATTATGAGTTATGAGGTTGGAGATAGAAAGAGATTGTGGGTTATGGGCTTAGAGAGAGAGGGGGGGAGAGAGATTGATGGTAATGAGTTTTTAAAGGGAGAAAAAGATATTGGATGTTATGGGCTTAAAAGAGAGAATGGGGGTAGGAAGAGAGAGGGAGAGGGAGAGAGAGAGAGAGAGAGAGAGAGAGAGAGAGAGAGGGTATTAGAGAGAAAGAGAGAGAGATATTATGGGTTATGGGCTTGGAGTGAGTGAGTGAGAGAGAGAAAGAGAGATTGGACAATATTGTGGTTAGGGGGGGATCAAAAGAGAGAAATTAGGTGTTAAGGGCTTAGATAAAATGACAGATCGGGGATGGGGTTTTAGATAAATATATAGATTAAGAGAATGGGGGTTTAGAAAATTAAAAGGAGAGAGAGAGAGAAATAAAGAGAGAGAGACGTTTGGGGTTAATGGTTTAGAGAGGGAGATTAGGGGATAGGGGTTAGGAGTTTATAGTGAGAGTGAGAGAAAGAAAAGGATTGAGGGATTCAAGACAAAGAGAGAGATTGGTATATGGAATTAGAGAGAGAGAGAGATTGGGAAGAAAGATATATTGGTGTATATGGGTTTAAAGAGAGAGAGAGAGATTGGGGAGAAAGATATATTGGTGTATATGGGTTTAAATAAAAGAGAGAGAGGGAACATGAGAGAGAGATATATTGGGAATTAGAGGTTTGTATAGATAAGGAGAGAATTAGGGTTTAGTGTAGAGAGAGAAAAATATATGTATGTTCATTTCCATTTGTTTAGAGAGAGACTAGGCATAGAGAGAGAGATTGTGGGTTAGGGTTTTAGAGAGAGAGAGAGATTACGGGTTAGGGTTTTAGAGAGAGAGAGAGATTGGGAATTACAAGTTTGGATTAGGGTTTAATGTAGAGAAAAAGAAAAGATAGATGTTTAGTTCCACTTGTTTAGAGAGAGACTAAGGGTTAGGGGTTTAAACATAGAGACATATATAGAGAGAGAGATTATAGTTTATTGGTTTAATTAGAGATACATGTATATAAAGAGAGATTGAGGTTTATTGGTTAAATTAGAGAGATAGGGGGATTCAGGATTAGGTGTTTAGACACACACACACATATAGAGAGAGAGAAAGAGGTAGAGAGATATTGGGGGTTAAGGGTCTAAAGTTAGTGAGAGATAGAAATTCATGGTTAGGGGTTTAAACATAGAGACATATATAGAGAGAGAGAAAGAGGTAGAGAGATATTGGGGGTTAAGGGTCTAAAGTTAGTGAGAGATAGAAATTCATGGTTAGGGGTTTAAAGAAAGAGGGAGAGAGGGAGAGAGATTGGGTGTTAGGGTTTAGGAATTTAGATAGATATGGAGAGATATTGGGGGTTAAGGGAAGTTAGTGAGGGAGATAAATTCGTGGTTAGGGGTTTAAAGAAAGAGGGAGAGAAATTTGTTGTTAGGGGTTTAAAGAAAGAGGGAGAGAGGGAGAGATTGGGTGTTGGCTTTATGAATTTAGATAGGTATAGAGAGAGAGAGAGAGAGAGAGAGAGAGAGAGAGAGAGATTAGGGTTTAATAAGCTAGAGAGAGAGAAAGAGAAACAGAGAGATGTTATGGGTTTAAGGGTTAGGGGATTTCAAAGAGAGATGGTAATATTTCTGGTTAGGGGTTTAGAGAGAGAGAGAGAGAGAGTAGGTTAAGTATTTAAATAGAAATATAAAGAGAGGGAGAGCAAGAAGGAGAGAGAGATTCAAGGTTAAGTGTTTAGAGAAAGATATATTGGGGTGAAGGGTTTAAATAAAGGGGGAGAGAGAGAGAGATTATGGTTGAGAGAGAGAGAGAGAGAGAGGGTTAAGGGCTTGGAGAGAGAAAGAGAGATTGTGGAGGAAGGTAGGGATATATAGAGCTATATTGGTGGTTATGATTTTAGAGAGAAAGAGGTTGGGTTTAGGATTTTATATAGATAGAGAGGGATATTGATTGTTAGGGGATAGACATCTAAATAGATAGAGAGAAATATACGGGGTTATATTTTAGGGATTTTAATAGAGAGAGAGAGAGAGAGAGAAATTAGGGGCTAGGGTTGGGTGGATAGAGAAAGATATTAAAGGTTTAGGGAGAAAGAGACTAAGGGTTAGGTAGATAGAGAAATATATTAAAGGTTTAGGGAAAGAGAGAGAGGAGGGTTTGGGGTTATACGTTTATAGAGAGAGGGTGACATAGAGATTATGGGTCTGGGGTTTGGAGAGAGAGAGAGAGAGGAGATTAGGGTTTCAATATTTAGAGAGAGAAATATATTGAGGGTTAAGGTTGTTGATAGATAGAGAGATTATGGATTAATGGTAGAGATGGAGAGACAAAGACATAGGTTGGGGGTTAGGGGTTTAAATAGAGAGTGTCATATAGATAGAGGGTTAGGTGTTTAGAGACAGAGAGGGAGAGAGTGATTAGGGGTAAGGGTTTAGGGAGAGAGATAGCTTGGAGATTAAGGTTTTGAGAGAGAGGGGGGAGGCTACAGGCTTGAAGAGTGTGTGTGTGTGTGTGTGTGAGAGAGAGAGAGAGAGAGGTAGAGATATATATTAGGGATTTAGATAGATACATAAAGAGATATTAGGGGTATATATTAGGTGTTTAGAAACAAAGAGGGATAGAGTGATTTGGGGGTTAGAGATTTAGGGAGAGAGACATATTAGAGAGAGTGGGTGTTAGAGGATTAAATTGAGAAAGAGAGAGAGAGAGATTTGGGAGGGAGGGATATATATTGGTAGTTATGGGTTTTGAGAGACAGAGAGAATAGGGGTATATATATACATATATATACATATACATACATACATACATACGTACACACACACACACACACATATACATACATACATACATACATACATATGGGAGATAGGGGTTTAGAGAGAGATAAAGAGGTTTGGATTTTGGTGTTTAAAGAGTGAGAGTGAGAGACAAAGATTGGAGCTTAGGTGTTTAGAGAGAGAGAGAGAGAGATTGGGTGTTGGGGTTAGGGCTTTAGAGATAGATTGGGAATTGGGGTTTTAGAGGGAGGGAGGGAGAGAATGGGATATATATATATATATATATATAGAGAGAGAGAGAGAGAGAGAGAGAGATGGGGTGGGGGGTATAATTGTCAATGGTTAAATATTTAAGGGTTATAGGTATTTAAAAGTTAAATATAAATGTTATTCCTTATATAAGAGCTATATTTATGGTTATAATCCTTATAACACTAAGGCATGATGTGTAATAGACATTAGATGCTATATTTCTGTGGGGTTAAAGCTAAGGGTTAAAAGACTTATGTGGGTTAACATTCACGACTTAATATTTATGAGGGTTTGGGGGTTTTAGGGATAGGAGTAACGTGTTATTATTCTATGGGTTAAAGTAGTTAAGATAATTTGATATTGGTGTGATAATTTTACAAGGTTTTAGGTCTTATAGATCTTAAAATTTGTATTTAATTTATAAGTGTTATGCTCTAAAAGCTAGTGGTGAGAAGTTATATGGGTTGGATGATATAGTGGCTAAGTAACTAAGGTTTAACAGAGTTAGGTGTGATAGGGGTTAAAGTTATATTTATCAAGGAAAGAGATCCTAGCTCCTAGGTTGCATGAATAGAGTGTCAACAAAGGGGGGTCCCTCGTTAGAGCACTTTAAAAACCTTGTGTATACATGGTCGACCACCCAGATTGGGGCGTACTGGGAGGGATTCTCTGGGAGTTACCTCCCTCCACCTATTACTAGCGCAATGGCGTCCCAGTTTCCAGCTACAACAAAGGCACATGTGTCAAGATACCGAGTTAGGAAATTGTTTCCAGGCAATTTTCAAAAATGGTCCTTTGAAAACACTCTACACAAGACTTTGAATAGAACCCATATGGTCTACTAAACAATATATAAAACTTTCTACAATTTAATAACCATGAATTAAACATTGAAAAAATTTACACCAAAAATAAGATAGTAGCTTATAATCTAAAAAACACTCTAAAATATTCATAAGAAGTCTTAACCTATTTCAACTAACTCATAATTATTAAATGAAACTCTAAGCTATTTCAACAAGTTTCCTAATTATTAACTCAAACTTTAAAGTATTTCAATATAGAAATAAAAAAACTAAATTAAAATGGTCCTTCAAAAACACTCTACACAAGAATTTTAATAGAACTCCTATGATCTACTAAATAAAACTGTCTACAATTTAATAACCATGAAGAAAACATTGAAAAAAATTACACCAAAAATAAGATAGCAACTTATAATCTAAGAACTCTCTAAACTATAAACTATTAATAAGAACTCTAACCTATTTCAACAAACTCATAATTATTAAATGCTATCTCAACAAATTCTTAATTATTAACTCAAACTTTAAAGTATTTCAATATAGAAAAAAACACTAAATTATTAACTACAATGACATTGACCTCCTCCAAAAAGGAAAAAAAATGTCTTTTTGTACCATACTAGAAAATTTACATCAAGCATTTTATTAAATTTCACAACCTAAAACAATATGAAAAATTAAATATTCTGTTTTAAATATGAAATAAAAATAATGAAAATTTCATAATGATAAGTATATAAAAACAATTAAAATAAAGGCTAAATGTATTTGAAAAGTTGAAAATATAATTAAACTAAATTTATAATTAAAAATATATATAATAAATTAAAAAAAACTAAAAATTATTATACAATAATATCATATAATTAAATAAAATAAATTTACAATAAATAAATATATACACATAAAATTTAACAAACTAAATTAAATATCATTATGAATCAAATACAAATTAGTTTGCACTTCAAATAAAATTATATTTTAATATTATAAAATAATCTTAAATGCAAATAAACCTATACTGTAATATCATAAAAGTAAAGTGGATGAAATCTTACCCAGGGGCACTCTCATGAAACGCCTACGGTCACGACTTGGAAGACTTAGTAAATATCTTTACATAAAGATCACTCGATGCAATATACAAAATGAAATAACATGCATTTTTGTGTAGGATTGTAAACATGATCGGTACTAAGAAATAAAATAATAATGTGAAATTAGTATTCTATATCAAAAATAAAATAATAATGTGAAATTAGTATTCTATATGATTGTATAGGCAACCAGAAAGAAAATAAGATGAAAAATGACTTAGACCTTTTTGGATTCTGTCCGGATATCTTTTAATGCAAATTGAAAGTGTTTTTTCTTTGATTTTGATTTTGATTTCCATCGATGTGGTGTTGAGGTGATGGAAAGTTTATTGTTTTAAACAACTCACCTGTAATTTTGTACTTCGCAAAATTTTATCAATTGGACAATAAAGATATAATTAGTCCAACACCCAACCAACCCAACCAAATATACTCCCTTCACAACCCTGGAATGAATTCAAATCTCCATACCCATTTTTAGTTCAGCTTATCCCAACCCTGGAATGAATCCAAATCTCCATACCCATTTTTAGTTCAGTTTATCCCATGTGGGTGCTTGTATTTTCAACTCCCCACACTGGTTAACATCGTGTTTGACTTATTATAGGTAAATCTCCCATCAGTTCCTCCAAATACCATCTTATTACATTTATCACCCTTTGCATTCTCAATGATTTTCAAGTAATTTTCCCATGCATCCCTATTGATTTTTCCATAAAATATTAAGTTCCAAGATGGGAGGTCGATTGTTATCTACCTAGGTTTCTTGAGGATAGAGATGGGCTTATAACTCTCTACAGTGATCCAAACCAAGCATCCATGTTACATAGAATTTTTTTATATTCAGTCAAATCCTAAATGCCAAATCCAATGAGGCTCAAAATCTACATTGCAGAGGTGGAAGGTTCGAACCACGGTTTGGCACAATTTCTATTTGGCTTGTCTTCGTTCTAGTGAAAGGTCACATTTTTTTGCTTTCTTTATTTAACCTAATCTTGGTTTCAACACACCTTTCCTTTAGAAAACAGCGCACACTACACCTTTCCTTTCGAGTTGAGTCATTCAAAAGAGATGAACATGAGATCTTCTTATTCGCACTGAATTAATTGAATGTAGAGGAAAGGGTTGCACTGATCAATGGAACTAAAACCGAATTTAATTGAATGTACAGAAAAATGGTTGCAGTGATTGATTTAGCTAAAACTGAATTTAATTGTAGGTACATGAAAAGGGTTGCACTGATCCATTGAACTGAAACTGAATTGATTGAATGTACAGGATTTCTGGGATGAACCTTTATTCGAAATGGAAGGGTTTAGATTAAACATCACTGCAATAACCAAAAATTGCATAAGAATATCCTACAGAGGCATCTTTGGGTTCTTTATGAGTCCATGGCCATTACACTGAGATCACACAGGCTGCACAGTAAAGTCTAAAATTGGTGATTTCTGCATCTTTGGGTTCTTTTCGAGTCCATTGCCATCACACTGATATCACACAGGCTGCATAGTAAAGTTTAAAATTGGGGATTTTTGCTGGTACAAAAAATGAGAAAAGGAGGCCCGACCAGTTCCATAATCAGGCCCAAGCTTGCATTTTCTCCTATAAAACCATGATGTTGGGGGTGTAAAGACAAAAATTCCATTACCCAAGCTAAGCGAGATACATAGGTGTTACCCAAGCTCGGCGAGATACGTACTAAGCCAATATGCAGTGCAAAAGCACTTAAGCAAAAGAGACTAAGACTCAGATGAAACACCAAATTAGAGGCTAAGACTAGAATAAAGTACCTCACGTCTACGGAAGAACTAGACACAAGACTAATTCGGTGGTTATTGATTCTTATTTGTAATTAGAATTAAAGGCGTAATTATAATGTTCAGCCATATTATTAATTATTCTTTCCACAATTAGAATGTTGGGCCATGTTTGTTTTCTCAAAGCCACCTAGCCATTTGAAATTAATTTGTTCCTTCTGATTTGGAAGTTCCGCCATCTTGAATTTAAGAGCATTTTCAGCCACTTTTTGCATCATCCCACTTTGTCTGTATGTACACTTCTACATTGTTTCAGTAGATATGTAGATTTTACACAACTCTGTTTTCTTAAATGAGTTACACAACTTTGTTTTCTTAAATGAGTCTAACAATTTAGACAAAATTCTATTGTCAAAATTATAAGATGAAAGCATATTTATTTCATACATATATTCTTATATATATATATATAAAATATGTAGAGTAGGGTGTAAATCTTAAATGAATGTAACAATTTGGTCAAAATTCTAATATAAAACTATATTCCATTCCTATCTTCATATATATATATATATTAAGGGCAAGAACACTAAATCAGCCATAAGCAGCCGCTTCCAAGCTAGCAAGGTATCAAGCTAAAGCAGCTGTGATCCCGAGGCTTTATAATTGGAGAGTATGCTCCCGGCAATGGAAATCTATTGGCAACTGGATAATTTGTGTATGGAAGGTTAGTCAATTGATCCGCATTAATCTGGTCTTTTACCAGGTAAATTGTAGATATAAAAGGTACTCGAACCCTTCGATATAATAATCCTACTTTTCCGTCCTTCCCCAGAGAGAGGCAACCCTCACGGACGAGACATGTTTCCTTGTAATCTTGTATTAATCATGTCCGATAGCCCATGATCTTAACCTGATAGCCACCAATTATATATATATAATAGGTACAAATTAAAGTGTGAAAAAAAGGGAGTTGGCTAAATTTTACCATTTTTGCCAAAAATAGTGGCACTACTAGTACTGTAAAGCACTCAATCCCTCCTATCAAATTTTTGTACATATTGCATATGCCACTAAGTCTTGTAAGATTTTTTTTGTACATATTGCATATGCCACTGAGTTTTGTAAGTGAAGAAGGCTGCTCGGAACACTTTCGACATGCTAGACTCTATAGATTCTGTCAATCTACTCAAGCATACATTTGGTACCGAGAGGTAAGTGCCAATTCTGGCGATTTCTGTTGGCACAAAAGGTTCAGAACAAGAGGCCCTACCAGTTCCATAATCAGGGTCAAGCTTGTATTCTCCCCTAAATTCCATGATGTTGGGCGTAAAGACTAAAATTCCTACACACTGAAGGGTGGAGTTTAGTCTCAAGCTCGGTGAGATGCACAGGCGTTGGCCATCTACCATGTCCTAGAATAGATTGTCATTTTTCAATTATAAAGAAACTCCCTACAAGGTATGTTTTTTGCTATGTCTTATAGATCGTGTAGTTTATGGGCCTAGTGAAAATTCAAAACTGTGTCTAACCACTAATACTGAACACAACCAATTCAATTTATCTGGAAACCAACAGACTATTATAAGACTCTATTATATCATCTCATAATTAACTAAGGCCTAATTATATGTTTAGTTGTTTGGTTTTGTAATCTGAATATTAGTAATTTAAGATTCAATGAGCCCAGTATAATCCGCCAATATATTGACTACTAATTCCTTGTGTTATAAGGATATTTTTTCAATGACCGACTCTATTAGATTCTAACTAAACATGGGAGCATCCATTATCTAAGTAACATAGGACTTACTTTCCGATACTGCTTATTAACTATCTGCTCTTAACCACTAAATCAGAATGTAGAGGGAAATGGGAGTTAGTCAGTTAAGTTTAAAGCGTTGCACTTGAGTTTCATTCAAGCTGCTTTTCCCTTTTCATGCCCATTAGAATTGAGAGATGGAGTCTTGGCCACCAACAGGTAAGGCATCGGCTTTTGATACCGACGTAGGGTTCGGATCCATAAGGTTTTTGGTACAGTTCGGATTCTAGGTTTTTGGTACCGACAACAATTTCTTTTATACCAAATTCACTATACTACTTGATTTTTTTATGTACATTAATACAAGCTATCAAGTTGCAACGAAACAATCTGTAATTTGATTGAAAGATTTATTTTCTTAACAATTTGTAACTTGATCTATTGATTTTTTTATAAGCAACAATTAATTAAAAGAAAAATGATAGAAAATATGGATCGATATACATACCCTTTCTGGTCGATCATCGAACATGAAAGGTTGATTTGTTATCAAGTGAGAGTCCAGTGCGATCATCTGACATATTAATAAAATAGTCATTGTTATTATGATAATGATAATATAAAAAATAAAATAAAACCGTATATATAAAAGGATAAACTCTAAAATATCTAAAATAACTACAATCATAATAGTATTATTAAAAAAAAATCCTAAAATCAAACAAACTACAATATTCAAAATAAATTTCAAACATGTCTCCTAAAATCACTGAAACTACATAAACTTCCAATGATTGTTCGGATCCATAAGGTTTTTGGTACCCTTCAGATCCGTAAGGTTTTTGGTACGGTTCGGATTCTAGGTTTTTGGTACGGACAACAATTTTTTTATACCAAATTCACTATACTAATTGATTCTTTTATGTACATTAATACAAGCTATGAAGTTGCAACAAAACAATCTGTAATTTGATTGAAAGATTTATTTTCTTAACAATTTGTAACTTGATCTATTGATTTTTTTATAAGCAACAATTCTTTAAAAGCAAAATGAGAGAAAATCTGGAGGGATATACATACCCTTTCTGGTCGATCATCGAACATGAAAATGGTTGATTTCTTATTAAGTGAGAGTCAGACTCTAGTGAAATCATCTGACATATTAATAAAATAGTCATTGTTATTATGATAATGATAATATAAAAAAATAAAATAAAACCCTTTATAAACTCTAAAATATCTAAAATTACTAGAATCATGATAGTATTATAAAAAATAAAAATAAA
>LPNX010411991.1:645223-659499 GCA_001517045.1 Pseudotsuga menziesii | reverse complement strand
TGTATGGCCTAAAACAAGCACCTCGCGCATGGTATGAAAAGTTAACCGAGCATCTGTTGAAGTTAAATTTCGAACATTTTGATCTTGATGATGCAACACTGTTTATGAAGAAAGTTGGAATATCTATTGTGTATCTTGTGGTGTATGTAGATGATCTTTTGATGACAGGGAACGATGAGAGCTATATATCATCCATAAAGAAAGATTTGAAAAAGATCTTTGAAATGACAGATATGGGACATCTCCACTATTACTTAGGAATTGAAGTCACTCAACATCCTAAGTACATATTCCTATCTCAGAAAAAATATGTTGGAGAACTACTAAACAAATTTTGCATGACAGAATGCAATCCTATATCTACTCCAATGGAACAGAAAATGAAGCTCACATCAAGTGAAGGAAAATAATTTGAAGATGCGACCAAGTATTGACAACTTGTAGGAAGTCTTATCTACCTTACAACAACTAGACCAGATATTTCTTATGTTGTTGGCATACTTTCAAGGTTCATGCATAAAACTTGTGAAGGACACTGGTCAGCTACAAAAAGAGTTCTAAGATACTTGAAGGGGACTCAAGACGTTGGACTCAAGTACTCTAAAGTGGATGACTTCAAACTTATTGGGTACTCAGACTCAAATTTTGAAGGCGATAAGGAGACAGGAGTATCAACTTCTGGATACACTATGAGTCTTGGATCAGCAGCTGTTTCATAGAGATCACACAAACAGTCAGTTCCAGCAGATTCAACAATAGAAGCAGAATATGTGGCTGCAGCTGAAGCAACGAAAGAAATAGTATGGCTTAGGAAGATACTTGAATATTTGCAAGAAAAACAAGAAAATTCCACTCCATTATTGATCGACAATACTTCTGCAATCAAGCTGGCTAAGAATCCTAGATTCCATGATCGAACCAAACACATCAACACAAAGTATCATTTGATTCGACATCATGTAGAGGCCAAGACAGTCCATCTTCGACATTGTTCCACAAATGATCAAGTTGCAGACATCTTCACCAAAGCGCTTGGACGAGAAAAGTTTGAAAGATTCAGAAACATGCTCAGACTTACGAACACCCCTTCGGATTAAGAGGGGGATTGTTAGAATATAATCCGTTAGGGATTATAATATTGTAAATAAATAAATAAAGAATAGGAAGCTGAACAGTTACGTAGGAATATGGATAGGCCGGTTAGAATCTGAACCACCGCCTGAAATGTATAAATATATGCATTGGCATTAGAATAACAATCAATCTGGATTTATTACCTATCAGTGGGTAACCCTCCTATTGGTCAAGGGTTAAAGTCCCCATAGTTCCGGGGCACTAGGGTTGTTAGACTCACCTAGTGAAGTCAGCCCTAGTAGGGTTTTGTCAAGTCCGGAATTAGTATAAATAGAGATCTAGCCTCTCTATTTATCATACACTCACTCACACTCAATTGTAGCGCATAGATGAGGAAGAAGAAGACACTGGGGCTAGGAAGAAAGAGGTTACTACTGTCGGGAGATCATCTTACTGTTTTGGGGTTTTACTTTTGGTGCTGATTCTATCTTTGGGGAAGTTGTAGGGTTTTCTCCATTTATGGTTTCCCCGAGGAAAAACACCGTGTTCATTGTCTCTTGTGTTTGATTACTGTGCTTATTATTCTCTCAGTTAAAGATCCTAATATAATGCTAGCTTAATGTTAAAAATCTAACACATCCCGATTGGCCGGTTGGAGAATGTTGAGGCTGATTTAGCATGTGTTAGAAACTTCATGAATTTTGAAGTAATTGGGATTATAGGAGGAACTGATCCTTATACAACAATGTTAGGAATCAAATGGGATTATGAGAACTATGGAGTGATTAGATTAAAGAAAAGGACAATGACCTTTGAAGATGATGGTATGAAGGTTACGTACCCTATAAACCCATACCAATGAATCCGATACACTGATCTAGTACATGAGAGCATGGAGAAAAACGTTTTGGATAAGCTATATTTGTTATCAACAAGAAAAAGGGAAAGTTATGTGAACCTGACAACATAAGGTTTAGTAAGCTTGAGAAACATTCACTCTTTTGATAGTGATTCCAAAGAATCTTGAGATAAGTGGAAAAATGGACGACATGAGATATCTTCATGAAATTATGCAATGATCAAATTGTTTCGATGGATTGGAGTTTAAGTACAAGATACACCATTATATGATGCCACTAATGGCTTATACAAGTTCCTTAAGAAGATGGATTATTGTGTTGCGTAGGAATATCACATGAATGTTTTGGATATATCACTCAAAGCTGGAACTCCTACAAGATGGCAGGTGATGCATATAGATGATATTTCTCACTAGGGAACCACTTATCTAGCATTAGTGATAAGGTTTAATCCTTCCAAACATGCTAATAGAGTCACATACATTTACATGGGAGAGACAAATCACTATGCTCACATTGATCAATATGAACACCAATGGGAATTAGAAGTATTGCAGCTAGAGTTTTGGGTTCATCAATTTTTACACAATCTAGGACCTATTCCTAAGGTTTAGCACTTTTGTGAGGAAACGAGATAACAAACTGGGTCTTGGAAGAAGATGTGCAAACAATTTTGCTTGGATTTTCCCTTTTTTGTAACCAACGATTATGTGATGAAAGCACTAACTATAATAAGAAGAGAATTATTCATGGATCAATTGTGGATTGTGGAAAAATCATATGATGTCTTTCCCACTAATATATTCCATACATGAGCTTATCAATTCCAAAAGTGTCAATTCCTCTCCATTGCGCAAAGGTAGACCAATACAATTCAAACCCGGATGAATTAGAACACTTACACCGTTCAAACTTTAAGGATTCAGAGGGATCCCAGGAAATACAACATATGAAACTAGAAGAAACTGTAGCACTTTATACAAAACCTTTGAAATTTTACAAATTCAATATTGGCATAGAAGATAACCCAAAAATGTAATCTATAGGAGATCACTGGGATGAGCAATTTGTATCTGAGATAACATCACTACTAAAGGAATATGAATACCTCTTTCTGCAAAACATTAAAAAACTAGAGGGGATCCAAGGATATTTGGGAAAAATGAATAGTGCGTTGAATGCAAATGCCAAACTAGTTAAGTATCGATCATACATATTGAATCCTTGAGTGAAATAGAATGTGAAAAAGGAAATTGACCATATGTAAAGTGTCGGCTTGATTTTTTCCAGTGGTTAAATCAAACTATATCAACCGCATAGTAATATAAAGCAAGAAATATATAGAGGATATTCAAGTATTTGTTTATTACCGCAACTTGAATGTTTCATGTTTTCACGATCCATTCCCAACACCCTTCAGTGTTGAAGTCTTAGATCAAGTGGTTAGTAATTAATCACACTCATTCACATATGTAGTCTTTGGCTATCACTAGGTCATAATTGCAGAAGATGATAAGAAGAATACACCATTTACAACAAAATGGGAGTCATTTTCTTATAATGTCATGCCGTTTGTATTAAAGAATGCACTCACCATTTTCTAAAGAATTGTAATCACAAGTTTCATAAAGTTTCTTCCTAGGTTCTTGGAGGTTTACTTGGACAAATGGATAGTTTACAACTTTCTTACAGATGTGAATATATTTGAACTTGTAGAAATGCATTTTCTTTGTTCCTTTTGGAAATCTATTGGGGCACATTATTTTTCATGATGAATTTTTGGTAGAACCTATGAAAATCATGGTGATTGTAAATCTGCAAGAACCTGCATCGGTAAATAAATTGTGATCCGCCTTAGGACATACAAGCTACTATAGAATTTTTATCTTCAACTATGCTTTAGTTATCACTTCACTAGAATAGTTGTTGAAGAAAGTTGAAGATTTTAAGTGGACTGAAGATTGTTAAAAGACCTTCACAACTTTGAAATAAAAAATGGTCAATGCTATGATCTTTTCCTTCCTTGACTAGAAAAAATAATTCCATGTACATGTTGATGTATTGGGAATTACCCTCGGTGTGGTATTATCTCAACCAAGAGAAGGTGAGATGGATCATCCAATGTAATTCACTAGAGAAAAACATGAATGGTCAGATGCAATTACACAACCACAAAATGTGGATGACTTCCATTGATTTATGCCCTACATAAATTACGCCACTATTTTTTGGAAGGACACTTCAGGTTTTTCATTGAACATTTAGCTCTAAAGTAAAGTGCAAATAAGCTCATCCTTGAAGGCCACAATATATATACATGGTTACTCTTGTTCTAGTAATTCTCTTTTAAAGTTTTATTCAAACCAGGGAAACATAATTATGGACCGGATCACCTTTCATGAATAGAAACAGGGGAAGTTGATATACTTGTTGATGATGAGTTATTGGATGCAGCACTTTTCAGAGTAGAATATATTCTACATCATCTAGAAGAGATCACATTTTTTCTCACAACAGACAAAGCGATGATGATTATTCTATAACCCAGGAATGCCACTTAGTTGTGTGAGTTGTGGAATATCGGTTTATTATATGAAAACTCTATAAGTTTGGAAGCAATGGAATTTTATGTTGATGTGTATTTGATCACGAGTGACAAATTATTATGTGGTAATGACATGGAATATGTGTGGGTGGTCATGTTAGCAACAAGGATACATTAAGGAAGATACCTCAAGCCGAGCTGTGGTGTCCCATAATGTTCAAGTATGCTAAGCATTATGAACGAAAATACGATATTTTCCAATGAGTTAGTAAACTATCTCGATGAGATAAAATTACACTTCTACCGATATGTGCCTTGCAATCATTTGAAAAATGGGTAGTTTATTTTGTGAGACCTATCAACCCATCGGTGAAACATTTTAAAGCTTTCTATATATCATTTCTAAAACAAACTATCTAATCAATGGGACAAAGAAACACTAGTATGAGAATGCTCTGCATAGAAAACAACTCAATTCATCTACAAAAACATCACCACTTGATTCAGGTGTCCTAGAATCCTTACAAGTGACCAAGATAAGCACTTATTGAATACCACTATTGAGGCACTAATAAAGGATTTTTTGATACAAAAACACAAAAACAATATATATCTCCCACAAACAAATCACGCAGTATAGGAATTCAACAAATTCTAGAGATCAGACTAATAAAAGTATGTTGTGCAAACCGAGATAATTGGGATGATCATATTCCAACTGTGTTATCGACATGCATGAGCACTACCAATAAACTTAATAATGAGACTCTGCTCTAATTAGTATATGGGAGAGGGAAAATAGTTCAATTATAATTTGTGGTTCCAATCCTTTACAGTAAGCACAAAACACATGTGATAGAGCAAGATTTAGTTGCAGAATATCTTGTGAAACTCATGGAAATATAATAATCCCACTCTTTAGTCGAATATCACACAATAGTTGAAAAGGAATGATAGAAGGCATGGCATGACATATACATCAAGAAATTTTTTTTTAGCCAAGGCAACCAAGTTTTAATCTATGATAACAAATTCATGAATCACCGAGAAAAGATTTAGATGTATTGGTTGGGACCTTTCATTGTTGCGAAAATCAAATATTTAGGATCTATCAAGTTAAGACAACTTGATTGTATTATTTTTCTAGAATGGGTGAATGGTTCATGCATGATGCCCTACATTTCTTCTCAACGATCCTCGAAGATTCCAGTCATGTAACCGAGAGTGAGGAAGTTGGGAGTTAGGTTTTTCAGTCATGTCCTTTTTTCAATTCTAGTCATTCATTTCGGTCCATTTATTTGTTAATTAGTTCACACCATTCTGGTTGCCGGGGGGGGAGTTTATGTTCGTTTGTCACCACTACCACATTGTATCAATTCAACTTGTATTTTCAGCATTAAAGATCCATTAATGACCAAATACTCTTATCCAAGATCTCCCATGTGAAACCATAATTCAATTTCAACATTTAAGAAAGTAATTATTTAAATCTTCCACCATGTCCTGACATTGATGGTCCATCCTTATTTATTTAACTATGTATTGATCGTTAGTTACTTATAACACATTCCACAATGTTAAGAGTTAGAGAAGAGAAAAGTAAATTACCAGGAGCTTTCATTACACAGTGAGTCTAGATCCTTTGTTGATGTTCTCCACGGTTCCAACATCAGGAATACATTTTAAAAATAATTATCCCAAATTGTCCATGTGTTTACTGACCAATAGTCATTAGAGGATGGGCCCATCATATCCCTAATTAGTCATGTGAATTAACAATGTGTCTTGAGGATTGGATTCTTATCTTTTATCTAGTCATGTGGATTGACTATGAGTGTCTAAAGTCTAGAGCTCACATTGCATACTTTATGTGGGAGTTCTCTGTAACAAGGGTGATATATTCTTAGTAGAGCGAGTTGACTTGTTAATGTGATTAGGGATTTCATCCATTCTGGTATACAAAAATCATAATTTAATGATTTATTTGACGTTGGCTCTAAGAAGTGTCTGGGGCATCTTACAATATGGTCAAATCAACATTAGAGCTCTATGGAAGTAGGTGATTTGCATGTGAGGAGTTAGAAATCAACAGGGATACGTTTTCTATGATGAATAAATAACCCAATAAGTCAATAAAATAATTCGAAGAAGTCCTAGATAGCATTGAAGAAGTACCAGAGAAAGTTGAATCCAAAGAAGGAAAAAATACCCCAATAAAAGGGGGAGCTTAGCCCGAGAAGAAAAAAGTAAAAGTTGACCTCAAGAGTGAAAATAAATTCAACTAAAGAATATAAATAGAAGTGTTCTCACACTTCATTTGACACATTCACATCACACATATTCTTCTCTCCACAAGTGTGCATCTCCAAGGAAAGAAGCGTAATTTTGGGGTTATCTTATTCTCTTATCTCTATTGGAATATTATCTATACTTACTAGGGTTTCTTGTGAAGGAGGCCGAACCTCTCTTGAGCTAGGGATAAAATTCATGTTTGGTATTGTACTTGAATTGCATTAATTTCTTCTTAGAAAAGTTTATTGGGTTTTCTCCCATTTGGTTTCCCTAAGTAAAATATGTGTGTCTCTTATGCATTGTCAACTTTTAGTGATCCTTGTTTTATTTTTGTTGTAAGTGAATATTGATTATGAAATGAAATTGTGGGATGGATTCTTTGTTTGAAGAATATTTGTAAATAATTTTCAAGGATTGAAAATTGGATTAAAATTCGACACTTCAAATGACTAGTCATTCGGTTCATATACCAATAGTGATCATATACAATGGGAAAGGTACCAACAACATGAGTTGTACCCACCAGGGAATAAGCCAAGTAGAAGTAAATAGTGAAGGAAGACCCCATTGATACTTGGATTGAGATCTTGGGTGATTTACAGGGAAAATTCAAGCAAACACATCTTGTGAACTTTGATTTTGCTAATGGAAACTTATATTCCAACATTGGTCTCGATGCATACATGGATTTTTTCCCTTATAAGAATATGGAAATTAAACTAACATGGAAATTTGATTTTGTGCTCCTCTGGGATTCAATCTTGATGAATTTGAAAAATCTCCCAGGTTTTGACACCACAACAGAGCTTCTAAAATGTACCAAGTTCTTGTTCGTCCAAGTGCATGGCCACTCCCTTTGTTTGGATGAACAATATCTGATTCATGTAGATCACATTCATAGATTGACAAGACTATCAATGATAAAGGAGGACATCACTGCAACATTTCAAGGTGACCACAAAATAGGTAGGAATCGCTTGGATACGAGATTGTATGATTGATATGACACAAATCCAAGATGAAAAGGTTTTTCTTATAAACCCTAATTCTTAAACTCCATAATTTGTAAGATTTTAAACAAAATAATAATTTTTTACTAAGCCGACTCTTCTTTTACATTTCTTACCTTAAACCTAATAATTCATATTTAACCACTCGGGCATCTTACACTTTTCCTCACGCTTCTAACTGTCTCCTGATGATGATCCCAGAGTAGGGATCGAAACGTCGAGTTCGCCATTCTTCAAACGCAGCTCCTCTTTATTAATTTGCCACTGCGTAGATGACCATCTTCCAACATCAAAGATTTTCAACCACATAGGAACAATCTTCATCTAGATCCATTATCGAAGGGGATTAATACAACTAGAAACCCATAATCTCTTATTCTCATCATCTACTAATAATTTATTTATACAATTTAGTTTCTAATATTTATTGTGTCAATACCATTACAAAATAAATAAGGATGACCAAGTCAACCCATTCCCCAAGCCGGTGCATTGGTTATGTTCCATACCCTTTATTCATTGGAAATAGTCTTGCATTGCATATCTTCATATATTTGTTTTGTATTTTACATTTATCCTCTTTCTCCTCTCCATCCATACATCTTTCCACAATGTTTATCCAAAAACAAATGAGACAACACCCCCCACCCTTTGAAAATACTCAAGCTTAATTCCATACAAATAGAGTAATACAACCATGGAATGGAATGAATTATCAACATAACTTGATGGATAAGAATTCCATTAGGAAAAAAGAATGGAAACAATAAAATAAATATTTGTTGGTGAAGGATATCTGTGAAAACATGCTACCATCCCTTTTAAATCAAAGTAAGTTACATATGGCATCCATGAACATAGAGAAGAATGAACATAAGGATCCTTCCTAGTCACAATTTTAGAAGACAATAATAGTCTCCTTGGATTTATGTTTTTCCCATATTTTATCATATGGAATTCTCAAGAGAATCACACGTTTATTTCATGGATGCATGAAGGTATATAGTTAATTAACAACAATCCAAAAGAAGAATCAAAATATATGATATGAGATAAAAGTTAAGTCATAGTGGAATATAAAGATAACATATAATTAATGATCTCATAGGTAAAAATACTATAGGAAACAATTTCAAGCATCAAATGCCATCTTCATAGCCAATATGGCCTTGGATACTGAAAAAAAAAAACAAAAAAAAACAAAAAACAAAAAACAAAAAAAAAAAACAATCCCCAAACAAGGTATGTTGGAACAAAATTAGAGGCTGAGTTCTTGCACATGCAGGGGCCAACAAAAGGAACATGTAGTTTAGTGTTTTGGAATTTTCAATCCCATTAAAGAAAAGGTCTGACTCGAAGCACACCCAATACCTATATCAAATAAGGAGGCTTAACTGCAAGGATATGTCTGAAAGGTTTTACATTCTTTATACCACAACAAAAGGAATATTTATATTACCACAATCAAGTTCCATTAAATATAACATGAATATGCAAAATATATAAAAAAATCTATTCATTAGATAATAAACAAAATACAGCTCAACCGTACATATAAAATTAATGGTTATTGAGGCAGGGCCGCTTTAGTCTTCCCATGTAATAAAATTCCTCCTTCATGAACTTTACGAGGATCATAATGGTATCTCTAAGGAATTGTAAGGATGAGGGAAGTGGAATATTGGGGAATTTGGTTGCGGTAGTTTGGAATGTTTCTTTTGAAGAGTCCTAAATGACCACATCTTCTTTTATTTTCTACTTATCTATAGTAAAAGAAGGAGGCTACATGCATGGAGTACCTTTTATTGTTGACACGACAATTACTGCTGACCAACTGTTGACCTCTTTTTGAAATTCTTTTGGGAGAAAAAAAAATGGAAAGGTGTGTGATTTAAAGTTTCTTAGGTTAACATTTTTTTGACTAAATGAAATTGTTGTCATGATCAATAATGAACTAGACTTTAGAAATATAGTTTGTTAATAGGCTTCACTAAATTTGATCCATTTTTTCCTTCTTAAGATCTAGGTACCGTTGGCCAAAAGTGTTTTTGTTGAATGACATGTTGGTAGATTCATGTTGTGTTCTATATGGAGTGAAGCATTATGTATTACCTTGTTTAAGAGTAATGTGTGGAAGTTATCCACCCTTCGATGACCACCATTTCCAAATGGCCAACACTACGAGCAGGTACCCGAAAATAAATTTGCCACCATAATTTTTTCGCTCATGTACATGTCTAAAATACCTCATCCGTCAAATAATTACACCAATTCAACTAAACACCTTAAACAAAAAACTCTGCAAAAGAAATGGTGTCCAAAGTACATCCCCCTTTTTTGTATTTTCACATGACCTAGTTGTCTATGATATGACATGCAATCTTGGTCAGCGGTTGATTGATGTCTACAATTACGGTGTCTACACATTATATTTGGCATTAGGACACATTGCACATAAATTTTAAATGGGATATAAGAATTACTTCTTCATTCATTTTCTCATATCACATCAAAGATTAATAAAGAGGAGCTGCGTTTGAAGAATGGCGAACTCGACGTTTCGATCCCTACTCTGGGATCATCATCAGGAGACAGTTAGAAGCGTGAGGAAAAGTGTAAGATGCCCGAGTGGTTAAATATGAATTATTAGGTTTAAGGTAAGAAATGTAAAAGAAGAGTCGGCTTAGTAAAAAATTATTATTTTGTTTAAAATCTTACAAATTATGGAGTTTAAGAATTAGGGTTTATAAGAAAAACCTTTATCTTGTACTAGAACATATGTTTAATATGTTCGTGATGATTTCTAATTCATAGTTATTGCATGCTATCTATTTCCATAAATGAGGAATATTTGGATAATAATATAATAGTGACTAACGAGTTGCACCCATCCCCTAGTGATTTCCATATCCTTATAAGGTCTTGACAATGTTTTTGGTTAGACCTTCTTCTCTCTAAGAAGATTGAAAATTCCATCACTTCTAGACTACAAAAAGATTTTCTCACCCTTCTATAAGAAAATGATCTCAACTTAACACCAAAATATGGTTATAATGTAAGGACCATGCTTATGAGGGAAATATTTGCCAGATGGATAGGGGGATTTACAGATAAAGAGTTCAATATTAGTGGGAGAAGAGGTTCAAGTATTTTGTAATACAAGAAACTTGATTACAATAATGGAATCCAAATATATATAGGGAGTGTATTATATTATGGACCTTCAAATGTCTAGTATTACGTTTTCTGGTGTGAGTTTCTTGCAATCCTATATAAATGGTTGAAAAGACTTGCAGAAGACCCCCCATAATATAGGAATTGGTAGAAGAACAACATTTATTAGACACCTTATAACCTTGTTGGTTTACATTAGTTATACCACCAAATCATGCAAACAATATAGGTTTTTGTAGATAACATTGTTAATGGATATATAGCGGATTTCCCTATGGAAAATGATTAATATTTATTTAGAGATGATGATTTTTCAAGAAAGGATCTCAAGGAAGACTAGTAAGAGAAATCACACTCTAGATCAATATCTTATTAGTATAAGAGGAAATGTTGTCATTTAGTCACATCTCATGATGGTTGAGTAGATACATTACACCACGGTGGAGTGGATCAAGGTGTTTCCACCTAATTGCAAACTATCAACGTTTAGAAAAGGGGGGGTGTGGGGTGCAAAAAATATTGCAAGGGATGAAAAGGTTTTGAGAAGGTAAAACATTACTTAGAAGTATTGGATGCATAATCAAATGGGAGTAGAAAGAAACGTAAGTAAGTAGTTGGAGGATATTAGTGAAAAAGGGAGTAATCGGGTAAGATTGAATGAGTTTCACAAGCTGTGAGGATGTGGAGAGTTGACTAGCTCTTACTTAAAGGAGAGCGGGATAAAAATAGGGAAATACCTGGAATATGAAGATATGGAGAGGATTTATCGATGGATTTATATGAGAAAGGGAAGTATATGATAAAGAGAAATGTTTCCTTACAAACCAATTATACAAAGTTAACCCCATAAAGGGTTGTGGAAAAACCAGAGTCTAGTGATGTAATAGAATCTAAAGGACAATATGATATGGGAAATTTCCATGAAGATGTGCATATACTATTCAAAGAAACGAACCCCCCTCCAAGTTGTGAACTTGATACATGAAATCAAAGGAACCACCATTGATTCAACTACTCCCTTGGCACATTTGAATCACATGGTGTATTTTTTTTTAACCTTATATTAAGATTTAATTTTTATAATTAAGTTAATAGTAGTAGTAGTGGTGGTGGTGGTGGTATACCAAGTGAATTGATGGGAAGCATTAATTGTATTAGTCTGAATTTAGGAATGTACAATATTACTTGAAGAGGTGCTAGTTCAATTCCACTAGTAGGTTTGTATTTGGTTTTGAAACTAGGTCCTAATGGGTTTATTTTGGTTGGGTTTACACCTAATATAATTATGGTAATTCATGAAGTATCCCCATTTAGTTTAAAATTTTATAGGGAAAAGGAGTCGAGGAATATGCAAACCAACAATGGTTTCTATGTGAAACCATTTGGAGATAAAAAAGAGTCCAATATAACTCTAGGTTAGTAGGGTTTCAAACAACATTGTTAGGTAAGGATTTAAATTGGTATATGAAGTGTTTTAACATACACCTTTGGTTATTCCACTTACCTAACAACATGTGGAAACTAGTTCTCCTTGTGGAATTTAAATTTACCAAGTTAGGATACTAAGGAAAAGAAAAACTAGAGGAAATTAAATAATTTGAAGGAGACAATATATGGTCGTATGCATAGAGGTTTTGGGAATTGATGGATAGACTCTCATTTTCTATCCATGAGAATCTACTAGACCACTAATATCATCCCATGTACTTAACTATTCATGTTCCACTCATCCATGTAGATTATGCAGGATATTAATCTGTTACTCATTTCAATGTCCCATCTTGCATGCAAAACATGCAGTCCGCTTAGAACAAATGTGTCTAGAAGGCAACCCTCCTACCACAACAACAAAACCACCAACATTTCTCAAAGAATAATTTCAACTCATGTCACCAAATACCACTAATCACGTTGATATCATCAATATGTCATCATTATTAATTTTATCTACCAGTGATGATACATTATAATCATCTTCAGAAGAGGCCCACAATCCACCACCAATTTCATCCTTCATCACGACATACAATCACAACCCATTAAATCATACTTAGACATTAGGAGGCCTCTGTCATGTGTTAGGTATCCTTAATATATATAGTTCATGGAACCCCATCAATAGGTTACAATATTCAACGAAATTCTCCCCCACAAGTCAATAAATTTGGGATGTTTCTTTGACATGAAAAATTCTACCATTTATATAAGTTTCACCGATTTCCAATAGAAACATCCTCTAGTTAAAGTAGGTGATACAATCATTCAACTCATATGTTGTTCCTTTAATTAAATATAATGTAGCATCTCTTTTTTAACAAGTTTTTAATCTCAATACTGAGAATATGACCAAACATTATTTGTTATACAAATAATCAATTCTTCAGATTGCTTCATCGGTTTTGTTGATGGTGTGAACTATTGGTCAAAGAACTTGGAATCTGTTGTGCATTTTCTGCTTGGTCCATTTATGCCTCAACTCATGCTCTATACCACATAGGTGGATCATGCCTTCGGTCATTCACTAATAACCAATAAGAGTATGACACGTTATTGGGTTATTGAACAATTCCATTCACATTGGGATACAACACCTTCATGTCCACTAAGATCCCAACTCATTGTATTTCAGTTAAACAATGTATTTTATGTACTCAATCCACTCCTTTTTTGCAATGTTTTGTGAGTCCACATCCTAGTATAACAATTTAAAACCATCACTTTCACCCATGTCCCTAAAAAAGGCAATGCATTTTCTGATCAAATTTCTAATGAAGTCCTTGACTGACACCTATTACATCAACAATAAATTTGATCCTACAAGAAAGTAAAATCTAACATCTATGTTTTTTTACCATATAAGTTATATGTTAGTCCCTAAAACTACACATCAACATAAAAACAGGGTGAAAATGCAAAGTTTAGTTACACTTTTTTGAGAATGGAGCGAAAAAATAAAATAGTGTGCATTGATAAAGACACAAAAAATGTCAACTTCAAACTCTAGTCCAAGAGTTTAGAAAAATATAGGCCAAGAGTTTGGACCAATAACAACGTCGTATTTAAAAAAAAACTCTCATCCGAGATTTTAAACTAAACCCTCAGCTGAGAGTCTGGAATATATTTTCTCGGTTGAGAGTTCACAGTCAATAAAACCTACGAAAATATCATACACCTTTTCAGAACTTGCAACTTTAGCAAGGAGAAACCCCTGAAAATTTTAAACATTATTTGTCAGACTTACTACCAATGGATTCATGTCTAAATCTAGTTTCCAATGCTAGAAGAATTGTTTCATTTCATTTTGAATTTCTATTTATTAAT
>LPNX010411991.1:579333-645128 GCA_001517045.1 Pseudotsuga menziesii | reverse complement strand
ACACACACACACACACACACACACACACACACACACACACACACACACACACATATTTCAAGGAGGTTTTTTGAAAACCCCCATAAAAATCAAAGAGTTTTTGTTTTGGAGGTGGTTTTTTAAAGACCGCTACCAAAACTTCATTTCTCATGAATTTGTGGGGGGTGAGGGGGGGAGTTTAGAAGGAAAACCCCTAAATAATTTTTTTTTAGGTATCTTCTCAATGTCCATCCTCTCAAATACTACTAAAATTTACCATTAATTATTGTATAATTGACCCCTAATTAACCGCTAATTACCCCCAATTATCACTAATTGCACTAAAATGACCCCTACTTGACCACTAATTTCCCCTAAATAATCCATGCTTACTAGTAATTAACCCTTGATAACCTCCAAATGACCCCTACCTTTTTCCGAGGAAAAAACCTCATGGAGAAACCTATATGAACATTCATAGATGGCATATTCCCTAGTAAATACATCTATGTAGACTAGTGTTCCTCACACACAAGGATTCTAAATGGGAATATGCCACAATGAACCTAACTAAATTACCAACACCATGGACAACCACTAGTTTAGCTAAGCCATAGGGGTTAAATGGCCCCTAATTACCCATAATTGAACCACATGTGCCATTTATTGCCCCTAGTTAACCCATAATTTCCCCCTAATTACCACTAACTAACTCCTAATTACCTCATAGTTCACCCCCTATTAACTAGTAATTACCTATTAATAATCCATGCTTACCAGTAATTAACCCTTGATAACCTCTAAATGACCCCTAGCTTTTTCCAAGGAAAACCTCATGGAGAAACCCAATGGGTCTTTCCAAACATTCATAGATGGCATATTCCCTAGTAAACCCATCGGTGTAGACTAGTGTGCTTTACACATAAGGATTCAAAATGGGCACATGCCACCATGAACCTAACTAAATGCCCAACATCATGGATAGCCGCTAGTTTATCTAAGCCCTTGGGCTTAAATGGCCCCTACTTACATATAATTAATCCATAGGTACCATTAATTTACCCTAGTTAACCCATAATTAACCCCTAATTATCCCATAATTGACCCCTTATTAAGCCCTAATTACCACATCTCATTACCCAATAATTACCCCTAAATGACCCTTAATTACCCACAATTTACCACAAATAACCACTAAATTATCACTAATTAACCCCTAATTACCCTTAATTTACCTAGAATTACTCATAAATGACCCCTAACTTTGCGCAAGGCCCGAGTCCATCACATAGGCCATATATAGGGAATTTTTGGATGTATAACACCATGGATAGTTTTTTTATAACTAGGCCAAGGAAGTTTTTTTATAACTAGTCCAAGGATTGATATTAACTTCTAGGTACTAAGCTCATATAGTTTCCTCTAGGTCTCATGGGTCATGTGTAGCACCCCAAATGACCACACATTCCATACAAAGGAAATATTTGGCATATGAGTGAAATATGTCCATCATTTTGAGAATCAACAAACCAAGGTTTTTTCTTGATGCCTATGCCATGGTCTAGGGATAATATCCAAGGCACTAGGCCATAACATATATTTCTATGGGGATCACATGCCATGTTTTGTCACTCAAGGAATCACACATGCCCATAATACATAATATTTGGCCTCCAAGTTTGATACTGTGGTGATTACAAAGTTTGAAAAACTTGATATGTTATTAGTGGTAAGGTCATAGTTTGGTGCAACACCTAGGTTCTAAGTCCATGGAATATATCTATAATCCTTGCATGCCATGTGTGGGTCCTTAGTCCACAACATATTCCATGCATAGGCAACCTTTTGAATGTGATTAAGATTCCAAGATTTAAAAGCTTGATTTTAAATTGATTGTATGAACCTCTCTCAACAACAAAAAACATATGGAGGGACCCTCTCATATATTTGCAGTAGAGGAAGCTTATTTGACTAAGGATCAAAATATACCAACTCATCTCTCCTTTAGTATCATATAGCCTTGGTCAAATATGACTTCTTGAGGACTTCCACTACTCTCCAAGGGTGTAGCATATCCTTACATTTTGGTCTTGTGATTGTTTTGAAATTATCTAAGTCATAAGTAGAGAAACCACTGCTTTGCATTTTTCTTTTCCCATCTTTATTCACAACAATATTTTATAAGATCAACAATCAAATATTCGGTCTAAGTAAGTAGTCTTAAAGTCTATACACATAGAAAACTACTGTTTGTAATCTTTTATCTTCATCATTAAATATAACTTTTTTTTTGTAAAAATATTGAAATAGTATTGGCACTAATATAGTGAAATTCAAATTGCAATAGAATTGGTGCATCTATTATGTGCCTAAGTTTGGTGTGTCGCTAGTGTATGTGAGTTCTATGAACCTATTATGTGCTTGATTTTAGTGTGTGTATTTGGTGATATTAACTATTATCATCTTAATTGTGTTGTGAAATGTCGTCACCTTTTTGCTTCACATATTGCAGTTAATTGTTGGTAGCTAATCCTTCATTGTCATTTTATGAAGTGTGATAAAACTCCCATAGTACCAATATGCATCATTTAGAAGATGCAGGGATGCCTATTTCCTTCTTGTCCACGTGGTTTCATTGAATGACCACTTTTTACTTTCCTATTTCATCTTAGATTTTTTTGGGATGTAGTGGAAAGGGAACACATGGGAAATATGTTTTTAGGGGTGGTTTTATAATAACCACCCTTAAAAATATTTTTTAATACATTATACTTGTCTTATTATTTGTCTTCTATATAATTCCAAAAACCATTATGCTTCACCTCCTTGGTGGCATTTTTTTTCATTGGTGCATGGACATTTCCTAATCGCTATTAAGATGTGCATGTGATTTAGATTCATGGATAATATTTATTTTCTAAGGAAAGTCTCATGCAAAACACTTTGAGTACTTCCTCATGATCCATGGATGGTAAATGTGGTAAACCAATGGTCCTGATGACAAAGCCTAATCATAATGGAATCAAGAAATTTGAACTCGTGACCTTCCCAACTTTGAGGAAATTAATATCTCATGTTTGGAGCATGATAAGTTGAGATAAATCCTGGGGATATATTTATGACTAATTTGTGCACATGATTTAACATTATGGACAAGTTATTTTGTTGATTTTAAATCTACAAAATTATGAAATTTACATAATTCATTTTTGTTCCTCCAATTTTTCCTGGAATTGTGTTGTCGTATTCGATGTAAATATATAACAAAGATTCATAATGTGGATATCAAGCCAACTCCCCACTATTGAAATTGTTCGGCTTGTAATAAGGAAAGAAAGTTTTATCATTCATGTGCTTTAAAGGCATGTCAAATAATGAAGATTTTGTAATAGTTAAGTAAAAGTGAGATAAAACCCAAAGTTTACTATGAAAGGAAACCTAAATCGAAGGAGATATGATTTCCACATGTGAGGGGGCTCATAAGCCTTGGTGGTGGATTCCTCATGGAGGATATTATTATTCACTAGAACAAAATATGAAGGGGGAGAGAGAAGAGAGACCAAAAGGAGGGTACAACCTTGCGGATACTGATATTTTTAGACTAGGGATACTACCTTGAATATGGACCAGAGGGTGAGATTTAACCCATGTCCTTGTGATGTCATAGAATAAATTAGTGATTGAATAATATACATTGATAGATTAATGATTTCACGCTTTCCGAAGGTCGGGTAGTGTATTCCTCTCCCACAATGATTTTGGGAAAGATTTTATTAAAAAGATAAGTGCCCTAGAACTTGATTGAATGACGTATATGATTTGTTTGTGAAATCATTTTGTTTGTGCATATAAATAGCCATGGAGTGTTAGTCTTGTAATTCATAATTTGTATCTATTTGAATATCTACCATAAATGTTTTCCTCATGCAAATTTTTCCATTTTTCCCTCGCCTTAAAACCATATAGATTTAAGGGTCACTTGTTAATTGTCAATGTAGTTGGTGGATAGATTTAGCCATAAGGATCATCATTCATCCATTTTAAAACATGATTACATTTGCTATATTTACATTCTTCATAACATTCATATGTATTGTCCTATCTAGATTGTTTTCCTCTTCTTTTAATTGAAAACATAAATAAATACAATTTCTAATCATGTTTGGGTAAAGAAACATATAAACCTAGTAAATAATGAAGTGGAAATAATGGGTTGATAATTAAAAAGAAAAGGATATTAAATATATAAAGTATAATGCATTAAATTCAAAACAAAAATAAAGTTTAGACATGCTTAATCATCTTTATTTTTAGCTTTTATTAAGAAAAAACAACTTATATAAAACAATAATATTTAATTTTCCCAGTTTCCATTGGTATGATGCCTCTTTGTACCCTTTTTTATGGAGATACTTAACTATCAAAATAACAAGAGTTGCATGAAACTTAGTACCTCTCTTGTAAAATACAAAAAATAATAATATTATAAATATAAATAAAATAATATTAAAATTGAATTAGTTGAAACATGAAATAAATAGCAAATAATAATCTAAATTTTGTAACTCGAAAGGATTTTGAACATGATACAACCAAAGCATAACAAACGGTGTGTGTTCGAGGCAAGAGTTCTAAGTGCTCCACATATCATCATTCTAAGAATCATTGGAATGATTGACATAAAGTTATTTTATACTTCATATTTTGCATTGATATATTTCCAAAAACATTTTCACAATTTATTTCAATTCTTACAAGAGAAACATTGTTGCAAGATAGAATATCCATGAGTAAACATGAGAACTTTTAGCATTTCTAACTATGTGAATAAAGCAAGAGTTGCTTACTTGTTGAGCAAGTTCTCTAATAGGTAAAAGAAAAAGACAACGTGGAAAATATTTTTTTCATTGTATTTCTATTATCCTTTCTCAATGTGTGTCAATGCTTGCACACCAAATTCTATTGTTTCACCTAAAAACATCAAATATTTATCATTAAATTTCATACTATATTATAAACATATGCATACTATAATAGAAACATATGCACATGTCAGAGGTCAACGCCCAACTAAAACATTATTCCAAAATCAAATATTTATTGTTAGATCTCATACTATAATATAAACATATGCATACTATAATATAAACACATGCACATATCATAGGTCAACACCCAACTAAAACATTATTCCAAAATTATTTACGTAACTAAAATCCAAGCACTCCAACTAGAAAGAGACTTAGACAAACCTTTAAAAACTTTAAAGTACATGGAGTGCTTTAAATTGAACATATGATGGATGAAATAAACATAAAGGAATAGATAAATTTATAGTATTGAAGAAAATAAAAGAAAAAATGTTAATGTCAAATATCCAAAGGGGACAAGACTCAGTCCTTGTAGAAAGATATAAGATCTTATTTGAGACTTTAAGCCAAAACTGTACCCATAGACATAAATTCTTTTCAACCAACCATACACCAAACAAGGAAATACATACATAGATTCACTGCTTCCTTGATAAAAAAGAAAAAAAGAAACTCAACTGCAAACTATAATTTCATATGAAAACTAGGAATTGCAAAACAAAAAAGTGGCATACATACATACATAATTTCAACTAGTTTTATATAAACAAAGCAAAATATATTTGTGAAGTATGACTAAGTCCCACATAGTTTTGAATGTGAATGAGGAGATAATATTTCCATTTGAAGCTTAAATAATCTCTTATTAAATACCACTAAGTAATCATGCAAATTTAGGCCCTCCATGTTACCTGTAAATACTATTTTCAACGAGGATAGGTTTATTGGCATATTCAATCGATTTGAAAACCCGATTTGTAATAAGGCATTAAAAAAGGGTCAAAATGTGGTTTTGATATTTATGATTAAAATGCAAGTCTTCAAATTTATTTAGTGATTTTACCTTCAAATTTATTTGGTGATTTTATGGAGTTATTTGGTCCTTTTACTTTTAAATCTATTTGGTGATTTTATGAGGTTGTTAGGTGCTTTTACCTTCAAATGTTTGAGACATCAACTTGCTTGAGATAATTGTTGAGGGAAACTAATTGAATTTTGGCCATTTCACCCTTTATTGAAGTCACGAGGATAGTTCGGTAACCGCGGTATTGAAAGAGGGGTCGCCCCTTTTCCTGTGGGTAACAGTCTTAGTAAGGGGCTGTCACATTTGTGGAGAATCCATGAAGAATTAAGAGTTAAGTGACATAAGTGAAGGTTCATACCTTTGAGGGGGAGCTCCATTACTCTTCGAAAGGTTTGTAATCGTTGAAGAGATGTTGAGACCATTGGATACAACTGTGGGACTTAGGAAATCCATGAGGCTTGGTGGAGGCCATGCCACCCTTGAGGGAAAAACATTATCTTGAGGAACGACATAGGGGCTTGGAAGAGGCCACATGAGGGTGGAGTAAGGTCGTGACATATTCATGGAAGAGGGTCTTGGTTTAAGGAATAGACCGAGGGGATTTGGAAGGATCCATCACCATAGATCGAGAGTCACAGGATTAGAGAAGAGAACAACCGCAAGTGGAGGTAGGGGGTGTCTTGGAGGAATCTGATCAACCAATAATTTCCAAACCTTGTGCTCCTTATCTTTGGATACATGCTCATTTTGGTTGTTGTTGCTCTCTTTTTGGCACAAACTTTTATTTTTTGGACACTTCTTTGGTGTCTTGTTTATGGGAGCATTGTCTTCCTTGTGGGTGTATAAAATTACACAAGCCCCTCCTCTTGTAGTTTTTATTGTCACATGTGTGCCTCTTTCCACATAATAAACTCTATTCATCGTCATCACCAATGTTGTTATATGCATTAACTTGGTCTCTTCATTGTGCATGTAGGATAGGTGGTTGTACCTCTTTGAGCTCCATCCTTTGATAGTATCCCAAACCACACCACATGCTTATGTCACTGCTTTCCTTGAATAAATGAAGCTTCTTTTTCTCAAACTCAAAGACAATTCCACCAAGGGTGTTTCTCCTACCATATGGGACCTCGTGTAGATGCCATGGAATCGCCACCTTAACAATCCACATGGCCTTCACTTGCACATGGACCCTTTTACACATTAACAGATGACCAATTTGACACACAAATGATGTGTGGCATCATTGTATATCGATACATCATCCATCACCTACCATGTGGCACCGCATAACTATGACATGCCGGTTTTGTGATTCCTCTCTACTTAAGTGTTGGGCATCCACCACATATCAAGAGGTAGAACATTGCATTGCAATGCAAAGAAAACTCCACACCCAAATCACTCTCTATATCATAGAATAAAACATACCATACTCTTGGGTGGAATTGAATCCTAGTAAGGGGAATATCACTGCCCCCTCTTGACAAACCAACCACCTCCTTGATGGTGATAAAAACATATTTGCATATATCTAATTTGAGCATTAGTAGTTATGTGTGTCGAATTCAATATGGATAAAGGAATGATTGGATAAATATCTAAGAGGACATTGGATAAATACTTATGAATGGTAGTATGTCCTCTCAACGGATTCAATTGTCATGGATTCTAAACAACAATTTCACACATTCTTATCTATTTGTGTACCTATAAAGCTATGAACACATTGACACATATCAAAGAAAGTAAAGAAATCATTAATTTGTTTTTCTCATAAAATTGGCAAGTCATCCATACACTTCAAAGGATCTATTTTAAAAATATGACAGTAATAAATAATTTGAATCACAATACAATATTTTTTGTTTTTACTTGCATTTTCTTATACAAACTAGGTGGAATCTCCTTGGGATAAGTTTTTCCTCCACTAATGTTTTGTCTACCATGTTTAATTTTAAACTTTAATCTGTAATTTCATCAATTAAACATTACAATAGAATCGTGGAAAGGAGAAAACCGTACATTACATTGCAAATATCATAAACACTCTCCCATGCTTTTTCTAATTGGTTTTGTTGCAATTTGAATATGATGTTGCACCATGATCTGTTGGTAGCCCTCCTAGGAATGTATTGACACTCATGATGCACACATGATTATCCCACGATGGGTGTATTTCATTTATGTTGTTTCCATGGTCAAGTAATTAATAGGTACCAACTTCCTAGATGGTTTTAATTAATAGAAAGACCATTTTTACATTCATTTTAGACTATTAACTACTTGTCGTTATTCCAAAGAGATGTCGATGTATAATGCATGAATAAATCCAAAAGTAAGAAGGGTCAGGGTAGGAACCTAACATTTTAACCATTAAACCCACCATTATATTATGTGTTAAATTATATTAGAAACATGACCATTTATAATAACATATAAGCATATGGATAAAAATAAGAGTGTAAGAAGGGGTGGCAGGTGCGGGGGGGATCCTCTTGGATCCCGGAGGACAAATGGTAGAGACTTTCGCCTGGGGTTTGGGAGTGCGAACCAATAATGAAGCAGAATGGTTAGCCCTCCTACAAGGCTTGCAGATTCTTCAGGAGAAACCCTATACAAAGGTCTTAATCTTTGGCGACTCTAAACACGTTATTTCTAAACTGCTCAATGGTTACCCCAAGGGAGCAGTAAAATGTCGGCGTTTATATCAAAAGTCCAAGCTTCTCATGCACAGCACTTATGAATTATTTCACATTCTTAGAGTCAACAATCCGGCAGCCGATAGCCTGGCCAATTTGGGGGCCACTCTCCATCAAGGTCATCTAAAGAAAAATGGGAATCCTTCCTCAATCAAGCACATTCCATAATGAGGAAAAAATCTTTTCTCCGCTACTATTGTAGTCATTCAAATAGGGCTCTATCTAAGCAAGCCCAAAACAAGAGGAATAAGGTTTACATTAGTATGGGGTTGTGCTTTAAGCATCCCCTTGGCTTTTCATTGCTCGCCCTCCCCTCCTTTTTCCCTTATCCGTCCTCCCCTCCGCATTCACCCCTATACACCTGCTCTCACATTGAGTTAATCTACCTCTTTAATGTTGGCCTCTGCCTCCATTTAAGGCTGCGTCCTATAACTCCCCTCCTCCTCGCCGCGTGGTTCACTAGCTGTCACTTCTTCCCATCGGAGGCAGCTGCAATAAATCTCCATCATTTCTAGGCTTTAAGATCATTCCTTTCGCACGAACTAGAGCTTGTGGAGCTTATCAATATGGCTTCTTTGGAAAGTTTCTCTGCCCTTCCCTCTTATCCTGGTTCTGGTCCTGCCGAAGCTTTGCATTATTTGCTGTTTTCTGTCTCCGGCATAGCTGAGGGGAGCCTGCACAGCCTTCCGTGGCAGGAGCTCCCGTTAACCCGAAGCGAGGTCGAAGAGAGGCTGGTAATTGCTGCTTTCTCCCCCTGCCTGTGTGAAAAACTTAAATGGTCTCAGATTATCAACTCTGGTAAAGATCCTCCTGCAGGTTTAGGTCGTGGTTTCGTTATTGGCTGCAAGTGCACTGGGTGGAGAAAAGGCGAAGCTGGCACTCTGATTTGTGTGAAAGTCGAAGAGCTTCAGCCGCAAAAGGAATTGCAGGTGCTCAGATCCTGTTGTGATAGAAATTTGGCTTCAGGCATCCCGGTTCAGTTTCAATTGACTGGCAGTTTGATACACGTTGCTCAGTCCCAGCTCGCTCGCATCTCTCGGTTTTCAGCTGCAGGTTCAATGACTCAGCCAGGGGACAACGCTGGGATGGCCGACCTGAAGAAGAATATGAGGCGTATGTATGAACTTCTTTCTATTAGTGTGATGGATAATCGCGAGATGGCTAAGGATATTAAGAAAATGGAGGACACAGTTTGCTATACCTCTAATCAAATCAGCAATCATGATTCCCGTATCGACGACACTGAGAGCAATCTACGGGAATTGATGGGGACGGTGGAAAAGATAAATGAGGACCTCCAGCGTCTGGTTTCTCTGAATCAGGTCAGTCGAGTTAATGGAGTTTGTGACGAAGCAGTGCAGCCCATGGAAGACGAATCAGTAGCTCAGCCTGGTGGCAACCCCTAGTACTTTTACTTCTGAATGAATGTTTTTATGTAAATTTTTGTGTAATCAGTATGTCAGGGTTTATACAGCCCGAAGCTTTAAATATCTAGGTCAGTCTTGTAGGGAAATACTCTGGGATTCTCAATGGACTGTCTCACGGTTCAGCTTCTCTTTTTTGCTCAGACTCTCAGGTTTTTTGTAAGCTTGTTTTGGATGGCTGTGCACAGCCCACTTTTATAAAATCTTCCTTTTTAGTTTCTGTAAAAAAAAAAATAAGAGTGTAAGACTCAAAATACTACATTATAGACACCATATAAATTATTTGAATTATTTGAATCATTTCAATACTATTCACTAATAACAAAATCATAATTAGAGATATGCCATTATGTAAAATGGAATGTAACAAGGAATCCAAACCAAACTTAATACTGATTATCCATTTTTCACATTCCAACATAAATCCAATCCAAAGTAGGAAGAACATTTTTCATATGAATAGTTGTTCCCTTAGGAAAGGATTTCACCCATGTCATTGAGTATAGCTAGTGTAGTTAATGACATATACAAGTTTAAGGGATCATGCATATATACCAATGTTTTGTAATGTCTTTCCACCTATTTAATAAAAAAAATGTTATATCAATCCAATATCCTAGCTCCTACTTGTCACAACTTCTAGTCCTCGTTATTCCCTACAATGGTTCTTAATGTAAGTTTTTAAAATCATAATCTATTGTCTATTAAATTCATGCCACTATGTCTTCAATAAATCCTAACAAAATCCTCCCAATACCATCTCCCATTTCCAATATTTTCGTATCCATACCATTCTTGAAAATAAATGTTATATATCCCCAAACCATAATATGAGATATGGGGTGGTATCTTGGTCATTATTTCTAAACCATTCTCATCTAAAACAAAAAATATGTATAAGAATTTGTTCTTCTATGAAAATTCCCAATCAATGTCATCTCATAATACAACAAAGCTTGGTTTAAAAGGACATCTTCCCCTAAAACCAAGTTCATTTTATTTTTATCCATATTAACAAATGATTTCTTCCTCCTCCTCTTTACGATATCACCTTCACATGGAGTACACCTTCCATATTTTGTCTCTATGCTCTCCTTAACCATTGAAATAAGCTAGACCCAACAAATTTTTGAATGGAATTATAAAGGAGTTATAACCATGTAATAACACTAGAAAAAAGGGCTATCAAAAGAAACCCTTACTTAAATGCCAAAGATCTCACTGACCAATGAAAATTTTCCAAACCATTGATATCTTTAAGCTAAATATCGCCTTTTTTGCTTTGAAAAAAATTCCTTTGAATTGAATTCCCTCCTCTTATATCTTCCATTATGCAATAGCAAGAGGTTTAGCTTATTTTCTCTAGATCAATCTCAACCGCGAAATGCGTAGAGAGAAAGAGGTCTAGCTTTCAAATCCTTCTATTTTTTCCAAATATTTTAGCATTTATTGGTGTTGAAAAGTGTGTTATTGTGACCATAATTCTCTCCAAGAAGAAGCATAAGGGGTCATATTCTTGCAGGCTAGGGCAATTTTGGCTGGGAATTTATATGGGTATGTCGAAAAAAGACCACCCATTCTAGATCGCTAGGTAACTAAAACCAATCTGTATAGGGAAAAAAGTTAAAAACCATTTTACCAACTTGATCGGATATTTAATTTCCTCTGCAAAGCATAGGAGACGGGTAATCTATGGGAAGGGGAAGCAATTGGATAAATCAAAGGAGTAGGTTGGATTCACATTGGAGGAAAATAATATTGTAAGTCTGGTTATTTATTTTTCGATTGCACTTAGTAGAGATCTATTCTTACATAGTACAAGTCGTAGTGATTCATAACAAATTCTTATGGGGATGTCTAAAAATTGGACTAGGGGTTATCCCTACAATGTTGAAACTATCTGTTTGAAAATTGGGAATGTGTTAAAATTGGACTAGGGCATAAGTTCTAATATTTTCCTATCTGTACATGGAAAAACTTCCAACTACCCTGATAACATACATATTTAGAAATAACTCAAATGTTGGTAGAGTAAGATAATCAAAGTTCTATAATTGAAATAGAAGAAGAGTGAACATGCCCATCTATGTTACAAGTTATTTGCATTGAACCGGACTATCTACTCAATCCATATTTGGATAATTGATCTGTGAATATATTGTGCTCATGAAAGACATGAAAGAAATGAACCAAGGGGGAGGAGGCATCAATTTCCTTCAAATGACAACCGATCTCCTACAATCTGATGTCTTCAATCAAAACCAATTGAGCATCCACTAGATGGCTAGCGAGGAGTCCCAAAAAAAATGTATATCCCTAACTCATTCTAGAATGATGCTGGTTTATTCAAGATAATCTTTAATATCACCATTAGTACATAAGTGTAGAATGTGGGATTAAGAGTGATTCTCCACACTCAACATGTTAGAATTTGAACCAAATTATTTTATCAAGATTCTATAGTCACAATCAACACTATGGATATCAAGGTTAAACAACTAGTTGTGGAGGAATATAGAGGTTATATGAAGAAATAAAAAAGTATATGCAGAGCTATGCAATTAGAGAATTCTCTAGGGATATATTTCTTTTAATGAATTTGTTATTCTTGGTGGGAAAAATCATAGATATTCCTATTACAAGAAAATAAACTTTTGTGCTACCAATTAACAAACATCTATCATCAATGTAGCTCACATTTGAAAAATCCCTATGTTAAGTTTTTCTTAATTGCTTAGATGATATATTAAAAAAATTTTCACTAATAGGATCACTGAAAAAACAACAAGCACAATAACACGAATAACACAAAGATTTTCCTCAGGGAAACTATAAGGGAGAAAACCCCGCAAAACTTCCTAAGTATAGAACTCAACCAGAGCAATGTAAAACCCAAACAATTGCTTCTCTCTTATTTATGGCTCACGTGTTCTTCTCTCTCTTGCAAAATTTCTTGAGTGAGTGTGTACAAATGATGGGAAGTGCATCCCTATTTATATTTTTCACTTGACTTGACCTAGGACCTAATAGGACTGACTTGTCTAGAAAGACACCAAAAATAATATTTATTATAATGACACTTGGGCACTATTGACCTGAATTACATCCGAAGGTTTACATTGATTCTTTCAATGAATCTTACATGACCAAACTCATCTCCTGATGGAGGAATACAATCAATACATATGGAATATCTTCCAAAGTTACAATAATTTAACATTCCCTCTTAGCTAGGAAGGTATTCAACCAAGGTATAAAATACTACCAGAATTGTACATCTGTATGGTGAGTCTCTATATGTCATCGGAAGTTTTGGAACACCATCATACATATTCATCATCGATCTTAGTTGGATAATCTTCTTCAACCTCCGTATGTAAATACTGAATCATATTCTATGTGTATTGGATCATCTTCTGTCACATTAGTATGTGGATACCGAATCATCTTCTACAACATTAGTATGTGAATAATGAATCATCTTCTATGTATACTGGATCATGTTCTGAAACATCAATATGTGAATATTGAATCATCTTCTGCCAAATTAGTATGCAAATGCTGGAACATATTCTACAATATCAGCGTGTAAATACTGAGACATCATCTACAACATCAGTATGTAAATACCAAAACATCATCTGCAACATTAGTGTGTAAATAATGAAACATCATCTGCAACATTAGTATGTAAATAGTGAAACAACAACAACAACAAAATCATTAGCATGTTAGTGCTAAAACAATATCATCAATAGATGCTAGATCATCATTTGCATCACTAGAATAGAGATGCTAGAACATCATTATGAGTCAACATAAGAATGTTGAAACAACATCATCATCATCAATATAGAAATACAGAAACTATCTCATCAATTGTCTTAACAATCATCAGTATGTAAATACCGAACCTGCTATATCAGTATAGGAATACTAAAACTATATCAAAAACATCAATATGAAAATATTGAACCTACTACATCAATATAGCAATAATCATCTCAAAAATCATCTCAACAAAATCAATATGAAAATACTGAACTTGCTACATCAATATAAGAATACCGAAACAACATCTTTCCCTCTAACTATCTTGGAGCAGTGTCTTGGTGAGTTCGCTTGTAGATCCATCTGGGAATTTTTTCTAACTTAATAACCCTTTCGAGTCAATAGGAAAATTCAAACATATGTATCTTCTTGAGGACCAACAAGCCTTGTTCTGTCTTACTAACCCTCTTGGGATAAACAGGCCTATCTAGACATACTAATCCCCCTAGGATCAACATGCCTCATCTGACTTACTAACCTTTTTGGGAAAATAATCCTAGCCAGACTTACACTAATGTAGGTTGAGCTACCATCACTACATCCTTATACCATTTTCATTGACTCCCTCTTTCAAGGGAAGTCCTTTTAGACTACACCAAGCTTGTATCAAAAGTATTCAAAATTTACATGAGACAGAGGATTAGTGAGCACATCTGCCACTTGTTCCTTTGTAGGAATATAATTGAGCTTTACAACTCCCTTATGTACCATATCCTGGATGTAATTATATCTAAGTTCAATATGTTTCAACTTGTAATGAAACACCAGGTTTTATGTCCACTAGGATATCAATAACAACTATCTTTGCATCAAATAATCCTATCAACATCTTGCGAAGCCATACTGCTTCACTACAGGATGAACATGCTGCAATGTATTCATCCTCTGTAGTGATAAGTGCAATACTGGAATGATTTATACTGAACAATGATATGATGCCTGATCCCAAACTAAAACAACTTCTTGAAGTGCTCTTTCTATCTTTGACACTTCCTTCCCAATCTGAATCTGTAAATCCATGTAATCTAATCTCACCATTTGATGCATATCTAAGACCATAGTATAAAGTCCCCTTTAAATACCTCACCACATGTTTTGCTCCTACTAGGTGAATATGTTTGGGATTCACCATATATTGACTCATATTGTTTACAATAAAACATATATATGGTATATTATTGGTTAAGTACACAAAGAACCAATATTTTGTCTGTATAAGGTGGCATATGTTGCTTCCGAAGTGTCATCATTCAATAGTTTCAAATATGTTGTCATGGGATTAGTCATAGACTTGCAATCTACCATCCCAAATATCTTTAGGATTTCTACTGCATATTTTCCCTGGTTTAGGAAAATATCATCTAGATACTTCCATACTTCAAGACCTAGAAAATAATGCATCATTCCCAGGTCTTTCATCTCAAATTTTGTAGCGAGCTTCTTCTTAGATTCTTTGATGGGATTATCTTCTCCTGTTAAGAATATATCATCTACATACAGTAGTAATATCATAAGTCCATCACCCTCAAATTTATAGTATATGTTGGAATATTCTTTACTCTTACTAAATCCGAAACTCATCAGGAATCCATCGATTTTTCGATACCATGCTCTGGGTGCTTGCTTTAACCCATACAATGCCTTATTTTGTTTACATACATGAGTTTCCATATCATCAGTATGAAAACCTTGTGGTTTTTTGATATATACTTATTCTTCTATCAGTCCATTTAGAAAGGATGTATTTACATCCATCTGATGTAATTTCCACTTGATATTGGATTCCAAGGAAAAGATGGTTCTAATTGAGGTGTACCTAGCTATTGGTGCAAAGGTCTCCTCATAGTCGATTCCTTCCTTTTGGGAGAATTTTCAAGCTACAAACCTTGCCTTGTACTTCTCTATAATACCATATGCTGAGTGATTTGTATTGAAGATCCATTTCGAGGATACCACCGACTTGTCATTTGGTCTTGCTACTATTTCCCATACATCATTCTTTATAATGGATTGGTATTCCTCGACCATTGCATAAAACCACTCCTTCTGCCTTGTTTCTTATTCAAAAAATGTTGGCTCTTTATCAATGAGATCACACATTAAATCTACATAACTAGGGTATGGATTTGGATTCTTTCTTTCTCCGATGGTTCCTTTTGGGACACCATGTCTTTTTACTTATTTGGTTATTTCACGATCCCATGAAGGTATTCTCTTACGTGAGATCATTTCACTGGGAAATTCTTCAAGTCTTTGAGGTTTTTTCATGTCATGATCCTCAAGAATTTGTTCTTCTTCTTCGTTCCTAAGTGGTTTAGGACCTTCTGTAGCTTTGTAAGTTTCATGCTCCTCTTCATCTTCATCAAAGGTGACATCTCTGCTTGATTAAATTTGATGATATCCTGGGATATAGATTCGATAAGATTTTGATTGCTCACTTTATCCTACACACAATCCCTTATTTCTTGAAGGATCTAGCTTTGATATTTTCTCCTTGGGAATGTGTATGTATACCGGACAACCAAATATCTTTGGGTGACTGACTTCACGATTTTTTCTGGTAAACATCTCTTCTGGAATCTTGTTTCCAAGGGTACTGTGGGAAATTATGTTATGAACATATACTATTGTTATGGATTCTTCTGCCCATGGGTACATAGGTATATCTTGATCATGGATCATGGATTTTACATCTTCCATGATAGATCTATTCTTTATTTTTGCTACACCATTTTTTGGGGGATTATAGGGAATAGTTAGCTCTTTCTTAAGCCCAACTTCCTTGTAGTACTCATTGAATTCACTTAATGTAAATTCTCCTCCATTATCTGATCTTAAGATCTTGTTCCTCTTTTCAAAAAGGTTTTGTACAAGGGATTTAAACTATTTGAACCTTTCAAACACTTCATCCTTCTTCTTCAGGAAATAGATCCAAGTTTTATGGGAGTAGTCATCAATAAATGAAGCATAGTAAACATACCCTCTTAATGAAGTAGTTTGCATTGGCCTGCATATATCTGAATGAATAATATCTAAGATCCGTTTTTCTTTGTTGTCACTATTTGGATAAGGGTTCTTAGTATTCTTTCCTTGTGCACACTCCTTCATGATCTAACTGAATATTTGGTAAACCTATCACAACCTTGATCACAATTGGAAATGCTTTGTAATGTATATGAGTAAGCCTTATGTGCCATAGATCACATGGGATTATGGTTCTAGTCATCAATGTTGAATCTACATGTCCCTTTAATATGTATATTCCTCCTTCTTCAAGTAATCCAATCACTATAGCATCATCTATAGTTTTTCCTTTTGTGCACATGAGAACTTCTCCATTCACAAAAGCAACTTTGAACCCTTTCTTATCTAATACTGAGATAGAAAGAAGGTTCTTATTTAATCCTAGTACATATAGGACATCCTTTATTTTCATGGAATTTCTAGAGTCCAGATTACATGAGGCTTCTACCATTCCTTTGATGGGATAATGGTAATCATATCCAAGCATTACTTTGTGTGGTGGCTCCTTTTGTACAAGACATGATAGTGAGTACTTGTAACCTGTCATGTACTTGGAGGCACCACTATCTACTAGCTAGGTGTCATTCCCTGGTGGGACTGAACATGTGAGTGCAGAGATCAAGAGATTATTTTCACAGGAATATTCATTTTCCTTAACTTTTTCCTCATATTCTTGATCATTGGCTTCAGCAGCATGGTCCTGCAACCTTTTCTTGTTTTGGACTCATTCTGCCTTCATGGGATAGTTTATAGCAATGAGTCCCATATTATGACAAGTGAGGTATTCATAATTTGAGAAGTCTTTCTTGGAATTATTAAAACCTTGAGTCTTTCTAGGAGGATGGTCATAACTCTTTATCTTGTTCTTGCCTTTGGTATGGACCTCCAAATCTTGATCCTCATTTTCATTTAGCTTCTCTTCTCTGGATATTATTATTTCTTCTTCTTTAACATATTCTTCCCATAACTGGCGAAACTTTGTTATTATTCTTCTTGAACATATTCCTCGGACAAAGGATTCCCAATCTCTTGGAAGACCATTCAAGGTGGTTATTACAATTTTTTCTTCTTCAACCATATCACCATTAGCTTCCAACTACTCCTTGATTTGATCTACTCTTGTGAAATATGATTACATGGTTTCTGAATTTTAAGACTTTACACTTTTGAGGTGATTCCTCAAGGTCATATTTCTATTGATGTTTCTTCCTTCAAATAAGTATGATAGAGAATAAAACATTTCTTTTGGTGTCCTCCTTGAGTATACTTGAGGAATAAAGTTATCTTTGATGGAATCAACTATGATTCTATTAGTCTTGATCATATCCTTCTTGTATTTATACTTAGCTTCAACTTCTTCTAGTTCTGCCACTACATCATTTATAAATACTTTTAGATCATTTTATTCTAGGATGAGCATGATCTGATACTTCCATGCTATAAATTTTTTAGCACCCTGAAGCCTCTCATCTAGCTTGGTACTCTTTGTCGTCTTTTAAAAAAATGAGAACTTCAAATAATATTAGAATAAGTAGTACTTACTTGATGAATGCAAATTCTAGCTGACCTTCTTCGGGATGACATAGGGTTTGATGTAGAAACCCTAATTTTTCAGTTGGGATCACTGGTAGGGTTGGGTGATGGAAAAGATGTGCCTTCCCAGAGCTAGACTTATCTTGATTTTTTTAAAGATTGATGATGGATTCTCAGGAAAACTGAAGCCCTAGTTTTTCTCTGCAGTAGTATTTGGTCCAAAATTGAAACTTCTTGGAATTCAATTTTGTTTTCATAGAATGATGCGACCTTTTGGGGTGAGTTGAGTGATCCCTCTTTTCTGGTTGATCTCTCGATGGATTTTCTATGTTTAACAAACCCTAGATGTGTGGTGTTTCCTTTCACGGTAGCTCTGATACCATGTTAAGTTTTTCTTAATTAATTAGATGATATCTTAAAACAATTTTCACTAGTAGGATCACTGAAAGAGAAACAAGAACAGTAACACAAAGAATACAAATATTTTCCCTGGGGAAACCACAAGGGAGAAAATCCTGCAAAAATTCCTTAGTATAGAACTCATCTAGAGTAATGTAAAACCTATACAACTACTTCTATATTATTTATGGCGCACTTGTTATTCTCTTGCTTCCAAACTTGCTTGAGTGAGTGTGTACAAATAAAGGGGAGAATCTCCTTATTTATATTTGTCACTTGACTTGACCTAGGACCTAACAAGTCCCACTTCTCTAACTGACAGGCCCAACTTGTCTAACTCACAGGGATGAATTGTCTAGCATGACACAAAAAAATATTTATTATAATGACACTTGTGTACTATTGAACCGACTTACATCCAGAGGTTTACATTGATTCTTGAAATGAATCTTACATGGCCAAACTCATGCTCTGATGGAGGAATACAATCAATAGATATGGAATATCTTCTGAAGTTACAACAGTTTAACACCCTATCCCTAAACACTATCAAGGAGTGGAAATTTATTGATAACCGAAATAGCAGATGATCATAAAATTAGATCACATTAGGGTGAAATTTGGAAATCATTTTGGCTAAAACTAATTTAACAAGTTAGGTTTCCCTGCAAGTCTAGAAAGAGATTACTTGGTGCTTTCAAAGTCATAAACCAAGCATAAAAGGACCATATTCTTCCTGGTATAATGGGGACAAAACTTTTGATACCTGATATAAGACTTAAATTTAGCAGAACCCTGAGGTGAGTGTACACACATAGTCACTACAAAATGACATACTGGTGAAGTTTTAAATTACTTCTTTTGGTTTCTAACAGAGCTTTGTTTCTACAATATCTCATAAACTGCTACTTTCTTGTCATCTTGTCCACTATGATATCTGGTCTAACAATAACCAGGGCTCTTGACATATTCTTTAAACCTTTTCCTTTTATGAGTTTTCCTTTTCAAACAGGCCTAAGTGCTAACTTTGGATTCAGGGAACTCTTCCAAGAAATTTCACATGGTTTGTGCTCATGTTTAGAATCGATGAAATTCAGCTACGCCATATAAAATTTGATAAAAATCATGATTTACTTGGATATGGTAAAATTCATTAAATTATATGTAAATATCAATACCCACACACACACACACATTTTATTCAAAGAAAAAAATTATGTATTTGTTATTTCAAGCAGAAAACAAAATATATATTCTGATGTGCCTTTACAACATTCCAATGATACTTATCCTCTCCTTCTGCTCATGAAAAAATGGAAAATAATATCAACATAACTCCTATTATTTACAGTATTCCATTTTGGCACTTGTCAATCTTCTAGCAAATTTCCAAGAAACAACTCTAGATAGACTTTAGAGGATGTAAATGCATGCTTGATTTTCTAGTTTGTTATCTCTTTGAATAGATGATTTATACATACAGAGACTTCTCAAAAGTTGGAAGCAAAATATAACCCACTCCTTCTTATCTGCTGAAAATATACCCAAATTTAAAGTTAGAGCTTCTTGCATAATTCATATGCCTTGGTATTGAATTTTGTATGTTGAAAACAAATTTTTGTAAAGTTTTTTTTCAAGTCATCAACTATTTCTATTATTGGGAGAAGTAAATTTTTCTATTTTTTTTTACCATCTACTCAGTATGTGGTCAATTTTGAGTTCCCAAGGATCTGGAGATGAGTTATGGTTTTTACAAGTCTAATTTCATCAACAACCATAGAGACTATATTTCTTCCCCATCGTTTGTCCTTTCTCCCAATGTAGTTTTGAACATAAACCTTTGATTTTCATTCAGAATTATAATACAATCGACTCCACGGATTCCAAGAGATCCTATGCTTGCACCATTGAATAACCTTGATTTTCATCTTTATCTATTTCAGGATTTTTTGGGATTCTTGGGCTATTTACTTTTCTCAGTTTCCACAATCCCCTATAAATTATCAATGACTTGAGTAAGGAGTTGTGATGTCAGTATTTTTCTATTTATAGTTTCTATGACTGATGGTTACTAATTTATCCATTCAATTGGGATTTCCTTCCAAAATCCCATTATGATTAATTATATCATACCCTGTTTGTTTGGATATTTCCTTCAAGTTTTGCTAGTAAAGAAGCCCATTTCTTTCTCATTTTGTGCGATTTGTTTATTTTGTATTCGATTGTGATTTCATGGAACACCTATGCAAGTGATGGAAAGGAGATATAGATATCTCTCTAGGAATGGATTTGACAACAAACTGTCCCAAATGTATTTATTGTGGGAACACACATTGGTGGATGTGATGGTTAGTAATTCAACTTGGAATTTGAACTAACTACATTTTTTTATCCAAGAAAAAATATAATATATTATATATTTCAAAAAGAGAAATCAGAATTTACAAATTATGGCCAATAAGGATCACAAAGTAGTATAAGAGATTATGCAGTATAGTCCTATCATGCCATAATTACAATCTTGCTTAATAAAAGGCACACATATAACCATCGATAGTAAACACTTCAGAAAACATGTTCAGAAACTATTCTTAAATATACAACAGGTCACACCTTTCTGAAAAGACACTCATCCTATACTTGGGATACCACATTAAACATTTGAGTTTAAAAAATAGACTTCAATGATTCTAGAACTAATAGGTTGTCCTAAAACTCCATCTCTGCAAACATGACCACCTGCATAGATAGGGATTCCTTATACAACTTTTCTTATTGTGAATTTGCTTCTCTGTATATATGGGTGAATGAAATCTTCAAACTCATTGATTACATCTGTGATTCTATTCTTTATAGGATTTAAGGCCAATTTTTCAATTATTCTTCTTCCATTTCCCCACTCTATATCTAACTTTGAATCCCACATATCTTGAAGCTTACTGATTCCTTTATCTGTTGTTGCTTTTAAGAATTCAGAAGGAAAAGATATTAGCTTTGTTATTTGAGCCAATATGGGCACCATATTTAAAAATGAAACAAGTGCAATAATTTAAATAAAGGTCACCAAAATCCATGCCATTCTCTAGCATTGAAGCTTTGGTAAAACTATACATGTTATGGAACCTAAGAACATACTAGAAAAGGAAATCCCCAAATTTTGTTTGCATTCAAGAGGCTCTACGGTTAGGATGCAACACATTTTTTTATCAATATAAATATATTCTTGTTTTAAAAATAAGATATATATTTATTGATATTCTAAATATGTCTTACTCGTATCCATGGGAGAAACTGTATTGTTAAAGGCGTATTTTGTGCCATTGGTGGATTACTAAAAGTGAAATATCGAAAAAGTGGAATGCAGGTCGTGGTTTGTTTGTGTTGTGCAACAACTCAAGATTCTATCAGGTGCATGGTTTTTGACAAGCCAACCAAACCATCAACTTTTGAGATCTCCACCATCACAATGGCACCGAAATATAGACTCCACGGCTTTCAAAACATTCAAAAATGGTAAGAGCTTTCATCATTTCCATGAGCTCATTATGTCCCAAAACTTATATTTAATGATAGAATCCCTTAACCACAATATTCCAAACTACCACCAAGAAGCAAGAGTATAGGATTATTTGAATTAGAATGTATAACTCAACTGTAATAATTCCTGAATACAAATAGAATTCCTGATTTGTTGGTTTCCCCATTTGGGTTTCCACCATAAATTCGGTTTCTCTATGTTAATTTCTTATGTGATTGAGTATCTTATTTTGTGGATTCTTTTCTTGTTGTTTCCATATATTATATGTATACATTGTTTAATGTAGCATATTCACAAGGAAATTTTATTATAAAAATGATCCTTGGATAAATATTGTCTTGCATTATCTATTTTTTTGACCACATGGTGAATTTATCTCCCTGTGCATTGAGTGGAACTATTGCTACAACCTGTGGCATCGTACCCTCTTTTTAGGAGTTGGGAGTATCACCTATAGGTATCCATTGATATTTATAGACAATACACACCACTATACTAGAGAATCATTGTGTTCCCAAGATGTGTTATGTCAACCCCATTCAACTTGATTCTCTCTTGATCAAATAGTTAGTTGAATTTTTGAACCCTACAACTCGATTTTCCCTTGGATTGAATCACTGGTAAGTGCTAGTGCTCTATTTTGAACTGATGTGTATATTTCTCAATACTTCCACACACCCTGAATCCAAAATGTGGTTTCCTCCTACAACCACTCTTGTGATCTACACATACATTAGGCACCAAGGTGGTGTTGTTCTTCTCAAGGAGTTGTGCCATCATCTCAATGGTTTTCTTCATGCATGCACTCTCCAGATTCCAACCTTTGTGATAATAAGTGCATTTTGTCTTCTCTCGCTTCTTCTTTTCTTTGTCCTTGCTAGGATTCTAACCCCCATATAAAGATTTGGGCTTCTCCTGCTTCTTCTTCTCTTGATGCTTCGAATATTTGGTTTTATTATTTAATTTTGATTTATTTGAAACACCTGCAGCAAGGGATTGATCCTTGGTGGATTTGATGGTACCCATTTGCACCAATTTGTCTTGTTCATGAGTCAAAGAGTCCATGAAGTATGCCAGTGAAAGCATTCTCTAATTTCAAACTGTTAGTTTGCATGAGTGGAATGTGGATAAAAAAAATGAATACTCATGGACTAGATTTGAAAGAATGTGCACGATCAGTTTCTCCTCTTTCTTATCGATGCCACCATGTTTCAGCTGGAGTACCAGGGATTTGAACTTTGTGAAGAAATCCTGTATCGTCTCAAAGTGAGTTGGGATCAATGTGATCAACTCATTTTTAAGTTGTTGTCCTCTCTTCTCATTAGTATTCCCAAATAGTGATTTGAGCTTGAGCAAGACTTCATTTGGTGTAGTAATTTTGTCTACAAGGAAGAGATGATCCTTCAAAAGAATGAGACAAAGCATCCTGAATGCCTCATCTAACATGTTGAAATACTTGTATTTTTCCACAACAGAATTGGGATCACTCTCAGTCCCCGTGGTTACTCTGTAGAGGTATTTCAAACTCAATTGGATCACCATTTCAATTTTCCATTCAAAATAATTTAATGGGGTAAGTAAGACATGACTCTGCTCCATTTTTTCTAGCGCACTGAGTGACAAAGACACTAGGACTACCTGCAATGCAAACACTCAAATATTTATGGAGGCGTCCCTAGATAGCAACTCAAACTCTTTGAATTTTACTTGAAACTCTAAAGAGCTCTGGTACCATGTGAAAATCTTATTCACAATAATATCTAGGAGCTAAGGGAATCCTCACAACTCAAGAATTTCATAAATTATCCAGAGAAATAGTGAAAAGAGAAAACTTAACACATAGTAATAGTGCCAATAACTTTAGTCTCTATTACTGTCTAGCATGTAAATAAGACTAGAACATGAATACAATACAATAAGATAAAAAATTTATCCTTCATAGGAAAATTGGAGACATAAATGTGGCAGGCTTAGATTGGACCTCAAACTCCCATAGGGGGACCAATGATCTCCCAAACCACCTCAAACAGTCATGAATGGCCATGTGAATGTGGGTGAAGCATGATAGGACATAAATGAGGGTAGGCTAAGCATGGTGGAGTGCATGAGTGAGTGAGAGTGGCTCTAGGCAACAATAAATGGTCCAAAAGGGAAAAAAACACTCAAATATTATGCATGGGCTCCTATGCTCAAACCAATTCCCTATTGTAAGGAGTGGGAGCACCCCAATGACTTAAATTTCATAAATGAGGGTGCATGAGTCTTCTGAATGATCAAATGTGGGTTCTTGGGTGCATTAATGAGTCCAAAACCCCCAAATACCTTGCTATACCAACATAACCAAGGTCTGGACCAAATGGCATAAGTAGAAAACAAATGAAAGCATTCCCTAGGTGTATGTGACCATGGTACTGGGTGGTATGATGCTCTAACAATCATATTATATTATTGCACCATTTTTTTACTAAAATTTATGTGTGCATTTTTTCTTAATAAACTTCTTAATTTAACTTTTAATATGATCAAATATGTACAAGGCATTTTACATAAGAAACCACCATAAGCATAGTGTCCAAAATCTCCCAACAACATAGAAATCTATTAGTTTGAAAACAAAATTTCCATATAGACTACACTGAAAAATATTCTATACTTGTAGCAACTGTCATAACAATAAAGAAGGCCAACATGTATGCACACAAAGGGAAGAATGTCATACAACATTAGGGATCATGTATAGATCATGGTTCCTTGCATTACAGGAAATTTCCCTGCATGGACCATGGGTCTAATGAGTTTTAACTAATATATAATATGTATTTATTCTATAATAGTAACTAATATCATAACTAATATACCCATCCATCTTTCAGGTCACATGTAACCAATATATAGTATATAATAGTAATAGTAATTAATATTATCTAATATTTCATAATAATCATCAAAAGTTGAGACAAATAACTTTTAACTAATATCATTACTAATATTAATATATAATACTATTATATTATAATAATAATACTATACACCATGAAAAGTTGGGTCAAATAACTTTTAAGATGGAATTGTGTATTTAATTTTATTTCCTTATTTTGGGTGAAAACAATACATCAAACTTCATCCTCATAAATTGATTTTAATATAAGATATATATTTAAGGTAGCTTTGATAAAAGTGAAATAACCCTGGGTGATAAAAGTGAAATAGTATTAAAAATTGCCTACATGGCATTTTTTTTTATCTTTTTCCTTAGGAGGTCCATTTTTCATTCAAATTTCCTCTAATGTTAGTCTCGTGCAAGTGTTCCCTTTGCATTTCAAATTTTCTTTGTTGGTTAGCATGTGAATTAGATTAAGTTAGTGATCATTTAAACCAGGTGAATATTTTGTCAATCTTAGCATTTTTTAATGAAAACTTGCTTCTTTTCTAAACAAATATAAGATTTTTTTTCTAATAAATTTCCAACCTAATAAAAAATCAATGGACCAAGGAAGTTTTTCCACCCAACAGGGAGTCCTTTCAGGAAATATGGTAGTGGAGGAATTGATTACAATGTCTATACAACCGGTCCAAGTTTTATTAAACAAAATCATAGAACCCACAAACATATTTGATGGTTCCATTCCTTCTACAGATTAGGGTAAACATCACCAGTGGAAAATCTAATCCTTTTTCATCATATCCACACCACCAATGTCGTGTTCTCATTATATATTGTTTGATTTGTGCTTGATCGTTGTTGGCTTTCCTTATGCTACTGTCACAGATCCTTGTAGTATTAGGCTCCTTATTTATCATGTATGTATTGGGATTTTGTCCCTTTGAGTCCTCTTTCTGTGCTTGGTTGTTTTGTTTCTCATCTTTTTGTGTTATTATAGTATTTTTCTATGGCAAGTCTGATATTTATCATTGACTAAAATGTATTGAATTTTTTCCATTATCAAAATTTCTTGAGCACAAGCTCCCCATTTAATCTGTAGTAGTTAATTTCTTGGTTTAATAATGATATTGAACCATCCTCTTTCAAATGGATTATATCTAGAAACTTGCAATTTCTTTCTAAGATTCAAGTCTATGTAGATTCAATCTCATGCTGCTATAGCCAAATAGATTTACAGAAAAAAAAAGTTCATGCTTTGAGTTGCTAATTTGGTAATACTTTGTTATTCTAAAAATGAATTGACAGATACAAAAGATGCATCAAACAGGATAGGCCAAAAGGCCCAAACAAATTCATTTTGAACCATCTTGTTGCAGATGGATTTTCTCTGGAAATCCCTTTTTGAGATCCGTGTCTATACAGTTTTTGATTCATGTTGCCATAGTTGGATACCATATTTACAAAATAAATGTGTGAACCAAGTCATTTCCTTTTTGCATTTTTTTTGGAATTTCAAAATGAATTGAGATATTTGGAAGATACATCAAAATGGGATGAGATAGAATACCCAAACAAGTTGGACTGAATTTCATGAACTACTCCACTCTAAGATTAGAACTTCCAAAATAGCCTAGGAGCTTTCCTCATTACTACACTTCAATAGCCAAAAGATTCAAATAAAACAATAAGTATTATTTAGAACGCATAAAGAAAGTGAATTTATTGAAATAAAATCATCTTCCCAACCAAACTTCTTGCACTTACAGGGAGGAATAAAACCTATCAACGTCCAAATTTAATGTATACAATAAACCTCACTTTTCAACCCCTACGCTTTCTAGAGTAATATTCATTATCAGGTAAAATTTGATGAGAACCTATTTGCTCACTCTAAAAACAATCTTGACCAGTGAAGCTTTTCCCTTGATTCCTATCATATCCCATTGAGTTGGCTCTAACTGTCTCATTCATATCATGTTCAAAAACCATTTCTGCATCACTAAGAACAGTGGTATTCATGAAAATCTAATCAATGTATACTGTACCAACAAATCATTTAGTGTTAATTTTTCATCATATAAGCTAGCATTATGATCTTAGGATCTTTTAACTGAGAGAATAACAAGCCCAAAAATAAAACATGAGCACATCACAAGAGACAAGAGACACAAAGATTTTTTCTCGCGGAAACCACAAAGGAGAAAACCCCACAACTTCCTCAGATATAGAATCAGCACCAAAACAGTAAAAGCCCAAAATAGTAAGATGCACTTCCGACAGCAGTGGTCTTCTTCTTGTCTATTCCCGGTGTATTTCCTTCCTCACTAATGCGCCACACTTGAGTGATTGAGTGATGTGTGTTGCAAGTGATAAATAGAGAGGCTCTCACTCTCTATTTATATTCTTCCGTTCACTTGAAGTGCACTCCAACATGTCGGCCTCACTTAACAATTACTTACTAAAGACAACATCTCTAGGAGTGTCTAATAACCCTAGTGCCCCACCACTTGTGGGGACTTTGCCTCCTCCGACCAATAGGAGGGTAAAAAAATGGTGGGGACTATTTCCCCGACTTACAATGACTCACCTAGGGTTGACTTCACTAGGATAGTCTAATAACCCAAGGGCCCCACAACTGTGGGGACTTTAACCCTTGACTAATAAGGGGGTTACCCATAATGACTTGACATGACTTTCACATTATAGAAACTTCCCGATCGGAACATCGGGGCATGACATGACTCAAATACATCCCGGAATAAACATCGGGTTACAATACATAAGAAATACGGATGAATACATTCCGAAGTTACAAATACATCAACATTTAGCATGTCTGTAATATGTGGTGTTATATAAACATCACTTCTTGTAGCCCTTATAGAGCTCAGGGTTCTTGGTGCCACTACAAAATCATTGAGCATATTCATCCTCTTGAACTTAGACTTGTGCAGAAAATGTTATTCAGAACTCTCACATATTCTTAGCTTTAATTATGATGATTCAATGCTCATTGAGGAAGATCTGTGGAATGTTCGAATACGACTTTTGTTTTTTGTCAATCACTTGCAAATTTGAAATTATTTTTTGAAAGTTATATGATTCTTGACTAGAAATGACCAAGCTTTCCATACTTGTAAATACTAAAAGGTTTCAATCTTTCAAAGTGACAAATTTTAATGCATAAATGAAAAAATGTTTCATTTTCTTGAATAAGCATATATTGAAGGGTCTATAATAAAGAAACAACATTAAAAGGAGGGATTATGGAACTTGTAAGAGATATTAACTCACAAATTATTGTTATTTGGTTCGGTGTGTGTTTATGTAGACCTTATGGGATCTTATTTAGGATTCCGTAAGTTTGAAAAACTAAATTCAGGTTTATATTAATATAAGCAGACAATGGTTGTTTTCCCTGATAGGATTTATTTTCTATGGAAGTATTGTTGGATTTCTCACAATGGGTGTTCATGATTTTTGAGCTTTTAAATGAATTCCCATAAATTTGGGTACCTTTACTTTAGAAGTGATGTGCTTTTATGGTAAGCATAGGAATGCATTTATATTAATGTTGGAAAAAAGTGATTACACACATGGAAGAGGGTTTCAAGAGGGGTGTCTCAACCTGCAACCTTTGCTATGGCCTGCCAAGCTCACTGACTTGAGCATTTTCAAAAAAAAATTTGAATACAATCCCTATGTTGTCTAGCCTTTGGCCTATGTAACAAAATTAAAAATTATGAACCAAAGTTTGGCATGTCTTGGCATATGGCCGTTACCAACTGTCAAGTACAAAAATCAGCAGATTGAATCATGTCCTTTAAGAGATATGCAGAAAAACATAAAAATATATAGGAACATAGGGAGAAATAGATCTAAACCTCTGCTAGCTACTCTGTATATTCATCCAAGGAGATAGGATACTATGGACCTTCACCTTGTTGGGGATATTCTCCATCTTCCTTTGCATCATCATCTATAGTGTTTTCTGAACCCTAGATGGTTTGGAGCATAAAATATAATTTCATTTAACTAGTGGAGCTCCTCCTTGATTTCTTACAGAGTTGGATTGTTTCTCTTTTCATTGAGCCCAAGTGGCATGCAATTAAATAGTTTTAGTGATAAAATGGGACTATAGGTAAGGAGTTCCCATTTTGCTTTTGGAGAATCCTAAATATTGAATGAGGTGAGCCAGTTCATCATCAATTGTTGTGTTGTTGGTGGCTTCCCTTTGTACCCTGCATTTTCTTCCAGTTTGTGAAGGAATTCCATAGCGATGGTTTTGTTCCTTGCTTCAAACCCTATTGCAATACTTTTAGCCTCAATATTACACTTCCTTGTCTTGATCTGTCCCTCCTAAACTCTTGGCGTGTATTGTGAATTGAAGGTCGGTCCCTGTGAACTAGAGGTGTTTCCTGTGTATCAGCCTTTGGGTTGTTGTCTTCTATCAAGTGGTAGTCCTTCCCCTTCAAATTTCCTTCTTTTTCCTTGAGCTAATTGACTTCATAGATCATAATGGGATCCATGCACTCCATAACTTTACATTTTCTTGTATTCCCTACTACCTTGTATTTCTCCTCCATTGTCTTTTTATGTAGTTTGAAGGCTATAGGGGAAGCCATTGTATGACTGTGGTGGAATGGTGGTCCATCATGAGGAGAAGGAGGACCATAATGTACCCTATAATCATCATTCTATTGGTTAAATTATTTACTATGTAGTATGAAGGATACGGGGTAAGCTATTATATGGTTGTGGTGGTCAATCATGAGGAGAAGCAGGGCCATAATGTACCCTCTTATCATCATTCTCTTGGTTAATTCCAAATTCATGGTGCATGAAAGCATAATTATGGTTGAGTTGGGTATTTCTTCTCCCAAACTAACTCCAAAACCTTTAAACCAATTGTTGCAGTCGTTGTCTACATGTTCTTCATGTTCTAGTTTGGCGAATTTATGGATATTGTTTTCATTCGTATGCTTCGACCCATTTGAATGCTCTCCCTGACTTGTTTTCATGTCCCCAAATTTTTGAACACCAGAAGTGTTGACCTTTCCTAGCACCTAGGGGGTCAAAAGATGCATTAAATAATTAACCTAGGAAATTTTATTAAAATGTTATTTAGGAGGCATGTACTTGGTTATATTAATTGTCATTATTAATTATTATGTAATTAATTATGTGGAAAATAAGTTTCCATGTCAGGAGGGTGCACTTGGGCAAGCCAACTTTCCAAGGAGGAAAAAATAAATTGTCATAGGACTGATGAAATACAAGAAAACGAAGCCAAACACAAAAGAGGAAACTATGGGCTAAGGGAGGGTGCAGTTTCCATTTTGGAGACTTGGCCACAAAAGCTAAGTGCAGAAAAAGATGTCATAAGGAAAAGAAACAACAATTCTAGGAAAAAGGAGGGCACAATTTCTAAATTGGATGGAAGTTGATGACATGGAAACATCTCAATGACACCTGCATGCTAATTTCTCAAGGAGGGCACAGCATGTGGCTAGGGTTAGGTTTTTAGTAAGGGAAACTTGCTCACCAGGTGATTGACTTGCCAACAAGTCACCAAAGGTTTATGTAAAGACAGTGGGAGATCCATTATTCAATTTGGATGTTTATTATTTTGGTGTGGATGAAGCTAAGGATTCTTTACTGAGTGGTGTGCCTCATTCTCTTGGGAGATGCGCCCCAAGTCCCTTCCCCTCTCTTATTTATCATTTTCCATTTTATTTATAGGTGATGGAGAGGTAACTACCAGTACCCAAATATTCAAATAAAACATATACAATAGCCAAGCCATCCATTTGATTCGAGCTCTAGTGAAGGAAACTTCACCTACGCTCCAATCCCCATCTTGGTGTTAGATTTGGGCCTCCTTCCCTCAGTTTTGAACCCATTTTTTGAAATATCATTCCTCCAAACCTATTATTAATATACTTAGTAAAAATACACTCTTATTATATCTATAATTCAGTAATACTTATGTCCATTGAGATCCCATGTTAATTTTTCATGAGTGAGCCTTTATTTTCGCACTAGATGGGGGGTTTTATTAGTTTTTGTAATAAAAATGAAGTAACAGACATGGGATGAAGTTATAAATCGTATTATATGTAATATTATGATAAATTAGTCTCTGTAATTCATATTCAACATATGTTATTTATTCTGGTGAGAAATTTATTAAAACTTGCACACCCTAGCTAGTTGACTAGGTAAATTTAACTAGTCTTACAGTTTTTGTAATTCTGAGATATCTGTGCATCCAAATGTTATTTTGTAAGTTGATGGAGGTATTTAACTTAACCAATATCCATAAAAACCTTTTGACAAATATTTAGTTTGTTCATACCTTTTTTAGGAAGCCTTCTTTACGCAGGGTCTCCCCGGGAAAAAATTGCCAGATTTTTCCAAATCCTCCCAAACAACCCCATATCACTTTGGATATGTCCATTTATTTATAAAAAATTATTTAACACCTTTTACCAGTCATACCACACCTATTAACCTTTCCCAAGACTTTTTTTATGTGAAATATTATTCCTAGTTGCACGGTTGGGTGACCCAAAAGCGTGGGAGTAGGTTTCAGCCGAGCTGATTCCAAAACCTAAATGGTCCCTGATTTAAATTTGTTAGGGAAGATAATTTCTCTGTCCTAAATTGTCCTTTATTTCTCCCAACATATTGCTTCCATTTTTTCAAAAGTATCAACCACTTTCCCTTATTTTCCTAATTTCAAGAGTTGTCTAATTAAGTGAAAATTTTGGTTGAAATACATCAAAGGAGGGAAAAGGAAGAATTTATGTACCGGATTACATATTATTGGGGACTGAGTGAGGGAATTATGAAGGACCTTTCTTTTCTATAGTTATTTACTCTTGAGATACATAAGTTATTCATATATCCCTACTATGGGAAATACACGAAAATGATTGCACATATGGTTGATGAAGTGTGCAAGGAGGTGCAGACTATATTGTTGCCACCTATAGCCAAAATAGGAGCCAAAAGGGAAGATTCATCAAAGCCATATTCTTGTCAAAGTAGTAGGATAATGTTTTGTTTCTCTTCAAACAGAGCTTCCAAAATTTGTGAGTTGAGTACCACTCAAGATGAAGAAGCCTCAAGTTCCTTGAAGAAGAAGTGAAATGAAGTAGAGGTAGTGATTCCTGAGGTGGAGTGCAACTCACTGCAAGGTGATTGCATGGAATAAGAAAAGGAAGGTGAATGCACTTCCAAATTCTTTGGGGGTTATCTACATATCATTGATAAGGATGTTGGCTCATGTATGGCTGGAGAGACATATTTTGGATCAGATCCAAATTAAGATTACAAATCAGATTTACAGTCACAGCTTGAGCCACAAAATAAAAAAGAAGACAAGGCCACACCACTTGGGTGTGAACCTGAGAATCTGGTGGAAGAGAAGGCCACCATAGTGTCAAGATGATGAAGATGAAATTCCAAGGTATGATATACTTTCTGATTTTTCCAATGATCACATCTCATTGCAACTTTCAGATATATCCTCCACTTCACATCATGGAGGTGATTTTGCAGAAGATTCAAAAGTTGACCAGTATGTTGAGAATGAGTTTTATGTTGTGGATCCATGCCAGAAGAAAAATGGTCTTATATGTCAGCTATTAGAAGAATAAATCTTGGTGGAGGACCTTCTTTGTGAGCCACATCATTTTATTGGATCACTAAAGGAGGATAGAGAGAATCTTATGGAAGCCATGAAAAAATTTGTTGACATCAATGCCTTGGTGGCAAGATGTTGTTGGAAAGCTTCTGGATGAGAGATGGAAGGAGAAGCCTTTTTGGAGGAGTGCATAGCACTAAAAGAAGGCATGGCCAATATTAAGGAGAGCTATACGAACTTACTATCTAACATATATGATATCCTCATGGTGGCTGAAATGTACCATTGTGCATTCAAAAGGGAAATAGAAGAATCTGAATGATACATAATAAATGGGAGGCTAAATATGACTCCTTGAAGAAAACCCAAGAAGCTATTCAAGATTCAAGGTTGCAGATTGTTCAAATTTAAAGGGATTTGAATGTACCAAAACCCCCATCCTACATGGAAAATAATCATATGCACATGGTAGAAACTACTTTGGATTTGTTGAAGGGACCTCGTGTGGAGGACAACCATGAGGAAGGAGCAGATTTGTAGGTGCTTGTGAAAAACTACGAGGAAGAAAATATTGTCCAAGAACTCATTGATATTGGGAGGAAGGATGAAGTGTTCTTATCTATGGGAAATATGGTTGAGTACATTCCAATTGAATCATCTATAAAAGTTTATTTTATACTCATGGATTGGGTGGATAAAAATATCACAGAAATAGAGGATCAAGGATACACTAGAATTGCTTACATTAGTTAAGGATTGTCTGACATACATTCTTGGAAAGACTCGCATTATGAAATAACCTTATGGATGGTAGAATATGATATATAGGATGTGGCTGATAACATTCCACATGGATCATAAAATAAAATTCCTTATTCATCCATTGATTGGGTGGATAGAGACACCTTTGGAATGAAGACTGTGGGAGGAAAAGAGTTTAATTTCTGCAATAAATTATTTGTTGTGACTGACATTGTCCTAACATGTGGGAAGCCACAAAGATATATTTTGCAGCCATCATATACCTCCATTATTTATGCACAGGAGGTGCATTGTGATTTGTATGTGCTTGAAGGATTCGAGAGAAAACAAAATGGAGACCAAGCACTTACCCTTTTTCAAAGAGATTTGGAGATGCCTAATTGTGAAAGGTGTCTACTCTTGGAGGAGGCACAAGATGATACAAATTATGAACTAGTCAAAGGATTCAAGGATTCACCCACTTTCCTAGTGGATGAGTATTACCAAAGTTTCAATTTGGTTCATGGATTTCCATCTTCTACACCTTTTACTACAACTACAACACATGAGAATGATAACTGGGTAAAGGGATTCTTTCTTTTGATGCCAAGTAAGGAGCAGGAGGATCCCACACTCATCCATGGGTATTTTTTGAGAGAACCACCCCCTTCTCAGCAGCATCCAATGCACCCATGTCCTATCTTTGATTCCTCCATTCATGGTGGTGATTGCATGACTAGTTGCAGAGAGTTGACCCATTGAGTTTGTGCACATGGAAAATAAATAAAAATCACATATGGATCTGATAGATGGAGGATTTTTTCATCCATGGTAGGGATGGATAAGTACTTGTTGGAGTTATGAACCTTGGAGGGTGTAAATTTTGGATTTTCCACAGACACGTCCTACATATTTTGTGAGCCACATCGACATCTTTGTTTTTTGGATGATTCCTATATTCATAGGGGTTGGAAATGGGACTCACACCTATGTCATGGAAGCAACAAAATTGTGACTTCAGTGCTGATGTGCATCAAGCACATAAATAACTTTATGTTTGGTGGGGATGTCTCAAATATTTCCAATTTTCTATTGGGAGTTTTAAATTTTGAGTGCAGTGGTATGATCTCCACATCATGGATTTCATTTCCTGCGATGATAAAATTTTGTTGTTGTTATTGATTCTTGGAAGGATGAAGATAATACCATGGGACCCTGTATTCTTAGGAATGCCAGATTTCCAAAGGGGGCAACAACATTTGGATCCTTACAGAGGAGGCAACGGGATCCAGGCATTATACTTAGTTACCTTAACTGGGTTGAAAATTTTGATGGAAAGAAGTGGCCATTAGAGAAATGACTATGATCAGAGTGGTGCACCAGAAACATGGTGGAAAAATTTTGAAGCACTCTGGGGTGATTTTGCTTGAGAAAAAGTAGACATGGGAGGGGATGAATTTCATGTCCCCACAATTTTTAACACTAGAAGTGTTGACCTTTCCTAGCACCTAGGGGGTCAAAAGATGCATTAAATAATTAACCTAGGAAATTTTATTAAAATGTTATTTAGGAGGCATGTAATTGGTTATATTAATTGTCATTATTAATTATTATGCAATTAATTATATGAAAAATAAGTTTCCATGTTAGGAGGACGCACTTGGGAAATCCAACTTGCCAAGGAGGAAAATAGAAATTGTCATAGGACTGACAAAATCCAAGAAAAATAAGTCAGACACAAAAGAAGAAACTTTGGGCCAAGGGAGGGTGCAATTTCCATTTTGGAGACCCATTCACAAAATCTAAGTGCAGAAAAAATTGTCTTAAGGAAAATAAGAAATTATGGGCCAAAGGAGGGAGCAGTTTCTAAATTGGATGGAAGTGAATGATAGGGAAACATCTCAATGATACCTACATGCTAATTTCTCAAGTAGGGCTCACAATGTGGCTAGGGATAGGGTTTTATCAAGGGAAACTTTATCAATAGGTGATTGACTTGTCCAACAAGTCACCAGAGGTTTATTTAAAGAGTGTGGGAGATCCATTATTCAGTTTGGATGTTGATTATTTTGGCATGGATGAAGCTAAGGCTTATTTAATGAGTGTCATGCCTCAATCTCTTGGGAGATGACCCCCAAGTCCCTTCCCCTATCTTCTTTATCCCTTTCCATTTTATTTGCAGGTGATGAAGAGATAATGAAAAAAACCCAAAGCTTCATATCAAACATATACAACAACCTAACCATGCACTAAAGTTGAGATACAATGGAGGGAACTTCACCTATGCTCCAATCCCCAACTTGGTGTTTTCTTTGGGCCTCCTGCCCTCAGTTTTGAACCCATTTTTGGAGAGATGAGTCCTCCAAACCTTTTCTTGATATGATCAGTCCAAATCCATTCCTATGATCTCTGTAATATAGTAATACTTCTTTCCATTGAGTTACCATGTTAATTTTTCCTGAGTGGGCCTTTATTTTCCCACTAGATGGGTGGTTTTATCAGTTTTTGTAATAATAATGAAGTAACATCCATGGGATGAAGTTTTAAATGATCTGATATGTAATATTATTCTGGTAGAAAATTTATTAAATCTTGCACACCCTAGCTAGTTGACTAGGTAAATTTAAATAGTCTTACCCTTTTTGTAATTCTGAGAGATATGTGCATCCAAATGTAATTATGTTAGTTTATAAAGGTATTTAACTGACCCCAATATCCATCCCAACCTTGTGACATATATTTCATTGGAGTTGTACCTTGTTTGGGAAGCATTCTTTACACAGGGTTTCCCCAGGCCAAAATTGCCATATTTTCCCAAATTCTCCCAAAAACCCCCACATCAATATGGATATATCCTTGAATGTATGAAATTTTATTTAATACCTTTTACCATTCATACCACACCTATGAAACTTGACTAATCCCCTCGTTGTTCGGATGTGAAATATTCTTCCTAGTTACACGGTTAGGTGACCCAGAAGGGTGGGAGTAGGTTTCAACGAAGCTGATATCTGAAACCTAAATGGTCCCTAATTTAAATGTGTTAGGGAAGATTATTTCTCTGTCCTAAATTTCCATTTATTTCTCCCAACAACCCACTGCCCTGTTTTCAAAAGTATCATCCACTTTCCCTTATTTGCCTAGTTTCAAGAGTTGTCTGATTAAGTCCAAATTTTCATATAAATTTTTGGTTGAAATTACGACAGAGATAATATTATGATCTGATTACAAATCAGGTATGTTACACTCATGCCATTATATGGTTCCATGTGGTTCCCATGAGTAGAAATTGGTTGTGTGATGACCCTAACTTAATTAGCTTTTGTGAGCATTGTGCTCAATTATTGTTGGTTTTCCTATTCCAGTGTCATAGATCCTTACAGTAATTGGATATATCTTTCTCAAGTATGTATTAGAATTTTCTCCCTCTAAGTCCTCGTTTTGTGATTGGTTGTTCTATTGCTATGAAATTCATTCCTCATTGGCCATGGGATTCGATCCTGATACCTCACAACACAACATAACAAGTATTGAAGGTGCTTTTGGAGGCCATGCCTTGTATATGCAAGCGCTTCAATGTTATTCCCATTCACTAACACCTACAGGTGTCTCAACCTATACAATCTCTCCTATTTCCTACTTATTACAATCCTATAATTGGAAAACTATCTTATACATTAATTGCAAGAGTTACATTTTACAACCAAGAAGACATTTTGACAAATCAACCGAATGTGAGTTCGACTCTTTATGATCCCTTGGATTATTGTTTATTAGGTGGGTTGTTTTTATTTGATTTCTATTTAGAATGGTGTGAGAGGAATGATGTTGTACCTGCATGTTTTTGTGGGAGATTTTTGGCTTTTCCATTCGTTTGGAGGGAAATGCTACAACTTTGCAAAATTTGTAAGATATTTTCTATAATAAAAAGAAAACTTTCTTTCTTCCATTGGAAAATTTTAGCTTATGCACAACTGTCCCTTTACTTCTAGCATCGTAGACACCCTTGAAGGATTTAGAGACAAAGAGGAGGGTTTAGTTTGAAAGTGGAGTAGTGCCCCTTTGTTTCAAGTTTGATTAACAACCCTTTCATTTTGTTAGGAACCTGTAGTCAACACACTGAGGGAAGTAGAAGCATTTTCATCATTAAATCCCACATAAATTGTTACAATATTAATTGAGGATTATGTACATGCCATCAAAGGAATTTCCAAAGTGTTTACTGATGTTGGGCTATCAACGTACTGGTTCCCTGTGTCTAAAATTCCTAAGAATGGGTAAGATTGGCCAACTATGATAGAGATGATATCCAAGTTTCAATGTTTTCCAGTGTTCACTTCCATGCCCTCTAAGGAAGACACATAAGGCAATGTTGAAAACAAATGTATGTAACAAGATGTATGAATCTATTTTATTCAAGAATACATACCTGGAATCAACATCTAACACATTATTGGATTCTGTAGCTAGTGATGATAGGATTAAAATAGGATCTTGCTCAAAATTGGAAAGAGATTCCAACATTTTCAAACAGAGATTCAAACAAGACAATCATCTTTGTAATTGAAAGTGAAATTTATAATGTTGGAAATGGGTGCTATAGTGTGAGCAGTAAGCAATTAATGACATCAAAACCAAGTGAAATCTATGGATGATTCAATTATATCAAGCTCAGAGTATTAGCAAGGCACTAAGAATTAGAAACATAGATCTAGCTAAAAAGGATCATGAGAAATATATAAAATGGGTTAGGCAATATTAATAAGATCTCTATATAACACTCATTTTATTGCATGTAATATTTATGTATCACACATATTTTAATTTTTTTTTAGTTAATAGTTTCATTTGATTGTGTTCTCTAGATATGAGCATGTAGGTTGTTGATGAGTGATTTTAAACATGATTGTCTTTGGAAATAAAAATTGGATCCTAAGCATGGTTATATTTAGATATTATTGTTTTTTCTTAGAATTACAAATGATGCATTCTTGGTGTTAATATTGATCCTTTACCTAATTATTAAAGGGTTCTATATCAATGGAAGAACTCCTTCCTTACAAGTAGGAGGTTGGTGGTTCAATTCCTTCGTTCCCTAATGATATTGCAATATTGAAATTTTTAATAAAATATATTTTATTAGGATTTATTTGGCTATAGGGTGGATTTCAAACTGTTTTTGTATGTTTCTATGAGGGGGGTTCTAAACCACATTCATATTTCACTTCGATGGGGGTTTGAAATAGCCCTTGTATGTTGCACCGAGGGGGTTCAAAACCCCCCTTGTAGGTTTATATGAGGGGCGTTCATAACCTCCCCCAAATGTTTGTAAGATGGATTTTTAGGGGTGGTTTCAAACTACCCCGTAGGTTTGTACGATGGGGGGTTTTGAACCTCCCTTATAGGTACCTACAAGGGGTGTCTATAACTGTCACAAAAGGTTTGTAATAAGGACTTTTAGGGGGGGTTTGAAACACCACCAAACATCACTTCTAGCATCAGTTTTGATCTATTCTATAATCTTCCTTAAAAGTCCAAACTTTTAGTGTTGGTGCTATTGGGGGTATTTTTATTAAGACCACCTCCAAAGGTTTGTAAAATAAAGTTTTAGGGGGGGTTTAAAACCGCCCTTGTAGCAACCTATTCGGGGGGGGGGGGGGTTGTAACCTCCCCTATAGGTACCTATGAGGAGGGTTGGTAACTTCCCTCGTAGGTAACTACAAGGGGGGTTTGTAACCGCCCCCAAATATTTGTTCTGAGTACTTTTAGGGGGGGTTTTGAACGTCCCCCATAGGTGTCTACAAGGGGGGTTTAGAAACACCCTTAGAAGTCACTTTGGGAGGGTGGGAGGGGGGGGGGGTTAGAAACACCCAAAACAGTCAATTTTAGGGGCGGTTTTGATCTCTTATAAAACCACCCCTTAAAGGACAAACTTTTAGCATTAATGCTACTAGGGGTGGTTTTGTAAATACTGCCTCCAAAACCAAAATCGCCCCCAAAAGTGACTTTTGGAGGCAGAAGAAACCCCCCCCTAAAAGTCAAATTTGTTGTAGTGAAACCTTATCCCTTAAGAATTTTATTATTCTAAAAATCACATGAAATGAAAATTCAATATCATAACAAAGACAACACCAAAAAAATTGAAATCTTCATAGAGATGTTCCTTTCCCTGACCTCTTCAAAAGGGTACTTTTATTTTTTTCAATAAGAGTCGCACTAAAACGAAAATTGAAGGTCACCAACATGTGTAGATAAGTCACCATTTTCTAAAGATATGTTATTTGGATAAATAATAAAAAATAGTTCTCAAGTCTAAAAATACTCAAAATTTAGTCCATGTAATGTGTGTATATCATGAGCATATATTGTTTTCCCTAAACTAAATAACCATCTCTCAAAAACCAAAGTCCACGTAGGTCACTCATTATCCATACCTAAAATTTTCAAGTATATGCCATTGGTGGCCTCCAAATTTGTGCCACGATATGTTCCATAATTTAAAAAAAAATGCTAGTAGAAAACAAATTCAATTCTCTAAAACATTTTTGTTTAATACAAGGTGTAATTCCTAAGGGATATATGGGTTTGAAGAGGTCGAAGTTGAAAAACATAAAATTGTGTAGTTTTGCTTGTAAAAAAACAAGCAACAAGTGTTACCCAACTTCATGTTTTCACCAAACATATACGAGAATAATCACAACATACATCACACATGTATATATCAAACACATAAATGATCCAAACCTACTGCAAAAAATGGTGTGTGTGTGTGTGTGTGTATCTCCAAGTGTTATATACATCATGGGCCTAATGGGCCATGCAATACATGTTGATGTAATTGTAACTTCAGAATGTATTCGCTTGTATTTCTTATGTATTGTACCCCAATGTTTATTCCGAGAAGTGTCTATAATGTATTTGAGTCATGTCATGCCCCGACGTTCCTATCGGGAGATTCAATAATGTAAACAAGTCATGTAAAGTCATTGTGGGTAACCATCCCATTGTTCAAGGGTTAAAGTCCCCACAGTTGTGGGGCCCTAGGGTTATTAAACTATCCTAGAGAAGTCGACCCTAGGTGAGTTTTGTAAGTTGGGGCAATAGTCCTCACTGTTGTGTTAAGGATAACCCTCCTTGTTGGTCGGAGGGGCAAAGTCCCCACAAGTTGTGGGGCACTAGGGTTATTAGACTCTCCTAGAGATGTCAGCTCTAGTAAGTAATTGTTAAGTGAGGCCGACATGTTAAAGTGGACATTAAGTGAATAGAAGAATATAAATAGAGAGTGAGCCTCTCTATTTATCACACACACACTCACTGATTGGGGTGCATGAGTGAAAGAGAAGTTGCTGGGACAAGAGAGAGACTACTGATGTCGGGAGATCATCTTTATGTTTTTAGGTTTTACTTTTGGTGCTGATTCTATCTTTGAGGAAGTTGTGGGGTTTTCTCCTTTATGGTTTCCTCGAGGAAAATTCTTTATGTCCCTTGTCTCTTTTGTTTATTGCTGTGCATGTTATTCTCTCAGTTAAAGATCCTAAGATCATAATGCTAGCTTGAATGATAAAAATATAACAATACACCTTGTGGGGTTACATCAAAACCACCTCCCATAAGCTATTCCAATGAAATATACAAAATGGGGACCATAACCATTTACAAAAAAAATACATGAGTACTCCTAACTCATGGATCCTCCCTCGGTAGTGGAGCACATAGCCCCAAAATAACTAAAGGGGGCATTACCTGTGTCGATAATGCAACTAGGTTTGGAGATAAAGATGGTCTTACTAGTGGTGGAATATGTCCTCCCTCGACTCCCTGTGTGACATGTCCAACCACTACAACCTTGGGTACCTACTAGCTCCAATCTGGTGCACATATTGCTAGAATCCCCACCACCTGGACTAGATGCTCATCGTTAAGAGAACCTAGTGGATGCTCATTCACATCCATGAATAGAATGGTCAATCTCCTCTACAATCCTGGACATGTTCGTAGTGGTTGAGACCCCTAGAAAAACACCCCCAACAAGTGAAACGTCACCTATAGGTATTTCTCCTCTTATTTCTCCCCTTGCTCCAACAACCCCCTCATCATGTTTCTAGTGCTGGCAAGGACTTGGAGGTCATGGAACAAATAGAGTAGACAATACTCTTTCTAGTATCACTGACTCGACATATGCATTGAACATCATATGTGGCCAATACCTGATACACACACACACAAACAAACAAAAAACATGCATATAAAAATGTACAAACCATTTATAACAATATCACACTTACCTCGAGCATCCCACCCATGAACCAAAACAGGAAATTGTGGATACCCATGGGAATCCATCCGACTCTATGAATATCTCTCCATGGCTTTGATCCTCTACCTATAAACCTGTAAGTAAAATGTAATAAAAATCACACCCACTTCACTATCTCTAACACTAGGCATCTGTCGCCCTCAAAACACCATGTGTGTCTCCCTTAGACCTCTTTGAGGTACTACCATTGACAAATGTAGTGGTGGGTACCTCTAAAAAAGTAGGATCATACAACACTCCCATATGTGAATTCACTGGTACATGCATAAAAATATCATTCAACATATCATGGAGATGATGTAGCATCATACACCCCCATGCTACCCTATTTCTTTCCATAATTTGCTCCACCAATAGGATTTTCCCCCCAACAATCCTATTGGTTCTCATCACACTAAGCACTTGAAGCATAGTATCTTAGAGAACATGGATATAAAGACAATGAATATGGGAAATCCCAATGCAACTCGAAAATCAAGACGCTAGTTTCCCACCACAATAATTAGCTAGGAGCTAGGAAATTGTCTGTTAACCAACTAAAGTAGGATGCATAAACTCCCTCACCCCACAGATGAGGAGTCTAGTAAAAAATACATATCCTTACCCTTGATCATTAGGTCATCATCACCAACCTAGAATAAACCTCACTGAGAATCCAACATTCTCATTTTGGAATATAAGAGAGCATTATGAAACCTCATATTAGGGCATAAGAAGAACTTGAGAAGACTTGCCTTACGTAGTGCCTGCTCATCCTTTGGAGTCCTAAAAAATGTTGGGTGGGACAAATCATTGTGATGACGCTCTCAACATGATACCAAGGCCATCGTCACAATATAGAGATACCTATAATCATAAGGAACCCAAGCTAAGAGTTAGTTTCAACACCTCATAAGCAAAAAATTGCCCAAAAATAGAGTGACTTTCCCAATAGAAAGATGCATAACTTGCATGAACATCAAACTACATGTATGTGCGGTGTACTCACATGGTATCCAGCCCTATGTTTTCATGCTTACCATGAATATATCACATGCAGCCGCACATGTGCATGTCAGTGATGGACGATTCCATTGTGTATGCATGTTATTGTTCGATGAATAGTCGCACAATATCAGTACATGGTCAAACAGACCATCTCATGCACGATGAACCACTATCAAAGGAAACCCCACACATGGAAACATAGGATATCCTTCAAAACCTCAATGACCAACCGAAAACTCATATGACTGTACATATATCTTAATCAACCGCCTAAGATAGAAACCAAATATACAAAAATGATGAGAATAGGAAGAAGGCTTACCTATAAATAGTGAACACGTCTCTAGGGAATCAACACATTGCATGATACAAATGATTTTAAAAGTGGGCCACACCCCTATTTATAATTAATTAACCCAATATTCAAACAACCCATGTGCACACGTTCAAGCTACATTCGACAAACTATCTGCACCACCACAATCAGTATTGCGAGCTTTTCAACATGGTACCATTAGTTCCATCATCCACAAAACTTCATCTGGCACCTATTTTTATGGCCATATCCCAAGGGGCACTATGTTTCTTATAAATTCTTATGTATTATTAATACTCTAGTCATAATAAGTATAGCACTTGGATGATATCGTCTTGTGTGCATGATTATCACTAAGAAATAACCTCCCATTATACAACAATGGTGCATAGACTCCAATCACAGGTATATCATCTCAACTTGGCCTATAGGAAACCTATTCCCTCTGTTTACGTTGTATTTACCCAATACTCTCATTGATGACCATAGGTCCCTAACTCTTGGTCATGACATGCCATCAAAGTAGTCACAAACAAGAGTCTATTCCCCCATGGGTGTGCAAACCATTACGACCCATTCATATTTTGGCATCCATGATTTCAAACCATCCCAATACTAAGGAATTGGTCACTTAACTAGTTTTTTCAAGATGAAACCACATAAAACCAGCAAAAACCATGAATTGAGAAGTAATTTACACACACAAATGTGAACAGATTTAGGATAATTTTAAGTGTATATCATTAAAACATGTTATTATCATGTTTATAATACATTTGGAAATTTTTGTGAGGCTTGGGAAGCCCAATGTGAGTGTACAAGTCAAAATTGCCAAATTGGCATCAATCCCCCCTATGTGGGCCAATCATGCCCCTAATCAACCCAAATATCCATGAATTGTTGACTCGACATGGACGAGATGATTTGGTTCAATGATTACACCTTGGCATGCATGGGTGTGGAAATATGGGTGGTTTAGAGTCTCAAGGTGGCATTAAATGCACCAAATCAAGCTAAAAATGGACAAAATCCACCTCTAACACTCCTAGTCAATCAAGTTGTACACATTCAATGAATGGGAGCACACAAGAAATGATGAGGGCACACATGTGGATTTTTTACTAAGCTTGAGTGCTCATGTGGGTGTGAAAGCCCCAATTTGACTTGGCATTTGTCCAACTAAGCACCCCTAGTCCACCACATAGTGTATTAATGCAAAAATTGCAATAAAATTGACTAAGTAGTGTAACTAAGGTATTAGTGAGTTGGATTACTGTTCTAACACCCTCCCTTAATCCAAAAACTAAGTACAACTCACAAAATCACGAATTCCTTGGCAACAAAGGATCAAGTCACTTCAAATTACATAATTTAGAAATTATAATTTATTTGTCCATATGAACCGACGAAAAGAAGGAAAACCTCATGGAACAAAACATTCCCTCAAGAATGTACATGGGGCTGGAACTACAAAAAATAATAGCAAATTACCATCCTTCACTCAACCCAAGAAAATATCTCAGGTAGGTGAAGGTATTCTCTGTGAAAGCCTTGGTAAAAATATCAGCAGTTTGCTCGGTGGATGGGCAATATTGTAGTGAGATCACCCTGTCATGCACTAAGCCCCAAATCTAGTGCATGTATATCTCAATATGTTTTTTCCTATTCCTCTGAACTGGATCAGTATATATTTTGATGGCACTTTGATTGTCGACCCAAATGTTGGTTGGAGAATCAATTGTGACACCAAATTACCGAAGAGTTCCCTGCAACCAAACACACTGTGTTGCAGCATTGACTGCTGCCCTGTACTCGACCTCTACTGATGAAAGTGAAATGGTGTGTTGTTTCTTAATTGACCAGAAAATGGGACCTTCAGCAAGAATAAATACAAAACCTGAAGTTGACTTCCTGTCAGTGGGATCTCCAGCCCAGTCTGAATCAGAAAATCCAGCTAGTTGAAGTGAGGAACTAGCTGTGTAGTGCACCCCGAAATTCTCTGTACCTTGGACATACTGAAGAATGATTTTTTCTTCCCTCCAATGGAGCTCATGTGTCTGGTTCATATGTATTGCTACATCACTTACAACATAAGACAAATCAAGTCTTGTGTGTGTGAGATAGAGCAAGCTTCCCACTAGTTGTCTATAGAGTGCAATATCTACCAATGGAGAATTGCCAAATTCATGCATTTTGATGCCAGAAAGAAAGGGAGACTTGGCTACCTTACACTCAGACATGTTAAAATTCTTTAGTAGGTCTGAAGCATATTTTTTTGACTCAGCTTGATGCCCCTTTCACTTTTCTCAATTTCCAAGCCCAAAAATTGCCTTAGCAATCCTAGGTCAGTCATGGCAAATTCACTATGCAAGGATGACTTAATTGAGCCAATTGAATTGGTGGAGCTGCCTGTAATGAGGAGGTCATTAACATAAAGAACAATAACCTGCAAAATACCATAATGTTTCTGAAAATTCACATTAGGGTCTGATTTTCATCTAGTGAAACCAATAGATAGCAAAAAAACATCCATTTTTCGATACCAAGCCTTTGGGGCTTGCTTGAGTCCATACAATGATTTCTTCAACCTATATACCAATGAAGGATCCTCTTGGAAACCTTTAGGTTGCTGCATATATATCTCCTCCTATAGCTCACCATGCAATAATGCACTTTTAACATCCATGTGGTGAACTTGCCAACCCTTACTAGCTTCCATTGCTAGAACTAGTCTTATTGAGTCCATCTTTGAAACCGGTGCAAAGGTCTCTATGTAATCAACACCATGGACCTGAGAATAGACCTTAGCAACTAATATTTCCTTATGTTTCAGATCTGAACCATCAGCAACAAGTTTGGTTTGGAAGACCCACTTGCATTGGACAAGCTTCCTCTTGGGAGGAAGGGGAACCAATTCCCATGTCTTGTTCTCTTGAAGGGACTAAAATTTTATTCCATTGCTGATTGCCATCTTGGGTCATTACAATATTGCTGATATGTCTAAGGATCATACCCAATCAGCATATAACAATGCTCAGCAAGAGCACTATCACTTGCAAAGGAAGCACTACTAGTTTGTGATCTATTCTTCCTAGGCTCATGGGGATTGCCTGCCAATTCCCTTGCTTCTTGAATGATTTTTTAAGCCAACTTGGGCCTTGATGGTGAGTCATATACAGCAATATCATATTCAGCCATATTTATATCATACATATCATAAAAAGCAGAGCATGTATCATCACTTACATCTTTGAATGGTTGAGGAGAGGAGCATTCCCCCGGTGCAAGCTCTAAAATCTCTACCATGTCTAGAGTGAAGGTCACTCTCTTTGCCTCTCCTATATAGGTCATCTGATAGATCGACAAAAAATTTGCTGCAAGTTCTGGTACATACAATACATCATTGAAGTATCCATGCTCTAATTCAATCCTCCCAAACCCCTTGGTCTAGATTTCTGAATCATCCCCCATTCGAACTGTTGGGCCATTGTTCGATTCCATGGAGGAGAAGAGCTCTCTCTTGGATACCATGTTCCTGGAAGCCCCCAAATCAATGATAAAAGATGAAGAGTTAGAGGTACCTACTACCAAAGCATAACATTTTTCCCTATTTTCATTCGAACTGGAGGTGCCATCCTTCTTCCTTGCATTGTTAGGGACTAGAATGTTGTTCTTCTCCAACAACTACGCCATCTGGTCCATGGTATTTTTCATGCATGAGATCTATAGATGCCATCCCTTATGGAAATAGGTGCATTTGGTCTTCTCTTTTCCCTTCTTATCCTTCTCCTTGGAATAATTCGAACTTCCATCATTGGATTTGGGTTTTTCTGGTTTCCTCTTCTCTGGGATCTTTGAATTCTTGGGCTTGGGCTTGAACTTTGAGGAATTTGAAACTCCCATGTCTAAGGATTGATCCTTAGTATTGATGGTGTCCATTTGGACTAGCTTGTCTTTCTCCTGAGTGAGTGACTCCATGAAGCTAGCCAGACTTGGCATTTTCCAGTTTCGATGTGTTAACTTGCCAAAGTGAAATGTGCTCACAAAAAATGAGAACTCTGGCCCCAACTTCGAAAGAATTGACAAAATCAATTGGTCCTCTTTCTTCTCAATGCCACATTTCTTCATCTGCAACACAAGTGACTTAAACTTGGTGAAGAAGTCCTGTATTGTGTCAAAGTGCATTGGGCTCAAGCTGGTGTCCATGCAGCTCATCAGTTTTCCCAAACAATGTCTCTAGTTTTACCCAGACCTCATTGGGTGTTGTCAAACTGTCAATGTGGAACAATATCTCTATTGAGATGCTCAGACACAACGAACCATATGCCTCATCCAATATGTTGAAGTACTTGGCTTTCTCAACAACAGAGTTTAGCTCCACTTCAGTGCCCATGGTAACTCTATCAAGACCATTGGCTCTCAACTGGATCACCATATCTGCCTTCCAATCAAACAAGTTTAAAGGTGTTAGTAAGATGTGGGTAGCTTCCATTTCTGCCTGCGCAATTGGGGATGAATTTTTGTTGGATGTCCTGCAAAACAACTTGATTTTATCTGGAATTTCACTAACAAACGCAACTCAAGACACTCTGAATTGATATTCAAATCAATAATATCCAATAGGCTCTGATACCATGTGATAAATTTGAACCATAGGATAATCTAGGAGTGCTAGTGAATCTCACAAACCAAATTTGGTGCTAAAACCAGTAAAAACCATGAATTGAGAAGTAATTTACACACACAAATGTGAACAGAACCAGGATAATTTTAACTGTCTAACATTAAAAAATGCTATTATCAAGTTTATAATACATTTGGAAATTTTCGTGAGGCTTTGGAATCCCAATGTGAGTGTACAGGTCAAAATTTCTAAATTGGCATCAATGCCCCCTAGGTGGGCCAATCACGCCCCAAATCATCCCAAACCACCATGAATTGTTGACTAGACGTGGCTGAGATGATGTGGGTTAATTTTTACACCTTGGCATGTGTGGTTGTGGAAATATGGGTGGTTTAGAGTTTCAAGGTGGCATTAATTGCACCAAATCAAGCCAAAAATGGACAAAATCCACCTCTAGCACTCCTAGTCAACCAAGTTGTCCACATTCAATGAATGGGAGTGCACCAACAATGATGAAGGTGCACATGTGGCTGGTTGACTGATCTATAGTTCTTGGGTGTGAAAGCCCCAATTTTACTTGGCATTTGTCCAACTAATCACCCTTAGTCCACCACATAGTGTATTAATGCAAAAACTGCAATAAAATAGACTAAGTAGTGTAACTAAGGTATTAGTGAGTTGAATTACTATTCTAACACGTAACCCACTCAAAACCATGGGAACCACATCCATAATTATTTATGTACAAATTGTTCCCCAATCTACAAAATACCATGGGAACCCCATCAAATTATTCTTTTAGCAACACCCCATGGTCTCCCTTGATCTATGTACTTGAATTCACCTAACCCCAACATTGTCCGTTTTGTCATTCACCTTACCACATTAGTATTGTGTCTATGATAAAGTCGTTCATCTGCAATTTGTTTCCTTCTACTACACCTTGTATCATCATTTGAAGAATGTTGTCGTCAGCCACTCACCATATTTACATCGATCAAGAGAAGTCATTATCCCCACTCTTATAAACCAATCTTTTGTCAAGTCCATCAGTATCCCAGTTGATTACAAAACAATATTGGTTCTTGAGATAATACTCTTGTGTTTTGATATGCTTCAGCTCTCATCAATGTCATATCACTCTGTTCTAAGAGTTGCAGCAGTTACAACTATGTTGATTTTTTGAGCAAAATCAAAGAAGATTGAAATTTAAAACTTTTATCAATCAATTTCAGCACATATGTGTCTCATAAATCAACCACATATGAATATATCAGCTACATGTGAATATCATAAATATATCAGCCACATGCAAATCTCACAAATATATCAACCACATAAATCATCTTCATAAATCATCCATATAAATCAATAAAGCATGAGAGAAAAAATATACCCTAGGAAAACCCTCCAAACACAGAGGATGAAAAACCCAACAATTCTTTTAGTATGATAGATAGATTTGCATAGAGTGGTTTACAACACATAAGCATATTTATCGATAAGAGATATCACCATAGTAGTAGAGAAGAGAGATCCAATGCAACCCTGCAAAACCAACTGGATGCAATTGTATTGAACTTGCCATATGCCTAGCATATTAATAACAATCCAAAAACCATAGCATGCATAATGTAGCACATAGGAGGCTCATCAAACACACTAAGAGCACCACATAGTGCATTCACAAGGAGGATCTAACTAGAACTACCTCCATGCAAACATTAGCGCCCTTCCTTTCCTTAAATAGATTTAATTGGATGTGCATTGTCTTGAATTGAAAGTGAACTAAATGTTAACTAAATTGAACTGAATGTTAACTTAATTGAACTAAATGGTAACTGACTTGAACTGAAGTTCAACTGAATTGAATTGAATGTTAACTTACTCGAATTGAATGTTAACTGACTTGAATTGAATGTTAACTTTTACTTGCATTGAATGATAACTGACTTGAACTGAATGTTAACTTACATGAACTGAATGTCAATTGAATTGAATTGAATGTTAACTTACTTGAACTGAATGATAACTGACTTGAAATCAATCTTTAACTAACTGTTCATCACTTAGTTAACAAGCTAACTTAAGTGTCATCAATGCTTCACTCTTAGTGCCATCCATGCACAATTTCTACTATTAACTTTTGCATGTATCTCTTTAGTGAACTGATGCATGTTGATTGATGAACATTAAGCTCTTTTTCACTTCACTGATTACATTCATTAATAGTTCAGTTGATGCTTTGACCAAGTCATTGATTAAGGCATTCACATTTTACTGAAGCTTTATAACTTGAGTTCACTCAGACATTTGCATGGGAAATTCAAATTCACTTTCTCTATGCTTTATCTCATTATCATTAAATAATTAATGCATGGTCCATATGTGTATTTTTATCCATCTTACCATATCATACTCAGAATTATTATTCCATACATACTGATGATCATATATATTACCCCAGAGCATATAATCATATGCTATAGTAATTCACTCTATGGTTCTTTAAGCACTAAAGGAGACTTTTATCACTCAGTGACCATGAATAGCAATATATCACATAGTATAACCACCTCAACAAATGTAGGTCAACAGTCTTGATACAAAAAAAGAATTCAATATTGATACAACACAAGATCATCTCCACAATTGGAGATCCATTCTCATAGGGTACCTTATTTGAGAATACTTTACTTGAAATTAATCACAAGTCTAGTTTTGAAATTACTCATAAGACGACTTGATATTACTCATAAGCTTTACAATACAACATCACCACCTTAATCATATGAGGATACATGGGACGTGATATGACCCACAAGTATGACTTGATATTAGTCACAAGTCAGAGAATGACTCTTGATGTTGTAGAATCATCAAACTATACTTTGGGGCCCCTTCTTATCCATATAAAGGATCACCTCAAACTAAGTAGGGAGAGTTATTAGTGCTCCCTAACTTAGTGATCCCCCCTATTATCGACACCAAAAAGTCTATTGCATCAAGGGAAGTTGTACGTTCTAGTGGTATAAGTGATCACATTTATGATTCATGGTAGCAACACATATAGTATATTGAATTTCTCCATCCAACAACTTCACCATTATTTAGGTCCCCCACCCCAGTGGGATGTTCATGGTCATCAACAATTCCGTGTATTCGACACTAGTAAAATCATTTTGAGGATTCATTTACTCATACAATCATAAAAGAAACCTTCATCCTTGTAGCAAAAATTTCAAGAGACGACCCCTTAGTCCCCTCTTATTGTAATCTATTCTAACGGATTTTTACAAGCATAAGTAGTCTTGTCTCATTTGTATAAAAAAGCATTCATTCTTTAAAGCTTCAATGGTCATCACCAATAACTTTCATCCATGGTTAGGTATTTTTACCCACAAGTGCTTGATAACTTATTATAACATGGAGAGAAAGAAACGATGATGTATTTTGGCCCTATAGTACCCTCCAAACTTCATACATTGGGGTATTTGTTAATGCTTGAATTTTGCACACATGTAACATTTTTTCTAATATTGCAGAAAGAAGTCATCAACATACAACATGTAGCTCACCAAATATATCCTCATCAAGTCCAAAAGAGAAAATGATCCCTAAAATGACAAAGGAATTCGGTACAATAATTCATGTAACTAAATGCACTGAATCCCCATACTATTAGCGTGACTTACATGTTCAACAACTCGCATGGACTTTCCTTCGAAAATCATAGGATTGTCGAAATGTTGGGACCACTTATTTTCATGGTGAATTCAAGGCTCATAATGGTTCCCTTGGATCCAAGATTCAAAACCAACTTCTCATATGCTTGGGAGCATTCAATAGCCCTCTTCATGTACTTGAAGAACTAGTTCAATAGAAAGGGTGTTCACATTTGGATCTAGATGTTGCTTGGCCTCCATTTGGCTTATAAAAGGAATCCATGACCATGTATTCTATATAAGAAAATAAAATAAGAGTTATTCTGCAATAATTGCATTGAGAGCTCATCTTTCTATCCACTTCTTACCTCGAGTTGGCATGAAAAAGATCCCTTAATTACTTTCTTCCTTTAATAAGCAAGTGTTTAACCATTTTTTTATGCCAGTTATCTTATAATTGTGTGGAGAAAAAGGACATCTCTAAGGGAGATCTTTGGCTTCCCTTTAAATCCCTCACCTCCTAGGTGACACCATTGAATTTAGTTGGACTATTGAGAAAACAACATTTGGTTTGGCATACTCTTGTTTATTTTGTTTTCTTAGCACTTGTCCCTTTTATTTCGTGTTAGTTTTGGTTTTATTTCTTGTTTAGATTTTTCTTTGTCATTTGGATTTTGGGATACTAACCTACAATTCATAATATTGGGTCCTTGATGAAACCTCAAGGATAACTCAATGTGAGAAGGCTATTCACCCTATGGCTATTTTTCTCACAACAAAGTCCTTTGAATGTTCCCTTCCTCCATGTGTTGTTTAGTGTGTGCATAGAAAGGTAACCCAAACCTTGGCCATATTGTAATAAAGGAGGTTCCAACCTTCACTAGGATTATCACAAACATGCAAACTCCCTCATCTACCCTTGGATTCATACATTGGGCTCAAACATACAACAAACTTAGGATATTAGGTCAATAGTACGTAGAACTCAAGCATAATGCACTGCATGAAAGAAACTCACTCGTAATTCCTCCATTCAACTAGAACTCAATAGTATTAAGACTCATTTTTCATAGCTGACCAACCCTCCCAAGGGATAAGAATCGTGAATGAGTGAAGGGATGGGATATAATTCGTAATTTCACCCCTATACAACAAGAAATCCCAATTCCAAAATGAAAGGTGACTCAAACATAAAACGACACCCATGCCTTCCCCTTCCCAAGACAATAACTCCCTCAACCAAATCCTTCTTGGAATAATTGAATGATTGAGTATTGCACAAGTAATTTTGTAAAAATGGTGCAACTTGCTTCTAGTTGCTTTGCACATTCATTTGTGGGTTTTTGTTACAAAAACACAGATAGAGTCTTTGTTGTGCTTGAACAATCCACAATACCAACTATACCATATCTGATTTCTGTTATACAATCGAGAAATCAATGGTGGATCCTTGGCCTCGAGCTTCTCGCCAGAATATATTTTACATGGGCATATACATATAGGTCAAAATTGTGGGTAATACAATGAAAGGGAAGGATGGCCATGAGATTAACTAAATAACTATATTCTAAGGTTGAAATTTCTCATTAATGTGTGTTAAGTATACATGAGTTAGTGTTTTTATGTTGTATTATTGTCAACTAGTGAAGCTTAAGTGAATTATTGTCAAAATGTCACTTATGAGCGAAATTGAGACAATAACATTTACAATTTGTGGTGTAATATATATATATATATACACAACTGGAGATTTGTTTCTTTACAACATCAAATTTCCGAGGATGTAGCTAATATCTAAACATGTACCTATAGACAATTCAAACATATTTACAACTTGACTTTTAGTATATAAACCATTCCAATTGTGTCTCTCTATATTTAAACTTCTCGAGATGTTGTAGTATAACTATAACAAATTGTTGATGCGACGTAGAGAGAGTTCTACATGGTTTGAGAGCTAGAATTACCCCATATGCTTATAGGGTAAACTTCTCTTTCAAACTATGAAACATGTTGTGCTTAAGCACTAGTATGGCATCCATTAGATAATGGCAATTTCATTAAATTTAGATAAATAAGGTAAAAACTAGATGAAGAAATTGTGAATTCCAATTCTAAAAGTGTGAATATCAATATTTTTAAAGTGAAAACTTGGATTATGAAAGTGTGAATATTGGTTTTTGTAACTATGAATTTTGATTCTAAAAGTGTGAATTTTGAATAATTTTGAATAATTTTGAATTCAAAAAGTGTAAATTCTGATCACAAATGTGTAAATTTTAGATTCTAAAAGTGTCAATTTCGATTTTGAAATTGTGAACTTTGATTACAAAAGTGTGGTGATTCCAAAAGTGTGATTTTTAATTATGTAGTTGAGAATTTTGTTTCCAAAAGATGTCAATTGTATTGCTTCATCCAATACCCCTTCTCCATATGGACAATGTATAAATAAATGGTTTGTTGATTCTCCATCTTTTTTACACACCAACATAGATCAATATTAAACCTGGATCAATCAAGCACCAAAAATATCCAATTTTTTATGTGTATTTTTTATATATTAGACTTCATGAATTTTTTAACTTACTTTTTATAATTTTTTATTTTATGAGCCAACATAGATTTTTTTAGTTACGGTTTTTTTTTGGTAACGTTACATTACATTACAACATCTCCCTCATACTGGAATGTAGAGCACATCAGTCCTCTCATTTCAATTATACTCATAACGTGTCCATATTTTTTATACATTTTACACATTATCTTAGGTAAATTTTTTATTATACTTCCTAAGTTTTTACACATTGTTTCGAAAATTAGCCCCAACACCATTTGTTATCACATGTTTTTTCCTCTTCTATTTTTGTTGAATATCCTAATATATATTTGTGAAAGTTCTTGGTTCTTTGAACATTTCAATTAATATTCATCTTCATCCTCATTTACTTTTACATAACTATGTTTCAAATTATGAATGAACTAATTACATTCTTCAACTTACTTTCCTTGTAGATTTTGGATTACAATTTTCCAACTTGATTTTACACATAATTTATGTTTGGGATATTAACATCCAATAACTTAAAAATGTTTTGTTTAGGGAGGGACACTAGCAATACAATCTTTTTAATAAAGTTAAAAACTAGATTATGAATTCTGAATATTGTTTTTCAAAACTGTGAATTTTGAATAATTTAGATTCAAAAGTGTAAATCTTGATTCCCAAAGTGTAAATAATATATAAGCATGATCTACACAAAATGCACTGTGGTCTGCATATTTTTTTGTTAATTTATTTCACAATATACAATTATTTATTATTTTTTGAAAGTGACCACATCTGAATTCAACATCATTTTATACACATGTGTGTCCATCCCAACTTTTTTTTCACTGTTTTCAAAAATTGAAAAACCAAAGATACACTTTTGAAGAGGACGTGTCGATGTGTGGGATGTGCATTTTTAAGAAATTTTTGGATGTGCATTTTTTACCCTGCGGATTTTTCTTTGAGCTCCTTCGAAGTTGTTTTCAGGTTTTCTAAGTGTAATTTTTAGAACTAATTAAAAAAAAACATATGAATGCCAAACCCCATGCATGATACCTCAATGGATAGAGGATTCGTTGATGAATCTATCGGAATGAAATCCGCTCAGTTATGTGCCATGAATGGCAGGGTTTACACCCCATGAAGACACAGACAAACATTGATTTTCATGTAAGATGGACAATTCTTTGTTTTTCAGGCCCTCGATCGAGGGTTTATTAAACCCTCGATCGAGCTATGACCTCGATCGAGGTCCTGTTTTTGTTAAAAATCATACAAAAATGCTCGAAAATGAACTTAGGCATTGATGACATTAATTCCATTCCAAATACCTTCCTAACCTCATTCCCACCTAAATTCATAAAGAAATTATATATAAACATAAAACATAAAACATAAACATGTTACTAATTTTATCCTTCACAATTAACTAACCTATTTGAAACAGTGCTTGTGTTCTAATGCAAATTTAGCATTGTGTATTGTGTTTACATATTGTTGCAAATATGAATTTGGATTGTTGATCTTGATCACAATGGGAAGCAAGAAGCCTTGAAGTAAAATATCGACTAGGACTCAAAGCAACACCGAAGAAATACGAGAGAAATATAGAGAAAGAAAGAGGAAAAAAAGAGCAATCTTGAGAGGAGAAGAAGTTGCAAATCAACTCATGAGGGAAAATTAAGCGGCCATTGTGAACAATATTGGTATGATTTAAAAGTTATGCAATTTCATATTCATATATNTATATATATATGTTAAATTGTTTAGAATGTAAATATAATTTTGTAATTGTAATATTGTAATTAACTCATAAACTTATATACATTGTATGTGCATGTATGAATTCATATATATGTATTCATAATTGTATGTAAATTGTTTAATTTGATATTCGTGAACATATTCATATAATTTCATATTGCATATTCATATATTCGGTTTCATAGTGTTTTGGTTCATAATTTTTATATATTTACATGTTAAATTGTTTAGAATTTAATTATATTTTTGTAATTGTAATTTTGTAATTAATTCACAAACTTATATACATTGTATGTGCATGTATGAATTCATATATATGTATTCATAGTTGTATGTAAATGGTATAATTTCATATTCACATATTCATATAATTTCATATTGCATATTCATATATTCAATTTCATAGTGTTCTAGTTCATAATTTTTATACATATACATGTTAAATTGTTTAGAATTTAATTATAATTTTGTAATTGTAATTTTGTAATTAATTCATAAACTTATATACATTGTATGTGCATGTATGAATTCATATATATGTATTCATAATTGTATTTAAATTGAATAATTTCATATTCACATATTCGTATAATTTCATATTGCATATTCATATATTCAATTTCATAGTTTTCTAGTTCATAATTTATATATATATATATATACATGTTAAATTGTTTAGAATTTAATTATAATTTTGTAATTAATTCATAAACTTATATACATTGTATGTGTATGTAAATATACAACCTTCTAAAACCACTTATGTAGATGTGAAAGAATGGTATGTCTTGTGAAAGAATTGAAAAAAGTGTTTAGCAACTGCACTAAATTACATATATACATAGTAAGTGTATTATAGTATGAGTGGTTCTAGTTGTCCAATGAAATTAGAGAAGGGTTGATGAATATATATAATTATAGTGCATATTATTCTAGAATAATATCTAGTTCTAAATGAATATGCATATATCCATTAGCCTCACATAACCTCACATACAAATGAATTTATAATTTGATGATAAAGCCTCACGTTTAAATGAATTATAATTTGATAATATAGCCTCTCATATATATAATTTTTATGTTAAAAATTACAAATATTTTTCTCAATGGGAGTTGATTGCACCATTATAGGTTGACTTGCATCTTCTCCTCTTAAGAGTGCACTTATTTTCTTCATCTTTTCTATAGCCTTATCTCTCCTTTCATCGATTTTCATATGATTTTAATTTCATATTCATAATTGAACATTTTAATAGTGTTCAAATTACAATTACATTACATTATGATAATGATGATACTTACATTACAATTACAATTACATTACAATCATGTACAAATGACTAGGAATCATATGGCTTTAAGCATTGATGACAATTATGATCTAAAATAAAATCAACAATTACAATTACAATTGTGGGAATTGAACCCAAGAGATAGATCAATTACAGTCACAAAATTGCTAATCAAACATGCAAAATTCACACAAAAGGAGACTGAAATTGGAGCATAACTTAATCCTGTATTGAATAAGTGTACATTATCCAACCATATCAAGTAATAGGCTGCTCAAATATATAATTATATGAAATATTTGAAAGCACTAGGTTGCTATTCGAATTGGTCAAAGCATGCTTACTAAAACAAGTCAAATCCTCGACAGGTGCAAAAAAGGACTTTCCAAATCCATGAAGATCCTCACGAATTAGCTAAAGCAAGTGGGAAATATAATGTGTGGTGGGAAGACAACTCATTCATGCTTTTGTATGGAGAAAAGGAAGGAGGATGATGTGGTAAAAAAACATGGCAAGTTCCCCTAGACTAGCTTTTCCTTTATGCCTTAAATCGGATGTAAAGCAAGGTAGCTTTCAGAAAAAGCAGATATGTGCTTTAAGGAATCAGGAATAAAGAATACATTCTACATATGGTTCTAGGATGATTCCAAAGCACTCCATGACCCAGTTTAGCAAGTATTGACTTCTAGGAACATGTAGAAGTCAACTAGCATAGAGAGGGAATCTAGGATTCTAGGAATAAGACAAAAATGATATAATTAATGTCAAATATGGGTAACTATGGGTTGATTATTCTAACACCCCCCCTTAAGCCTAAATTTATGAGTAAATATCAGAAAATTATAGGGACTAGCAACAAGGATTAGTCACCCTTTTACATACTGCATGTCCATACAACCAAGGAAAGAGGAAAAAACCCAGTGGGAAAATCCTCCCTTAAACATGGATAGAAAAACAAAAATTTGGAAATCTTGTCATAAATCATTCTTCACCACATGATCAGAAATCCCTAGCAGTGATTTGAGATTACTGAAGGTCTTCTCATAGAATACTTTGGTGAAGATGTCTGCTACTTGTTCTAAAGATGCGCAGTAGAGTAGAGCAATGGTACCATCATGCACAAGCTCTTTGATATAGTGCATATGGATCTCAATGTGCTTGGTTCTTTGTCTTTGAATTGGATCAGTGGAGATTCAAATGGTGCTTTAATTGTCACAATAGATGACTGCTGAAAACTTTGATTCAAAACCACATTCTCCAAGTATCCCCTGCAACCATAAACATTGAGTAGCTACATTTACAACTCCTCTATACTCTGCCTCTGTAGTTGAGAGTGCTATGGCTCTCTGCTTCTTACTTGACCAGCTGATTGGTCCTTCTACAAGCATGAACACATATCTTGAGGTAGACTTTTGATTTGTGTTGTCACCTTCCCAATCACTGTCAGTAAATCCAACTATTTGTAAGTCAGATTTTGCTTTGTAGAAAATCCCATGAGTCCTTGTTCCTTGAACAAAGTTTACGATCCTCTTGGCTGCTCTCCAATGGATCTCATGAGGCTGATCCATTTATTTTGAATCCACACTAATTGCATAAGATAATTCAGGTCAAGTATGTGTAAGAAAAAGCAAACACCCAATCAACTGCCTATACAGTATATTATTTACCATAGGAGAAGAACCTGCTAAGCCTTAACTCCTGAAAGGAATGGAGTCTTGCTTGGATTGCAATATTTCATGCTGAACTTGATGAGAAAATATGAAGCATAATTTGACTGATGAACCTTGATTCCATGTTGGGATTGAGCAATTTCGAGACCTAAGAATTGGCTCAACAATCCCAAATCTACCATAGAAAAGGCATGGTTCATTGCATCCTTCAAGGAGGAAATATGTTTCTTTGAACTTCCTGTAATCAAAATGTCATCCACATAGAGAAAAATAATAATTAAATAACCATGAATTAGCTTCAAATAGACATTAGGATTAGACTTGCATCGAACAAAACTCAGTGACAACAAAAATCCATCAATCTTGGCATCCCAAGCCCCGAGGGCTTGCTTGAGCCCATGCAATGATTTCTTAAACCTACACACTAAAGATGGATTAGATACAAAACCTTATGGTTTCTGCATGTAAATATCTTCAGTCAAATCTCCATGCAAAAAGGCACACTTTATATCCATGTGTGTACCTCCCACTACTTCAAAGCTGCAATGGCTAGGGAAAGCCTTATGGAGTCCATCTTTTCCATTGGTGCAAAGGTCTCATTGTAGTCAATACCATGTACCTGAGAGTATCCCTTGGCTACCAATATTTCCTTATATTTCAAAGGTGAACCATCAGCTGCAAACTTAGTTTTAAAGACCCACTTACACTTCACTAGTTTCCTCCCTGGGGGAAGATCAACCAATTCCCATGTGTTGTTCTTCTGGAGCGAGCTGAATTATTATTTCATGGCTGTTTTCCATCTTGGATAATGTGTTGCATATTATATGTCTGTGGATTAGAATCTATCATCAAATAACACTTCTCAACAAAGAGAGGATCTTTCACACAAAGGGCACTCTCAAATTGAGATCTAGTCCTCCTAGTGTCATTAGGATTTCCAGCTAGTTCCAGAGCTGCATGAATGGTCCTTGCTGCCCACTTTGGTATTGTAGGGATGTTAGGATATGCAATTAATTCATCATTATCAGACATATCAGAATCAAAAAACTCATTAGTCTCTTCACTTACAATGAATGGTTGTGGTGGTGAAGAGGACTCTCCAATTTAAACTGTTGCTAAAGGATCTTCTTCGAACTCAACAATTATTTCAATGAAAGATTTGTTTTTGCTCAAGTTGATTAGCTTGTACCCTTTCTAGTATTTAGAATACCCAAAAAATAGGCACTTTTGGCTTTGGGGTTGCAAAGCCTTCCTCTTTTCAGTTGGAATTCTAGCCCAAGCCTTTGAGCCAAAAATCCTGAAATGGGTCACATCTGGCTACTGCCCACTCCAAGCTTCAAAAGGAGTCATACCATCAAGATGATTATGTGGCACCCTACTATGGATCTAGGATGCATAGTTTATAGCTTCGGCCCAAAACTTTGGTGGCAAATTTTTAGCCTCCATCATACAAGTTGCCATCTCCTTCAATGATCTTCTCTTTCTCTTAGCAACACCATTTTGCTATGGTGTGTAAGGGATAGAATGTTCCATCTGGATACCTACATCCTTGCAATACTGGATGAAATCAGACTTGACATACTCACCACCATTGTTAGATCTGAGGATATTGAGTTTCCTCCCATACTGGTTTTCAACCAAGGCTCTAAAGACTTTAAAGAGGTCAAAAACTTCAAACTTATGCTTTAGGAAGTGAACCCAACAATACTTGGAAAATTCATCTATGAAGGTGAGTGCATATTTGTCTTGACTCATGGAAATATGAGGGAATGGACTAGGAATGTCACTGTGGATCAACTCAAGAGGTGCAGAGATTCTCTCATTACTAGCTCTCTCATACTTGTGCTCTGGGTGTTTCTTAGGATACAACCTTGATAGACTCCCTTAGAAAACTTGATATTTGGTAACCCTGTGACCATGTCTTTTTCACTCAAATCAGAAATATACTTGTAGTTAAGAGGACCAAATTTTTCATGCTAAATATTGCTTGCTTCATTAGAATGAGTAAGAAGAGCAAAGGGGTTTGAGTAGGGTAGAAAATGGAAAAAATTGTATACTTTCGAAGTGTGATCAACAACACCTTTATCTATGACTTTACCATTCGAAATATCAGTGATTTCAACTTCATTGGGGGAGAAGATGAATTTATTTGGAGACCCAGTGTGATTCATCTGATACAATGACAAGAGATTAGAGGAAATACCTAGAACATACAACACATTATTGAACTTACCACGATCAAGATCAATCCTACCCTTTCCCATATTGTCAGTCAGAGAGTTATCTCACAAAACTATTGGTGGAACTTTCGACGTGTCAAGAGAAGAGAAGATCTCTTTTGTCAAAACCATATGTCTGGAAGCTCCAGAATCAATGATGAAACTAGGTGAGCTTGAGGTTCCAACAACCAAGGCATGTACTCTCTCCTTGTCTTCTGAATTTGATCCTCCTTCCCTCTTCTTTGAGCAATCAGGAAGGGAGATGTTGTTCTTCTCCAGGAGTTGGGTCAACATATATATCTACTTTTTCATACAAGAGCTCCCAGGATGATAGCCCTTATTGTAGTATGCGCACTTGCTCATTTATCCTTTGTTCTTCTTCTTCTGAGGGTTATTCTTGGAGCCTGAGGACTCCTCTTGAGATTTTGCCTTGTATCTCTTTTGCTCAGGTGGCTTTTAGGTTTTTTCTTGCTTTTTGAATCCACCTTCGAATCTCCAACAACTAAATCTTGGTCTTTGGAAGGTTTGATGGTGCCCATCATCACCAATTTATCTTGCTCCTGAGTGAGCGATTCCATGAACTCAACAAGCTTAATCATCTTCCAGGTTCGAGCTATCAATTTAGTGGCATAGAAGGGTGAAATAAACACTGAATAGTCAGGACCAAGCTTTGAGAGAATGGCCAAAACTACTTGATCCTCCTTCTTTTCAATCCCACATTGTTTTAACTGCAAAACAAGGGCCTTAAACTTGGTAAAATAGAGTTGTAATGATTCGAAGCTACTGGGATTCAGGGAGATCAATTCATTCTCGATTTGATGTCCTATCATCTCATCTGTTTTTCCAAAAATCTATTCAAGCTTATCCCACACCTCATTAGGATATGTCAATGAATTAATATGGAAGAGGAGGTCTCTTGAAATACTCAGACAAAAAACACCATAGGCCTCATCCCTCCTGTTGTGCCATTTGATTTTCTCTGCAGCTGCATTGGGCTCTGTCTCATTAGCCATGCTAACCTTGTAGAGAGATTTTTCTCTCAACAATATCTCCATCTCAACTTTCTATTCGAAGAAATTGAATGGAGTCAAGATGATGCTTTGAGATTGGTTCATATCTTAGCTCCTATTCCCTTCAGTCAGCAGAATGCGCTCCCAGTCAGTGATGTCGAACCTACAATGACAATTTGGAAGGAGATAAATCGATCCACAAAGGCTCTAATACCACATGGAAATTGAACCCAAGAGATAGATCAATTACACTCACAAAATTGCTAATCAAATATGCAAAATTCACACAAAAGAAGACTGAAATTGGAGCATAAATTAATCCTGTATTGAATAAGTGTACATTATCCAACCATATCAAGTAATAGGCTGCTCAAATATATAATTACATGAGATATTTGAAAGCACTAGGTTGCTATTCAAAATGGTCAAAAAGCAGGCTTACTAAAACAAGTCAAATATCCCATAGGTGCAAAAAGGACTTTCCAAATCCATGAAGATCCTCACGAATTAGCTAAAGAAAGTGGGAAAGATAATGTGTGGTGGAAAGACAACTCATTCATGTTTTTGTATGGAGAAAAGGAAGGAGGATAATGTGGTCGAAAAATAAGGCAAGTTCCCGTAGACTAGTTTTTCCTTTATGCCTTAAATCAGATGTGAAGCAAGGCAGCTTTCAGAAAAAACAGATATGTGCTTTAAGGAATCAGGAATAAAGAATACATGTTAAATATGGTTCCAAGATGATTCCAAAGCGCTCCATGAACCATTTTAGCAAGTATTGACTTCTAGGAACATGTAGAAGTCAACTAGCATAAAGAGGGAATCTAGGATTCTAGGAATAAGACAAAAATGATTTAATTAATGTAAAATATGGGTAAATATGGGTTGATTATTCTAACAAAAATTACAATAACATTACAATTACAATCACATTAACGTACAGAAGCACCAGCCTTACGTCAGTGGGCTCAAAAAACCCCAAAAAGGGCTAAAAACTCAAAAAGGGATAAAAACCCTAAACAAGACCCCATGTTACTTATTTTTTGGAAGGAAAGCTTCATACACAATGCACACGCTCACACCATTAAAACAACACGCTTGGTTCATGACCCCGAGAAAAACCTTAAAAGTAACCTAATTTACTTAATAACATTCGGTTTGGGACATAAGTCTCATCCGCAACAACTGTGGGAAGTACTTGGGATTTTCCATAAAACTCATTATGAGGAGTACCACAGGAACCCCGAAGTAGCTATCCATTGAGAGGACTTTCCAAGAGAAAAGGGAAATGACCCATACCAGATTGACTAGATTCCCACTTGTGAGGAAAACCAAAGAGATGTCGTTTGTGGCCGAGTGGTTAGCAGTTTTACCTGCGCCGTGAAGTGAGGGGTACTACCCCAATACTCAAGCCTAAGACAACCTTGGTGGCTGAGTGACTACCTTTGAACCATTAGGAATCTGATTTAAACCAGGGTACACACTCATCTCCAATTACTACTACATCCATCATTGCTCCACCACATTCTTCCTCTCACCTTAGGGGGTGATCCCATCAATTTGGTTATTTGGACCATCATTGTCAAAGCCCTCATCAACAAAATCCTCACCTCTAGAGAGACACGCAGCCTCTGAATCTGATTCGGATTCCTAACAATCTGAACATAATATTTCCATTGCTCCGTCTAGCCCCATGGCTGGCATACATCCGGATCCCTTCCACGAAGGGGCAGTTGGCGGTGGACCTACATCCTTTCCACCCAATTCATCACGTCAAGAATTCATTAGCCTTGAATATGAGATGTAAGAGATCATTGTAAAGATACGAAAATAAATACATTTAGTGAATATTCAAGCTTGTATAAATATTTGTCATTTTTTTAACAAACAATGACACTATGATAAGTAAAATAAAATGTTATTCTTGAGATTGTATTTATTTGTATTTATTCTTGATCTTGTATTTATTTTTGAGCTTGTATTTATTTATTTCTAGATCTTGGCCAACCATCACAGGATCATGCACCCTCTTATTTCTAAAGAGTAATTGGGAGATTCAATGACATTGGAATGATTGTTAATTAATTAAGAGGGTTGGATGATGCCACTCAATAAAAGTTTGGGAACCTGACCCCTGATCGGACAATCAGAGAGCATGTTAGTAACATAATCAAGCTATACTTTGAACAACAATCACTTATTACATAAGCTCAAATCCTACATGGATTGATAAAACACAAAAGATTGAAACGTGCCACAAAGTTGTTGGGTTTTAAGGATGTTAAAAATAAAAATGCATGTGAGAATGTAACAGAAAATGTAACAACTGCACTATCTGCATTTGGAAAGTCAATAAAAATTGATCTCGGTACTACTAGTAGGAAAATTACAACTACTATTGTGGCATGAAGCACCTCAAGAAATCGAATGGCTGCAATAATGTCAAAGTTGCTCCACATTTCAAGAAAAACACTACACAAATACACTAAATTCAGGGTAAAGATAGATGAAAACGATGAAGCTTCTTGTTGGGATCTTATATGTAGAGAAGCATATAAATACAGGATGGAAGAGGGAATCAAAGAGAAGGTTATATAGTATTGGGATAATCATTCTCGTGCTATACCATATCGAAAACATGTCCTGCGACAACGTTATGGCAGAGGCATTTATAAGGAGCATTGCAAGCATGTTATGGAGATGACAGGAGTTGCTTTGTTCGAGGAATTCAAAGAATTGAATCCCAGTGTCTAGATCTCATTTACCATGTTCAATAAGTTGAAATTGTGGTATACTACGCCGAATACGATTCGGGACACTTGTTGTTGTCGATACCACGTTGAATTCCAGTTATACTACAACACATTTGTGGATTTTTGCAAAAAACATTGGGATGGTGAACCCACTCCTCACACAGTGCGGGATTTTATTTCTATGATACTATGCAATAGGAATCCTGAAAATGTGTTTTTCATTAAAATATGTCTAGGTGGGAGAAGATTCCATGAATGTGGTGATTTGGCATTGTTCCATAAGAAGTTTCCTATCGATCCAACACACCCTGGATTGTCAGATATCACAGTTAAGTGGAAGATATATGAGTATGTCTCCATGAATCCATCATCTTCTTCACATATTCCATCTAAGAGGATCGACTTGCTCGAGGATGATATTCCTATTTCAGACTTCATGGACAAGTTTCAAAGTCATATTTACAAATACATTAAACACTCCCACAGGTCTAGGTGGAAAGCTTTTGAATTTAAGCATTCTCGTGAGTTTTTTGAGCCAGGCACAATCCTATCAGTGGTAGACTTTGCTGAGAATTACACATTTTATCCTTGGAGAGAGATACAAAGTGAGTATTATCACTCTAACCAGGTGTCCATCTTCGTACGTGTATTGTATAGACATGCTCAGGTGAGAATTGATGGTAGGGATATCACTCCTTAGTCACGCGATGTGATCAACGAATACCATTTTTATGTTAGTGAGGATCGTGAGCACGACACATTGTTTGTTCAACACTGCTTTGGGTTGATTTATGATTCATTCAAAAATAATGGGGTGTCCTTTACAGAAAACTGGATTTGGTCAGATGGGTGTGTGGGGCAGTTCAAATCAACATGCTCCTTTTATTGGTCGAGTCACCTTCACAAAGAGACAGGAATTCGACACTCCTAGAGATTTTTTGAAACATGGCACGGAAAGGGTGAACATGATGGCACAAGTGCATGCATGAAATGATCACTTCAGAGGTACCAAATGAGTCATAGTGCATC
>LPNX010411991.1:371406-568483 GCA_001517045.1 Pseudotsuga menziesii | reverse complement strand
TCTCACCATTAAGAGATTGATTGTGTAAATATCCCTTTAAAGTGAGCAATTTGGATATCTAGATGGTAAACAAATTCATGAGACTATAGGCTGCTTTGACCAAGAGATTTTTTTCAGCCCAAGTCTAGCAACTTGGCCACACACAAATGGCATGACTTTCAAAAGCTATGTAATGGTGTAAGTCTCATGAAAAATTGGTAAATAGATACCCCTCAAAATTGGCTCCTAAGACAAATTAAGTCTACTCTTTGAGGTGCAACCCCTTTCGGTAAGTTTCATTAAGCACTCTAAACACACCAGAATGGAAAGGAAATTAAAAGTGTTGGAAAAATCAACTCTGTTTTTCTCTCCAAATCCCCACCAAGATTGATCTTCTATGCATAAAATGTTATTCGCAAGAATCCCTTGGTTTAATAAGTAAGACACAACTAAGATTATTCGCATTATTCGCAATAATCCCTTGGTTTAAGAAGTACCCCTTTTAGTAAATTGGATTCACAATGTAAGCTTCTACATTAAATAGAACCCTAAAACGGTCATAAAGTCCCCAAAACCTTGAATGTAAATATTTATATGCATATCATTGAATAGTAGAGTGAATTCAAAAGTTGAATAATTATGGTTTTACACGATACCTGACTTTTGTATAAACTGTTAAATAAATAGGAAACCATACAGGAATGTTCAATGTTCAATAATGGAAACATCTCAAATTCCAGAATGCTCTGCAACATGAATGTAGGCCCATAAAACTTGTGAATGATTTACAATAACCAAATTGGTCATAACCCAGAAATATGGCCATTTTGAATCCTCTTTCATTTCAGACAATAACTTGCATATGTAGAGTCCATGTGTATCTTGAATGTTCATTGTTTATGTCTTTAATATACAGATTGGCTATTGCTTACATGATACTATGAAAGAGCAAAGTGGAATAATTGAATTAACCTGGCTACAAGTTACATGTGGTGTACAATCAGGCTATAAACTGCAATATCCATGTTGTATCATTTGATTGGGTTATGCAAACCCACATTCTTGAAATATATCTGGTCATGACAGTCTACTCGCAAGAAATATTTCGGACGATAAAAACAAACAAATCGAGGCTCCCTAATTCTGTGCAGATTGTGGCGAACTTCCTTGTAGTATATCCACATTTGGTTGAGGATTCTTTCTTAACTAGAAGCGCTTTGTTTCTAGTAAAATTTACAAAAAGGAGGGAGCTGGGAAAAGATAAGATTGAAAGACAAGATGCACCAGCAGAACTACTATTAGCATACTGTAAGATGGAAAGGATAAGCCCAATTGTATGCTTAGCATAGTTATCACATATACAGGTTTTCAACTATCCAAATCCTCTAGATGCCAAACACCTAGAACACCCCATATGTTGTAAGCTTGTGAAGCATAAACTACGTTGCATTACATCAGAATATTGTAAACCTGTTGCACAGGAAATTATTAATACATGCCCTCAAATGCTCAATTTTCTTCTGTTACATGTGGTATCCATCATTTCAATTCGTGCATTTTAGCTGCATCCCCCCTTCTTTGACTCAAATCTAGATGAAAAGATCCAACCAATGAAATGTCAACTCAAAAACAATTTTTCTCAAACGCTCAATTTTTACTACGTGCCCTCAAACGCTCAATTTTTCTAGACAAAAACAACCTACATAGAATTGGAGAAAATAGTTTCTCCACCCTTGTATAGTTGATATAATTGTTACAAAATAATTTGTGACAAAATGGCAATATCCAACAGTCACAGTTGTTTAGTTATACAATATCCCCCTCAGCAATATGTGGCAACAGTCTTCCTTTCTGCAACAAACTAGGGAGCCATTGAATTTAGAGTTTGAAGGGATTTTTACAAGAGTCACATAAAGGAATTTTGTTCTTCTATTCTCATAAACAAACATAATTTCTGAAATGAGCACAAGTATAAAAAATTACTTACATTCCTATTCTTTTGATCAGGAAATGCACTGATCACATCTCTCCATTACAACAACCCGATTGTTTAATATAGTACAGTTTAATGGGCCTGATCAGGAACACCCAGTGAGACAGGCCAATGCTTTGTTCAATAATTTCAGTTCCATGTTTACTTAACCAAACATCTCCATGAGCTGTCAATATTGGTTAGTTATATGCACTCAACCAAATGTTGATGAAAAACTACCTAAAAAGTAAAACTGCATAGCACATTAAAATCACACAACCACCAGCCAATTTCATTTTAAACTGACAAATAAACTAGTTATATAAAAAAATCAAGTCCCTGGAAAACAATAAACGCAGATAGAAGAAATGCAAAAGACAAACAACTTTCACACCTTCAGTAAAACTTGGGAGGACCAGATATGAAATCAATTCCAAGAGGATGAGAAGGAGTCTTTAGAAGCTGTTGTGACACATGTTCTGCTAAAGCCCCTTGACCGCTATATTGCCTTGTACTCTATCCATGCTCATTTCTCATCACTCTGCCAGTATTTTTACCCAATACATACTATTTCTGCAACTATATGATTTTGGAATCATGGTGAACCTTCTGCAGTACGAACTTTCTGTGCACCCCCATAAACATTAGGCCTAGGATCAAGATAGACACCAAAACAATTAGCTTAAATTCCATTTACCAATCTTGGCATGTTTCTAAAATTCTCCTTCATATGCACTACTTATTTCGCAGTTCCATTAGGCTGGAATGGGATAGCACCATAACCTCCCGTTAAAGGAGTTGAAGAACCTAAGCTTTCCATTGGTGTTGATATAGGTGATGGAGACATCCCACCATATCTATGATGGGGAGATCGTGGCTGGATCAATGGGCTTGCAGATGGAGATACTGGCAAGGATATGTTTCCTTTCACATAAAAATGGTCATTGCAAGAAAAACACCAGAGTCAGGAATATAGTTTGTCTATTCCAGAAATTTACTCCAAAGACTGATATGCAACCAGGATGGGTAGCTTTAGTAAAACCAAAAGACTCGAGAAAAAGAACAAAACCTTGAAGGTTGATACGGTGACCATCCTTTTGAATGTAGTGTTGAATAGTCCATCTCTAGTGATGATAGATTTCTTGAATGTACATCACATTGTGTATCATGCTGCATTAAAATTGAAATAGAACGACAATCAAAAATCAATAACAAATTCTGATTAAACTAAAAATATTATATAGTCGTTATATTTCAAAACAACAACAAAGCAACTTTGGTTTTACTCTTTTTTTTCACTGCATTCCTATTCAGTACTAGTTATTAGACACAATTTATGTTATGTATGTCACAAACAGAATTCTCAAATACAACTCTTAGAGATCCTAGAGCAAACAGAAGAATATATATGACAGATATGCAACCAAATTTGAATCTCCCAAATAACCTAAAGACCACGAAAACATGGTTCTTCATATGAAGACAGTGTGAAACAGCTCCATTAATATTAAATTTAACATAAGGTGGCAACCCTATTGCACATGTTCAACAGGGACAATAAAAACCCAGTTACCCAATTAATAAGGTCAACTAAAATTTCACCAAAGTGATGAAACTGAAGGTTATGATGGCAGAATTTTGTAGCTTCTTTGTATGCATGCATTTTGACTTGTGTTATTTGGAGCACATGGCGAGTTTTTTACTCTTTTAACCAAAAGGTGGGTCAGGTCTCTTTTTGATTCTTTGAAGCACTTTTATTGATCCTTGTTGCTGCAACCTTGCTAGACCACTTTCTGCTATAGATTTTTTGGAGCACTCTTCTTGATCATTGTCACTTAGCTTTGTTAGATCACTTCCAACAACTTCAGGATTCTTAGGTTGCTTGAAGCAATATTGTTGATCATTGAAAGTTTTCTTCCTTATAGTGAATCTGTCTTTGATATTTTCCGCTTCAGCACTTCCAGTTCTCTTGACAGTAACGATGGCACTCTTTCGCTTCTTCTGTATGTGTTTCTTTTATGATGGGATGCCATATTAACACCCGTTGATCAGAGAATTGGTTCCTAGTTTGAATCTTAAAGTGTTGACCCTCTAGTCCCCTTATAATAAATGGTATGAAAGCTAGTATACTCACCAAAATACTATCCAAATTGCAATATGCAGCATTCACTTGTTTTGTTTTGCACTCATTTCTTGTCTACAATCCTTGAATTTTCACTATTCGCATGATACTTCTTGATTTCCCAAGCAACTACATTTTTAGAGTGCTCGAAATTTTAAGCATTTGTTTTTCCAAGGATTCCATCTCCACTAGCCTCTCTCTGCTTCAGCTTCCCTAATGTTTGTTTGTATTAGAAACTTAGAAAGGCCTCCCTGGCCTCTCATCTTTTATGAACGGTCCCTGAATACTTTTTCTTTAAAAGAGCTACATTTGAAACTTCAGTCTCTTTCACTAATGGGCTAGGAAGATCACCTAAGAAGAGTTAAAGATGGCCAAAACTCAAAGGATACAAAAAATAATACATCCAGAGGATCATGATAAGTTTTAAATGCTCTCTTTTAGGAAGTTGAGCCTTAAAAGGGATAAAGCACCCCCCTTTAATCTCCTTCACCATATAAATAATGAAAATGCTTTTAGGAATGTAAATATCAATGTCAAGTCCTGCTTAGAAAGACCTATAGAACAACTTGGTACACGCAACAAAGAAAGCAATGGTTTCTCAAAACAATGGCTGATTTGCATTATTGTAATCTTTAGTCAGCTCAATCTCATTCCATGTTATCTACAATAAACTTTCTTTAGAGACAAGAGGAAAGGAAGCTATAAATATGTCTATGAAAGGAATATCTAAACAAAAGACAACCCATTCAAAATTACTGACAAGGACATTCCAGGGATGGCAACTGCCATTGTAACTAAGACACAACTAAGATTGCTAGCAAATGACATCTTAAGGTAATTGCAATGGCAAGAAAACACAGATATTAAAAAGAACATATATCTTGTTTAACTCATAGCTACTTACTTTGATAAAAACAAGCCATGCAATACAGAATGCTAGATAGAGAGTAATGCTTTAGATCAATACAAGAGTTTTTTTTTAATTTTGATTCGTGTAAGTACTTTACAAACACTAAATAAGCTATTCTGAATTTCATGCCTTGAAACTTGATAGATCCAAAAAAAAAATTCAGATGAAGTGAATATAATTCACAAACATTTAGGCTTTTGATCACCCAAGATATGCATGTTGCCCATATTTCTTTCTCCCCTCCTCCCCTAGAGGAATCCATGTCTAGATAATCAATGATAGTCCATATATTTACATCAACAAAAGTAGGGTTTGATCCACCCAAAAATATTACAATGTTCATTTTCACTGTGGATATATGACCTCCCCATGCATTGCAATATATCAAAATTGTCCTGTACTTTCTATCCCATCTATTATAATTTTTTACTGAAACTTCTCTCTAAAGTAAAAAGACTTGATTTCAAAAACAATCACAGGATCTAAATATCAACCCCAAAAAGCACAAATTACCTGGTCACAATAGTTTGGAGCCGAGAAAACAATGATAAGCTTTCCATCATGTTCAATTTCATAACCTTCCTCTTTAACTTCATGGGATCTGACAACCAGCTCTGTTGAATCGCAAGTACTTTAATTTAGAAACTTCCCAAGAAACTAATGTTTTCAAGCTCTTTCAGAATTGAAAGGGCCCAAGTAAAATAAGCAGATAACAAGCATAAAGCATATGCTTGGAATGAAACATTACCAAGATTGTTTTTTTGTAGAAACCTTTTGGTCACATCTTCTCCAAAGGACAGACCAACACCTCGTTTGATGGGCCCGCGTCCTTTACTAGGTTGTGGATCACTCCAAAGTATTTCACACATCAGACCTATCAAAAGGATTGAATTAAACTTGAACATAAAAATAAGAATAACAAAGTTCTTATTCAATTAAGATAGATTTCAAGATCATAAATAATTAACTTTCGAGCATGTTTTAGGCATGCAAGGACATGGGGATGGCCGACAACATTGGGAATGTTAGTCCATATCGTAGAGCCCCCAACCACAGATATTAAATATATAAACTATAATAATGTTTTTATTGAAAATTAATAACAAATCTATGCAATTACATAATTTGGAAATTGATATCCTAAATAGGAAAATTGATGTATTTCTCATAGTAAAATTGTGGATGGCCAAATCAAAGTGAAATACAGTGACACATTATATAATTACATCTATCATCATTTAAATTGTAAAAATTCAATCATTACAAAACATAACAAAAAAAGAAATGGAACAAGGTTCAAGCAGTCGTCATGCTCAATCAACCTCCACTTGTTGCTCTACATTTTATGTGTTGCAGGAAACTATCAACATCAACAATAGTATCCCCCTAGTCCAAATTTAACTTTTCAAACATTTCCAGCCAAATAAATGTAAAAAGATTGATGTTTCTCAAGTTTTCACTGAAAGAATTCTTGTTGTTAATAACAAATTTATGAAATTACATAATTTGGAAATTGGTATTCTAAATAGGAAAATTGATATATTTCTCATAGTAAAATTGTGGATGGCCAAATCAAAGTGAAATACAGTGACACATTATATAATTACATCTATCATCATTTAAATTGTAAAAATTCAGTCATTACAAAACATAACAAAAAAAGAAATGGAACCATGGTTCAAGCCAGTCGTCATGCTCAATCAACCTCCACTTCAATGCTCTGCATTTTATGTGTTGCAGGAAACTATCAACATCAACAACAATAGCCAATCTAACTTTTCAAGCATTTCCAACCAAATAAATGTAAAAAGATTGATGTTTCTCAAGTTTTCACTGAAAGAATTCTTGCTTACCTGAAAGGCAATTGGATTATAGAAGAAAGTCCCTGCCATCCACACTTTTCTGCCTATGAAAGCTCATTGTTCATAAAAATCCAATTTCAAACACTTTAATGTACTCAAACTAGTGTGTTGTAGCTGAGAGAAGACAAAAGTGAATGGTTTTTATGGTTATACATAGAACCAGACAAGGTGAAGGTGGTGGGACATTTACCTTGATTTATACAAAAAACATGATGCTTTAAACAAAGCTTTAGGTTAAGGAAACGAACCCAATATCTCCAACAAAAGTAGCAAAAAGGAGATGAAGCAGAATGGAAATTTAGGCTCTGTAAACTATTGACTTTGGTGTGCCCAAGTTCTTACAGAGTATCTCAATAAGCTCATTTGAAACTAACAAAACTAAACTATTAACAATTGTATTTATCATACCAAATAGTCAATTTGCTGCAACATGTCAAGATGATATCAAAACCAACACATTTTGAATCCATATATAGAAGGACTCCTACTGAATCACCATGTGGCATAAGATTGCTCATCTCTACAATGATAAAATGTCTTCAAAAGTAGATAATTTCTTAAAAAGATAGGTTATAGAAGTCTTACTTGACAAAGGGTTATAAAATTCTTGCATTCAACTACTAAAAGGTACATAGGAGATGATGAACTCTGTTTTTGGATTAATCCAAACATTAATTACCATAAAAAAAATGTTGAAATAGGTCAAGTAGTAAAATATTTATTGAGACAAAAACCTCAAGATACTAAATCTTAGAACAACTGCAAAAAACAAAACCAATTGTAGAACACAATGCAAGGGAAAAGTCGTTGGAATTTAAGAACATGAATGGCCAACTAAATTCCAATGTTTCTTGAGAACCAACATTACTCTGAAGCATCATGCCAATACATAGCATAAACTACACTGAAAATATTGACTACTTTGGTGTTCCCAAGTGCTTACACAGTATCTCAATAAGGTCATTTGGAACTAACAAAATTAGACTCTTAACAACTGTATTTAAAATACCAAATAGTTTATTTGTTGGAACATGTCAAGATGATATCAAAATCAACACATTTTGAATCCATGCAATGAAGGTCTCCTGCTAAATCATCTGGCACAGGGTTTCTCATCGTTACAATTATAAAATGTCTTCAAAAGAAAGACAAATGTTGTAGAATATAGGTTACAAAACTATTACTTGACCAAGGGTTATTAATTTCTTGCATCGAATGACTAAAAGGAATATACAAGATGATGAACTCTGTATTTGGATTAATCTCAATATTAATTAACATAAACAAATGTGGAAAGAAGTCAGGTAGAAAATCTCTGTTGAGAGAATACTTCAGGCTACTGAAGCTTGGAACAACTAGGAAAACCAAAACTAACTGTACAACACAATGCAAGGGAAAAGTCACTAGAACTTAAGAACCCGAGTAGTCAAAACAATTCCAACACTTGTCGAGAACTAGAATTACTCTGAAGCATCATGGAAATACATAGAATAAAATAGACCAACAATCTTTACTGCTTTTGTTACCCCAAGAGCTTACAGAGTATCTAAATAATCTCCTTTGAAACTAATAAAGTTGAACTATTAACAAATGTATTTATCATGCCAAATAGTCAATTTGATTCAACATGTCAAGATGTCATCAAAATAAACACATTTTGAATCCATGTCATGAATGCCTCATGCTGAATCACCATCTGGCATAGGATTGATCATGGCTACAATGATAAAATGACTTCAAAATCATACAAGTGTTGCAAACGATAGGTTACAGATATCTTACTTGACCAAGGGTTATAAAATTCTTGCATCCAATGACTAAAAGGTAGATATGAGATGATGAACCCTATCTTTGGATTAATCCCAATATTAATTATCATAAACAAATGTGGAAAGAAGCTAGGTAGCAAAATCTCTATTTGGACAATACCTCAGGCTAGTGAAGCTTAGAACAACTAGGAAAACCAAAATTAATTGTACAAAAGAATGCAAGGGAAAAGGAGTTGCAATTTAAGAACCTGAATAGTCAACAAAGTTCCAACACTCCTTGAGAACCAACATTACTCTGAACCATCATGGAAATGCATATCATAAACTACACCAATGTTATTGACTACTTCGGTGTCCCCAAGATATTTCAAAGTATCTCAATAAGGTCATTTGAAACTAACAAACCTGAACTATTAATAACTGTATTTATCATACCAAATAGTCAATTCTTTGTCAAGATGCTACAAAAATCAACACATTTTGAATCCATGTCCTCAAGGCCTCCCGCTGAATCACCATCTAGAACAGGATTGCTCATTACTACAATGATAAAATGTCTTCAAAAGTAGACAAGTGTTGCAAAACATATGTTACAGAATTCTTACTTGAACTAACAAAAATGAGTTATTAATTAAAGTTGTATTTATCATACCAAATAGTCAACTTGTTGCAGCATGTCAAGATGCTATCAAAATCAACACATTTTGAATTTGTGACCTAAAGGCCTCCTGCTGAATCACCATCTAGAAAAGGATTTTTCATGGATACAATGATAAAATTTCTTCAAAAGAAGACAAGTGCTGCAAAAGATACGTTACAGAAGTCTTACTTGACGAGTGTTATCCATGCCACCCTATGGTGATCCTTATCCAAGTTACAATCCCCTTGATTCCTTTTGTATTCTACACAATCCTCTAACACCTCAAATTATTCTGATTCTGCAGTATGAGAAATGATATATTTGTAGCATACCAAGATATTCTTAGCTGGAACCATAGGGAATAGAAGTAAAAGGAAGACATATAATGGTAATATTTCAGCACCTTTCTTTAAATGGAAACACATGTTGAGTAGTCGTAACCTAAGAAGTCATCGTTGAAGCCACTAATGAATCTCCCAACTTCAAGCAAGTTGACAAAGCTTCATGTGCTCTAGCTTCTACAACAATTGCAGGGTGATATTTAATAGCAGGAAAAAGCCATAGACACGGGGAACAAAAACTACACCTACAATCTCTTTCATATAAAACTTATTAGAAACCCCTAACAATTGCATCCATCAAAGGATTGTTATGATGACCAAAGTTATTCAAAAATCCATTGTATACCATTGTATTAAGCATTGCCGTAATTGTTGTTTGTTTTTCCAGTGTGAAAGGAACCTATTATAGCAGGTAACTTGAATCTAAAATTATTATATATGTTACTATATAATCTCATTTCAACTAGAATGCAAACATCCACAGTAGATATGATCCAAACAAAATGTAAAATGGAAGAGATTTAAAAAAAAGTGTTTAAAAAGGGGCATAACAAGAATATAAGAAAATAACGTAATAAGAAATTGAATCCTTGTATACTAGCTTGGAAACACATGCACGAGAATTGTTCACCATGCAAAAATTTAAGGTAGAGGAAAATGAAGTAATTAGATGAAGATCATTTTCAGAAATTTAATGTCCAATTTAAACTAAGCAGAAGATCTGGGATGTAAGATTTATCATTACTGATTAATACAAGTGTACAAGAACATGAAAGTGATGCATTCAATTCTAAAACATAATATAGATTAAATGGTAAGATAATGTTTGCAGTGTTCTCCTCTTTACTTGACACTTAAGTCAATACACCATTAGTGAGCTTCCCACACCAGTGTTTGTATATCTCATGGGTTAGAGGATATAAAAGATTACAGAAATTCAACCTAGAACTAAAAGTTTGTATCAAAACTCATGATAGAATTCTTGCATCCAATGACTAAAAGGTACATACGAGATGATGAACGGTCTTTGGATCAATCCCAATAGTAATTACCATAAACAAATGTGGAAAGAGGTCAAGTAGAAAAATCTTTATTGAGACAAAAACCTCAGGCTATTGAAGCTTAGAACAACTTGGAAAACCAAAACTAATTGTACAACACAATACAAGGGAAAAGGCATTGGAATTTAAGAACCTGAATAGTCAACAAAATTCCACACTTCTTGAGAATCAAAATTACTTTGAAGCATCATGCCAATACATAGCATAAACTATACCAACAATCAGTGACTACTTTGGTGCCCCGAAGTGCTTACACAATATCTCAATAAGCTTATTTGAAACTAATAAAACTGAACTATTAAAAACTATATTTATCATAACAAGTAGTAAATTTGCTACAACATGTCAACATGCTATCAAAATCAACACATTTTGAATCTATGTCCTGAAGGCCTCCTGCTGAATTACTGTCTAGAACATGATTTCTCATGGCTACAATGATAAAATTTCTTCAAAAGCATACAAGTGCTGCAAAAGATAGGTTACAGAAGTCTTACTTGAACAAGGGTTTTCCAAGTCAAACTTCATGCCAAAAGATTATGTAGGTTCAGTAATAGGCCATTCAATAAGAAAATTTAATCAATCCTCATATCAAAATAAAATCATGATGAACATTCTGCACACAATCTCAAATTTCAATCGTTCATGAATATGTCCACGTTGGGAAGACGGGAGATCGTCACTTGTGGAGTTCATGTAGTAAGAAAGCTAGTGAATTGTATATTCAAAAAGTCCGTAACCATTTTCAAGACTTGGCATATGTTTGATCCATCGCTCCAAAGAGACTAGCTTCTTTGCATCTAACAGAACTTAACAATGATGTATGTCTGTACTAGTTGAAACAATAAAAATTCACAGATTAAAGGCCTCCTTCTAAATCATTAGGCTGGCACACCATTGCTTGTGACAACGAACATGAAATATATTTAAAATAAGCCAAGTGCTGCAAAAATATAGGTTATGGAATCAACTTTAAGCAAAGCCTTTCCAAGCCCAAATTTGAAAAAATATTTTGTAGGTTGAGCAATAGACCTACTGATAAGACGATTTCATCTTCTTATATCAAAAAGTGCCATGTTATTTCTTCTGCCAGCTGGGGTTTCATCGACCATCAAGTTTCTTGTCCGGGTCAGTACCGAAGCATGTAATGAAAGCAGTATAAGCCTGCCCTATGTCTGAATCTGACGATACCATACCATAATCAAAATTTACAACGGCCTGAGCAACCAAAATTAGCATAGATGTAACCACTGGATCCATTCTAAATAGAGATAAATTAGCAGCAACCAGCAATCCCAGAATCCTAGCTTTGATTTCTCCCCCTAGCCACGTTAAACTAAGTCAAATGCAATTTTGCTTTAGCAGGAACTTCCCCATTGATGGGCACATAAAAACTTACCCATCACTGCCTCACATTGGGCGTTAACAAGCATATATGTAAGCCATCAGTCGGCCAATGAAGAATCACTGAGCTATGTGGAACAGAGCCCCCAACAAAGAAAAGAATTAAAAGGCATTTTTAATCAGAGGATTAAACACAGTATCCCTTACGTCCAACAATGTTATGCGGTGGCTCTCCAATGTGCCTCCTCCAACACTGCTATGTACAAGAGAAACCCACCACAAACCCATGACCAGAAAATGGCGGAAAATAACGGTGAAAAAACACTATACACTAGAGGACCAACACTTCTATGCACCACGGTGGAAAAAAACGGTGAAAAAACACTATGCACCAGAGGACCAACACTGCAACGCACCAGAAAAACTACCCTCCAAATCCAGAAAATACGATGGAGAAAACCCGAGAAAAAATGATTGAGAAAAACCATAGGAAAACCCTATGAAGCATCAGGGTGCATGCAAACTTATGAAGCATCAGGGTGCACGCAGGCTTATAGTGGAGGCACTGGCAGCATTGTGAAATAAAATATCCCCCATCATATTGCATATTTATATAGTAAAAAAAAACCCTTTTTACCCCTAATATACCACCAATATATTGGTTTGTAATTTTTTTTATTTTTAACACCTCAATATGAACGAACGTGATATCATATTGGTCCCTAGGTGACGCCTTCGTGATAAGAAGCTAGGAAAAAAACGGCAATTGTACTTCAATACTATTCCTTGAAACAATGGTTATTAATTAAAATAATTGAACCTGCTATATAAAAATTAAATCAAATTATATTTTAAATGAAATATTTCTAATATACAAAGTATATCAATTATATATCATAACAAAGAATATTAAAAATATTCAACCACAAATTGAAGAGGAAAAAAATGTGTGGCAAACCACACCACAACTTTCATTTCACATAGTAAGCATACTTATATATACAAATTAAGATAGTTGAAATATTCCCTTGATTATGAACCTTTCAACTTCTATCCATTTCTATAAATGTGTGTGGCAAAACACATCACAACTTTCATTTCACATAGTAAACATACTTATATATACAAATTAAGATAGTTGAAATATTCTCTTGGATTATGAACCTTTCAACTTCTATACATTTCAGTAAATAGAAGGGAAATTAAAAAAGAATCGATGTTTCATTATTCAACCATATTTTCAAATAAGAAAAAACCAAAATTATAAGCTATTTGGTGTACATTGGTATTTACAAATGAAATGAAAGTAAAACTATTATATCCTTGGTTATGTAGCTATAATATTTTCAACATAACAAAAATATCCAATATGATCTTCAACATTCAAAAACACAAATGTGCTTTTCCCAATCCATAATTATTCAAATATTTTCTTTTATATCTTGAAAGTCATTGATGGAAATTGAATTCAAATTCAATAAAAGTTTTTTTAGGATTCTTTCTCTCCTAATTTTTGTATCTCATATATTTACACGTAATTTATTAAATTATTTAAAAATTAAAAATGTATCTAACCAAACAATTATTCTAAATTAATCTATATATTTCACCATTGTGTTTAAAAAAATATTTGAATTTTGTGAGGTCAGATTTACCTTCCACTCAAAAAAATCAATGCATAAGACAAAATTCATATTAATTACGCCTATCGACCTACCTTTAGCGATTTGAGAAACCTTGGGAGCTTGCATAATACAAACTTAGAATGGTTTCAATAAACAAAAGTTCACTAATCATGGCTTAGTATAAAAATGAAATATCACTAAGGATACAAAATTTTAAAATGAAGAACTACACTTATCATTGAACAACACATAAGCATTCAAATTTGTCATGCTTGTGTTTACTGCTTTTTAGTAAATGACATAAAAATTATAAGTTTTCAGATTATCTCTATAGTATGTTCTTGTTGATCAATTTCTCATCATTTTTACTGATTTTAATTTCAATATATCCATCCTTAACCCAAAAAAAAATGAAAATATAGTAAGTTCTCAACAAAAAAAGAAAAAATTGAGCACTAGAACAAACAATTATTTAAAACAAGTTTTTTTTTTTGCAATAACCTTTAATCAACACTTTCAACTTTTACTTCCATGCCATAACCCTCAAGTACATTATTGGTGATGACTGTTTGGTCATCCATTCAAGATAATTACAACTCTTATGATTTAAATGGCAAACAAGTTTTTTTTTTGCAATAACCTTTAATCAACACTTTCAACTTTTACTTCCATGCCATAACCCTCAAGTACATTATTGGTGATGACTGTTTGGTCATCCATTCAAGATAATTACAACTCTTATGATTTAAATGGCTTGATTATGCTAAATGCATTATGAAACTTTCTAAATTTAGGGAGTAATGATACTTATGAGAGACGAATATTTTTCTTATAATAGATACTTATTTGATTTTATTTGTTCACAATTCACTTTAATTTCGAAGAAGTCAATGTGAGCACATTCATCAAAGAGGTTTCATTGCATACTATAGGAATTTAATAATACCGATACATTAATCAATGTTTGACTCTAACTAATGAGATAAAGTATCATATAACATAAAACCTCCATAATTATCCTCTTTAAATATTTTAGCGTCCATTTTTATGAAACAAATTTTTGGCACTTTGTTTTGGGTTACATAGCTTCTTCTTTAACTCCAAGGATGATAATCTTCATGTCAAAATGTTTCCAATGATAAAGTGAAGGGTTACTCTTATCCAAGTCGAAACATATATATTCATCCAACCCTTGCATGATGAAAAGTTGTAAAAGTAGTGGTATGCCAATTGGCAAGAGTAATCTAGGGTATAAACTTTATATATATATATATATATATATATCATTTTGAATTATTTACAACATTAAACATTAAAAGCTACCAAGAAATAAATAAATTATAACTTCAAAGAAATTAATAATAAGCATACTCTTTAATTTCAAAGGTAACTTTTCCATGGGTTATATGTACATTTAAAATAAATAAATTTCATAAAAGTTGAGTCGCTAAATTATTTTTTATAGAAATTTGAAAGTGCTAACAAAATGATAATATAAATCTTCAAACACAATGAGATAATGAAACATTATTTTTAAACCCATATAAGAAGGATGTGTTCCATGTATTCATATGATACTTTAGGAGTTCAAACTGCAATGTATTGGATTCATTTCTTAATCATATCACAATTATGTCTAACCATGGAAGCCAACATCTTTTATATTCCCAAGCACATGTGTAATGTTGATTGTAGATTTCAAGAAAAAATAAGAAATTGTAGTAAACCTTGAGGCCTTTGTCGAGGGGTGATGACTATGTTAAAACACTATAAATTCCATGAATAGATCCTACCATACTTTATAGGCATCCAAGAACATGCAAATCTAGCATGATTGCAACCATGGCTTTTTATTAGGCTAAAATGTCTATGATTTGGAGCTTCCTAAGATCGATATAAGCACAATGTTAAAGGGAATTATTCATCAAGACCACCAAGTTTGTTATTATTGTAGATATTGATTGTTCACTTTCTCTCCCAAACCATGCAAAAATGCATGCCACAACAAATGTTACAATGTAATTCCTAATGCATAGATTTGACTATAACAACAATTATGTTGCACTCTCTCTAGATTACTTGATAACACTCAAGGATAAAACATGTTTCTACCAGAATTAATTCTACACATGATACATCTCATAGATTTTGGGTGTGAAGCATGAGAAAAGAGAGCTATTGGTTATTCTCAAAATATTTTACATGTATTATAGTAACATCGATATCCTTGTTGCTAGAAACGACAATAAAAAGTTGAACTTGTGATAGATATAGATGCTTAGAATCGAGAAAAGGGGAATCAAATCCACCTAGAGAACAAAGAAGTGAGGGTTTATGATGTAGAAAATTGGATGAATAAAATCACAATTGTCACTATTGTAATCCCAATTTAAGTTGTGTGATGTTTGCAAGGTTCATTTTGTTTTAGGCCATATCTAAACCTAACTTAGAACATATAAATTTAAAAATTTCATTGAGCTTAATAAAGGTTTTTTGTCACAAACAAAATACAAAACACCCTTCTTCATGAAAAGAAAAAACTATGCACTATCTTTAAATCATCTCAAGACCAAACCTACAAAAGATTGATGGATTTTTGGGAGATTTATATTCAAGTACTAAATATGTGCTTTGCTACCATGAAGTATCTATGGTAATAATGGGAATAGCAGGAATTACATACAACTTTCTCAAGAGGCCAACTTCATAATTAACTAATAATCAAATATTATATACCAATGTTATAATCATGTCACGAGTATAACATATAGACACAACATTATAAATGCAACAAAATAACTATGAACCAACATGTTAGACACCTTTAGAGAGAAAAAATGTGAATATGAAGAAATAGAGTTGACCTCATTTCCTTGGGTTCATTCGATGTTTATTCTTTTCTCTTCAAAACTATCGTTGAGCCACATTTTTGGAGTTAATCTTACTAATAATTTTCCAATACCATTAGAATTTAAACTTATAATTCATGACTATTTGTCTAGGTGTTTTGCAAAGACAAGAGTGAACAAAACTATAACAAATTGAATGGAATTAGGGTGAGGGTGAGATCCAAACACATTACATATATGGATACTAAAAGTGCAATCCCAATTCTCACATCAACGGGTATTGATAATGTGCATAACGTATGGGTTCAAGTGGGATTAAAAAAGACAAATGTTTCCAAGCTTCTCTAAAAAGTTTTCATTAAGTGACACACTTATAATGGTGGATACACCAATATGGTGATTATGTGGTTGGTGGTACATCATATTAGAGAATATTGATGAGATCCAAAATGAATAAAGAGTATTTTAGCTTTTAGATGCCAACAGAAAGTAGTGGGTGTTGAAGCTTGTATCTTGATCTTCATTCACATCCATCTTCATCTAATACTAAATATACAACTATCATTAAGAACCTAAGTGTTAAGAATCAAGACTTCGATAGGTTGTTCAAAATTTGATGATTCTTTCAATTTTTTACAATATTTGTTGTTGTTCATAAACAACAAGTGATTTGAACATTTCACATTTTTTAGATGGGAAATTCTTAAATTTCCCTCCTAGGATGGGTTGAACCCCTTGGAAGGGCTAGGAAAGATTCAATTTAGATCACTAATCTTAATATCCCCATTACAAAGTTTGCAAGAATTACTTGCTCAGAATCCATGATCTCTTTAAAATATATTAACAATATGATCTCTTTAAAATATATTAACAATAAAGATGTATGGCCAAGAAGTTTCTTTGTATCTAAATTTGCATATGAAAACACAACCATGTAAACAAAATGTCAAAGCGTTTACATTGTATAATTAATATATAATTGTAAATTAGGCAGACTTAAAGCTCAACTTCTGTTCTCACACCATAAAATATATAAATAACAACATTTCATTTCTAAAAAAATAAACAAGTCAAGTCATTCGACACCAAGAAGACTAAATCCAATAAGAACGATGGCCAAAAAGATGTTTTTTATTGTTAATTTTACACGGAATTTACCTATGCAAAATGACCAAATTTTTAAACATCAAGATCTATCCATAGCCTTACTTCAAACTATGCTTTTCTTTGCAAACATATATCAAATTCTATGTGGCGACGCGTTGCGTTAATGAGTAGTTTTAAGAAAGAATGACTGAAATATGAAAGTTCATTAAAGGAACTTAAAAATAGAAAGAGAACTATGAAGAGACAAGTTAGAAAATCAAATTTTCTGTTACACAAAAGCCCAAGAGCATGGCAATATTTTAAATGACCCTTGCTCGTCGAAAGGGTTATATTTCTCAGAAAGAGAAGATAACATCAGAGCTAGACTCGCCCATACAAAAATGTCCCAAGCGAGTGCCATAGGAAAATAACTATTTGCTCTCATTGTGTACTATACAATCCCAAGCTTGCTGCTCGCAGCCCTAGAAAGAAAAGGCCAGCCACCATGTATGAAAATAACAAGAGCTGTCTAAGGAGGGGACTTTTGGATTTTTAAGCTAGTATAATTTTTGTTGTTTGTTTGGCTATTTTAAGCTAAGAAATGAAATCAGGTGATAGGAAACCCCTACACCTTAAGATCTAGTGTTTTTAAAAGTTTTAAAAATTAGGCGAAGATTCATCACAAAAAACCTGATAAAAACCAGAGGTCAAAAAAATCCCTCTTTAGACAACTGGAAAAATAACTATTTGCTCTGGTTGTGTACTCTACAATGGTTGTGTACTCTACAATCCCTAGCTTGCTGCTCTCAGCCCTAGAAAGAAAAGAGCAGCCACCATGTATGTAGACAAAAATGCCAAGAAGCTGCAAGAACGGAAGACAGAGAGAGTAAGCTGTGAAGGCATGGAGAGTAAGCTGTGAGCCTCTTTTGCTGTGCTTGTCGTTAGAATTGTGTTGAGGGAGCCTTAAAGTCTTTAGAATTGTGTTGAATGATACCGTACACATTAATTTGATACTAATAATTTATACATGTTGATGAAGAATAATTTATGCATCTTGATGAAGAAGATGCTACATGATGGTGCAAGCATTCGCATTATCTTCACTGAAGAGCGTCGTGTATCTTTCGTCTGTTCGATTTGGGGGACTTTGGAAGGCAGATTCCACCTTCCGAACGTAGCCAGAAGGGGCCTTCTTATCGTAGCTCTCAGCAGAGTAGGGGTGGTACACCAGATTGTAAGGCACGTAAGGCCAAAGCTCTGCCCGCTTGCCGGTGCCCTTCACCTTCTTCACCACTTTGTTCACATCCACGTATCCAGTTACCGTCAACTTTTGTTGTTTTCTGTTCACGTCCACCGATTGTACGCCTGCACAATAATCAATACTCATCATATAAGATGACTTGTTTTGAGTCTGCATTTACTTCATATTCTATGAGTTGTTCTGAATTTGCATGTACCTCATATAGTTATTAGCATAGTAACTAGATAAGTTGTATTCGAGTTATAAGATGCATTAAAGTATAACAAGACATTATTACTATAAAATGAATAGGGTTATTATAAAATGAAATTTTTTATACACTTGTTACACTTAGGTGAAGTCCAAAATATGATATATTAGCACAGCCACATAGTTTGTGGTTGGACCAGGATGTGATCAAATGGTTGAGAGATATGGATGAAATGAAAATGCATAGCTATCCGTTATTCATTCTATGGGCTACCAATTATTTTTTATATTTTTTTAATAATTGTTTATTTCGAATTTTGAAGACTGCCATAGAATCAATCTCTACAGTAAACGTGTCTCATCCTCCTGGATAAATGAGACAACCTCCTGGATAAATGAGACAAGTGTAGATAAGGTAGTAAACCACCCCAAATCTCAAATAAAAATGTATATCCAAATAAATATCTAAATGCCTATCAACATACATATATCCAAATAAATATCTAAATGCCTATCAACATACATATAGTTGTTTGTATTTTAAAACTTGAGGTGTATTAACACCTATGCTTTTACTCCTATGCTTTGCTTTTACTGTATTCTAAATAAACAATTATGAAAAAAATAAAAGAAAAAATTACTATCCTAAAAACTGTTAAGAAATTAACTATTAACCAATAGTTTAACCAGAAGAAGGCCATAACACTGCCACATTAACAGCAGATAATTACAACAACAAAATCGGACCAGTTAAACACTTAAAACATAGCTTAATTGTAACACTTAACTTATAACCTTTTCACCAGCCACAAATTATTTATATATATTAAATACTCAGTATTCAACTTAGCCACCATAACTGTGAAATAGTATATAGAGAGAGTGAGTGCTAATGCTAACCTTTCATAGACGAGACAGACTTCTTCACTTTCCTCTCGCAGCCATCACAGTCCATGCGGACCTTGATCTCTACGGTCTGCACAAGCTCCGGGATTTAAAGTTTAGACAATGGTCAGATAGTAATATAACGCCCAATGCCCATTTTAGCTGTGGTTTAAAGAATTAGTTTACCTGCAATTGTTTACGCTTGCTGCGTTTTGTGTGACCGCCGAAGAAACTCGATACGTAGTCCAGGGCGCCCATCGAGCATAAAGTTGCAAGAATTGAAAGCAGCGGAAGGGATCGATCACGAGGCCTAGTAGATGGATATGTGTTGTAAAGACATTGGGAGGGATTTTATAGGAAAAGTGCGAAACCACTGGGAGGCCATAATGATAGAAGGTAGCCAGATATTGACTGTTCCAGGAAGCTCACTCGTTATTTCGGCTGGATAAATGAGTCGTCGTTAGTAGATGACAGTGAAGATCTTGTGGGTTAACGCGAAGCGCGTAGAAGTAAAGTTGAAAGAGATCTCCAAGGATGAGAGCAAGCAGCTTTAATGGAGTCCACTTCCGCTTCGATGATCGAATCAGGGGCTGACGGTATTACTAATTGGTTTTCTTAGAGTCGGTGCCAGGTGGCCAAATCGGCTCAGATCCAGCGCCGTAATTCCGACTTTCCAAGGCGACGGCAGTGTCGTGGCAACTGGCGTTACGCGCAAACATCCCTGCCACGCTCTCCAACCGAGATAGTGTTTTCCACCTGTCTTTGTTTTCTTGACCGCATAGAAAATGAGAACAGTCGATGATTGCATCACGCGGCAGCAATTCAGTTCAAATCTTGAGGCAGCGAGTTCTTCTCGATTATTTCAATTTGTGTTTTGCTAGGTAAAGCAAACACTTGTTCGAATCAAGCACTCGCTCATTAATTTATCGATAACGGAAACGATGAATGACAGTGGACGCCGTGACGCGGTTTATAGGATTTGGAGGCTTGGTAGATACCTCGAAAATCGAGATTTGAACACCACCGTACATCAGCCAATAAATGATTTTAATAACGTCCATCAGGTTTTGCAGATTAAGGGATCAAAAGAGTTACAGTCTTAACTTATTTTCATACTCTTTTCTATGTCTGATCTTTTTTGTATTTTTTTGATTAGAAGACTTGTAATCTGGTCCATCTTATCTTATTCAAAAAGATGGTGCAGGTTGTCGGCCTTTAAGCTGTCTTCATATTGAATGCTAATGTTTTTATAGGCTGCACATTCCATAACAAAGTATCACTTAGTCTCCACCACACCTTTATTGCAGAATATGCAAGTTCTCTCTTCCCACACTTCCTTAGGTATTGTCCACTCTAAGGTGATATGTTTTCTCACCATGATCCCAATTTGGGTTAAACTCTTTGATGTAGTAGTCTTTTTTAGGCCCATTGTGATTGGTCCATTTTTATTTCTTTCTTGTTGTAAGGACATTCATGTAGCTTATATTCCACTTCCTTAGCCATTTTTTGTTTTGCTTCATCCAAGTTTTCTTTCTATGACCTAACTCATCCTCCATAGTTACCTTGGGCCAGCGTTGATTATCCATGTTTTCAACCCTCTTTATATAGCTTATTAGCTTGGTTATCGTCGTTGCCTCCAATGTGAAAGCACGTGCTTCAGCTAAAAGTATTTCGTACGGTAATGTGGCTTTAACTTTGAGATTGCTAGTAATTAGTTGCTTCTGAATTCTTTCTAGTTGTCTCCATCTGCAAGTTGACATGCTACCTCTACAGACTTCACATCCATAAAGGACAACTGGTGTGACTAGCAAACCAAAGAGGGTCTTTTTGGTTTTCCAATCCCAAAGTTATGCTTTTCTACACCTGTTTTGAAGTGCGAATGAGGCCTTCCATCCTCCCTGCACCCTTTTCGCCCTACAAGTCTCTGTGAAGTCTCCCAACTAAGCTTATAGTTGAAGTCAATCCCAAGATATTTGTATTCCTTCACTATCTCCAATGGGCTGCCTTTGAAGAGGAAGGTGGTTGGTTTTCCTTTTCTACTTAATGAGAAGATCATGATTTTGGTCTTGGAAATGTTCACTTGCATCTCGACCTCCTCACAAAAGTGTTCTAAGGCCATTAAGTGCTCTCTTAAACCATGTGTTGTTTGTGAAATTATAATAAGGTCATCTGCATACAAAAGTAGCTTCATCACATAACCTGCTAGGTGGACACCCTCACCATCTGTTTTTCTCAACCAAGCTTCTAACTTATCAATATATAAACCAAACAACGTGGGGGAATAAAGGATGGCCCTGCTTAACACCAGTATCACAATCGAAACATTCAGACATTCCCTCTCTTGTTCTGATTTTAGCTCGAACCTTTTCATAAAGCCTATGGATTGTCGCTCTATAGCCGTCTGGGATACCCTACTCTTCCATTACGTTCCAAAGTTTGTCTTAGGCACTGTATCGAAGGCTTTCTTAAAGTCCACAAAACAACAATATGTTGTTCCATATTTTCTCCATAAAATGCCTAAGGGTGATACAATGGTCAATAATAGAGTGCTTAGGCCTAAATCCCGCTTGCACTTTTTCTCTTTCCCCTCATCTTTTGCCCATCTATTGGTTCTCCTCTCTATCATGCTCCCAAAAAGCTTGCCCATGAGGGGGTTGACCATAATAGTGTGGTAATTAGAAGGGTTATTGGTATCTCCACTCTTAAAAAGAGGAATGACCACGTTGGTGATCCATTCTTCTGGAAAGCCATCCCGGATGACCCTATTGAAAATTTCCTTTATGTGAGGGGCAAGGAGCTTAACTTCCCATTTTAAAAATTCAGCTTGAAGCCCATCTATGTCCTCTGCCTTGTCACTTGCTAGTTTCTTTATTCCTTGCTTGATATCCTCCACTGTGAATAGCTCCATTGATGTTTCCACTATGGGAGGAGTTACCTTCTTTTGTAACCACTCATAAAGAAGCCTCGCGTATTCTAACCATTGGAAATCTGTGATAATGTTTTCGATATGCGCTTTCCTTTGTTGTAGCTCTCTCCAAAAACCTTTGGGGTTGTGTTTTCCAAGAGATATTAACTCCTTTCTTCTTGTATTTACATAATCCTCTCTTTTTTATTGTACTAACTCATCATATTTCCTCTTGTTTTCTTTGTTGAATTTTCCCTCTTTTAAAGACCTCTTGGCTGCCTTGCAATCCTCATCATACCACAGGTTTGCTGGAAAATTACTTGTAGCTCTCTTCCTAGGGCGAGACCGCTAGCATGCACTTAAGGCCTTGTGGATTATTGGGATAAAAAAACTACTATGCACATGCCTATAACCATTTGTCTTATTGATTGTCATATTTGTCCTTTTATATTTCATTTCCTGAAACTGTTGCTTAAGGGTAGCACTAAATCTGTCCATGTTTTCATGTTTCGAGAGGATTTTGCCCTTGCCAAGAGTTTTCTTTTGCATGCCAAAATTTTGATTATTGTGGGGACTAGTGGAGGCAAAGTCCAACTTAACAAATAGGGGGGCATGGTCAAATTTCATTTCAATAAGGCAGTCCCCTATATCAAACTTCAACGCTCTAGGAATAAAACTTTGAGAACAAATTGCATAATCTACCACACTTTGGCCATTGTATGTTTTGCATGTGATACCCCCTGAAGTTGGCCACCTTCTCATTCCATTACAAATAACCATGTCAGACAAACTACACAGTCCCAGTAACCATGCCCCAAAGTGTGGTGACTTCCCCATCACCATCTTGTGAAACTCTTTCCCATGATTGGTATCCACTTTCCTCCAACCATAAGGGATTGATTTCCCCTCTTTCTTCATTGTTGCGATGGAGATATTGGTTGTTAGTTGTTCTTGCATTAAAATCACATAATAACATTATTTCTCCCTCGGAACTAAAGAGAGAGATATCTCTTTTCAAAGAGCCATATGGGTCTTCACTGTCTAAATTGCCTCTTTTATAAATCTTTGAGTTTTGGGGGGAAAAATAACACACAACCAACTTGAAAGTAACCACTTTCTCGTTTATTTGAAACCAAATGTACCATTTTTTTGGGCCCTCTTTCTCCACTTTTACAATTTCACCCCATTTTTCATTTATTAGAACTGTGACTCCCCCATGTCCTTTTCCTGTCTCGGTTCCTTTGCTCCAAACTAAAATCTTCTTGTAACCCTCAAAATCTGGAGCCTTGCATCCATCGTGTTCATGTGTTTCTGTAAGAATTATAATATCTTTCCCTCCTGCTGTGGGCCCCAACCCTAGACCTCTTCTCCATGGATAACCTCTGCAATTCCAACTCACCACCTATAAACAGTCCTGTGGGGCACCGATTTCCTATTTATTATTTGAGAAACGATCACCAATTTGAGATTTCCCGTTGACTAGCCATGCCCATTTTCCCTCACTTCTTGTTGATTTCACCTTTTCCCACTCCTTTCGAAGAAGATGTGTGTGCCTCTAAGCAATCCTCTATTTCTAAGGATCATTTTCTTATCCTCTATGTTCCTTAAACTGACTCTCACATGTCTATCTTTTCCTCCTTCTACCTTTATTCCAATCCTGCTTGCTTGATGAATGCTCCCCGACCATTTTAGTTTATATTTGAGGAAGTCTCTTGCTAGAGTTTCCATCCTCTCATTTTCCCCAAAGTCCCTTGGCCCTTTAATGATGATATTTGTAGCCTTGCTTTGCTTATCAATGTTCTTCCTTTATCTATATTCTGATTTGTTTCTCAATGATTTCTCTTTGTTTATTTTATGACCCACTTACAACCTGTGACCATGATTTCGCCTCTTTTATCCGATCTTTTAGCTGATTTTCTTTAACTTCCAAGTCGGCTAACGCTACCTGGATTCCCTATAATTGTATTGTTTCTTCTTCTTCTTTTATCGCTTCTGATTTCCCGAATCTGGACATCCTCAACTGTTCTAGTTCTTGTTTCATGTTAGCCACTTCTTGTTGTCCCATTTCTATTTTACCCTACATGCTTGAGATTTGTTCCTTAAGAGTTTTATTTTCTCCCTCTAATTTGCTCTTGAACTCAACAATTTTGTTTATTTTGTTGCCTTCATACCATCTTTTCTCTTCTAAAATTTTGAGTCTCATTTTCATGTTCATAATTTCTTTAACGTATAGTTTAGATGACCACATTAATGGAGTTGATGTGGGACTGTATAGATCCTTGTTGTCATGGTTATCTGCTTTATTGCCCTCTATGTTTGTCACAGAAACATCTGATTTGTTCAAACTTGCTTCTAGATCCTTATTTTTTTCTATTTGCTTCACCCTAATGTGATACGCCTTACTGGATAAGTTGTTCGTTTTTTGTAGGATCATTGCCAGTTTCTTCTTATGTGGTTTCCTTAGCTTGCAGATCTGCCTACACTTTAAAAATCCCCTTGTATTGTTTTGCATTTACGAAGACCAGTCTTTCTTCTATGTTTCCTACATCCTTCTCCAATAAATATTCCATAAAAGAGCCCCATGCTCTTGCTAAATCATCCACTATTACCGTAGGTTGGTGAAGAGAAGATCCATTAGAAAACTGAGGGTTATTTTTCCAACCTGGCCTGAAAACCTCTAGATGGACGCGGTTTAGCGATGGTAATGGTAATGGACCATTCAGCCGATATTGTGAACCCTCGATGTATCTTGTCCCCTTCCCAGTAAATGTATAGTTTGCAGACTTGTTTCCTGTGTAAGTGAGCAGTGGTGTTTGTGCTCCCCTTTCTCCGGGGGTCTGGCTCACCAAAGCTAAACTGTCTTTTGTTCCCTCCATAATAACTCCCCTATTTGTTTTTCTAGGTTTGCTGTCAGTTTTGTTTTTCCCACCCTTGATTTGTACCATCTTAGGGTAAATAAACAAAGCATAAATGAGAAACAAGGAAAGGGAAAAGAGGGAAAACACTGGTTGCACCTTATCTTGTCGGGTAGTGGCTTCTTGTTGACTGTTTAGATATTCGTTGAGACTGAGACTGAGACTGGGCCCCTCTCCCCACCAAAAGGTCATCAGGAGTGTTGCTTCTCATGGAAAGCCCTTCCATGTCCCCTACGACTCCTATCTCCTTGTCACGATGTTCCCTGGTCCCCCCTTGCTACTCGATGCCCTCAGAATGATGCGTATGGACATCTAGCTTTTACCCTTTCTAGCTAAGGTTGTTGGCATCTTTTTCAACTTGGGCTGGATGGCCATTTTTAGCTAGAATCTGTTTTTTTTAAACCAATTTTGATGCTAGAAATAAATTCAGCACCCTCGAAAACCTTTGAGGAACCCAAGATTTCAAAACTTGAGCGTTGTAACCTTAACATTGGAAAATTACAACCAAATTTATTCAAATTTGTGTTGTAACACACTGAAATTGTCAAATTTTTAGACTACCCTATTGAAATTTGTTGGTTGAACTATGGTTTTTTCATTAGTGGTCAGAAGTGCTACACCATGAGAAAAGTTAGTGGGAGTTTTTCATTTGTTCAGGTTTGATTCTCATCTAAAATTGGAAGTCCTCCCTAATGAAACAAGATTTTGTTTCCTACTATAGTAATAAAACAAGGTCACTAGAGGTTACTGTGTTAGCTTTAAAATAGAATGTATTTAAACAAGGGAAAAAGTTGCACTGCATTGATATCCTTGTCATAAGGATAGGCAGGGTTGTGGGAGAAAAATGTGTAAATTTTTTATGACGGGGAACAATCCGACTAATAGCGGAGGCAAAGTAGAGAGGTGAGGAGGCACTAATGTAAAATCCTTTGATGACTATTGTAAAACCCATGTCGAATAAGAAATCAAACACATTTATGGGGTTTTTAGAAAATGGATATGCTGGCACACTTTTCAACAAAATTCTTAAGAAAGTGAGAGGTCAGCAACACAATAAGAAAGCAAAAAGAAGAGGACGAATGCAATGTCAAAATAACCATACCCTTTATAAATGGGACGTCGAAGAAGCTAGCCAAAGTCCTGAGCAGAAATAGCATAACGGTCACATTCTCTCCTCCAAACTCGATTGGAAAAATGGTGGGTAACACAAAGACCCGATTAAACCTAGATCATGGAAAGGCGTGTACTCCATTCCATGTTCGTGTGAGAAAGTGTATAACGGAGAAACTAGCAGGTCGTTAGACGTTAGGATTAAGGAACATAGTGTGGACCTTAGGCATGAAAGAATTAAGAAATCTGCACTAGTCAAACATGTACATGAAACAAAACACTCTCTGTGCTTGAAAAATGCCAAAATAATTGCTAAAATTGATAACCATGAGAAAAGAAAAATACGGGAAAAAATAGAAATTGAGCTACACTGAGAAAATTTAAATAGAGATGAAGGAACAAAGCTAAGCGAGAATTGGAAACCACTCCTACACATGGTTCGAAACAAGGGATTTGTGTGTAGACAAGACCGACATAATGGATTGAGCTAGGAGCTAACAAGTATTTATGAGTGAGCCTCTATCGAAAAAGACTTTTATCACTCATCACTCCTCAAGATGGTCCCACAGTAGGGACCGAAACTTTTGAGACAAATTCAACTTGATAACGCAGATCCGCTCCACTAAAAATATCTCTATGCGTAAAAAAAATGTTGTACAATACAAGATACTTTAAAAAAAACAAATTAATCATGGAAATGAAAGCAAGTCGATGGCCTCATTGATAATTATGTTAACATACACACATATTGCTTCTTTGAAAAAGATAGAGAGTTCGAGAGAACTCATATAATAATCCATTGTAAAGACATACCAACATGAATAAGACTCTGAAATTTTGTTGGCTCCTTTATGGTCACAATAATACTTAGCAAACAAGCAAATAATAGGCTGATTTCAATTTGGTAAAGACTTGCATAAACACTAGAGGAAATTCGAGGTCTAAATTGTTACGACCTTATTTTTAGCGCCCTTGGCAAAGGCGCTCTGCAATTGCGTCGGGATGCGCTAGCTAGAGCGCACGTCGCGTTTATATGATTTTGGTAGCCTTGGTGGCCAACTCGAGTAAGAGGTGGTCAGGACGGTGTACCAGCGTGTTGGATCGCTGGGAGGACCAAGGGGATGATGTAAAGTCGAGTGGCTTGCATCCCGGCGAGCGTCAACATGGTGGACCCGTCGGAGGATGATGCGGCGAGCATTACGCTAGTGCAGGGCAAAGACTAGACAGGACAATGACGTTGATGGATGGAACGGGAACACATCGGTATGTAAGCATGTGGTCGGACTTGGCTCGGTGTGCAAGGACGACACCTTAAGACCTCCTCAAGTATTGGTTCTGGTTTAGCTTGCGGCACGGGTAAGTGTGTCGTCGGTCGTTCAAGTGTTGGCTCGGGGGTGAACATGCGACGGACTGCATGGGCTATGGTTGGGTGGCGTTGCATCGCGTTGCAACGTCTACGGTGAACGAGCACTCTACAATCCGCGCGACTCTAAGGTGTCTGGCTAAGGTTCGGTCAGGCTGGTTTCGGTTAGGCGTAGTCCGGGTGAAACTTGTAGTTGATGGCCATGCCCAGCTAGCAAGCTCACGCCGGTGCCGCGCGTGTCTAGGCTTTCGAACGGTATGGGACGCTCGAGATGGTAGAAAAGCCTAGGCCCGTGACATAAATGGCCCTCCTAAAGAAAATAATAAAATAATAGTTAAAATAATGAAATAATATTATAAATCTTGAAGGAAAAGACCCAAAATTTACTTTTTGTTTTCATATTTTCAACTTATCTCCCTATGATTTTATTCAAAATCAGTGCAAGAACACCTTGTGATTTTACTCAATTACGCATCCAACAAGTGCCCATTGTTACTTGAAAGTAACATGTTTTTTTAATGTATTTATCATTTTTGTGGGTTGGGGTCCATCTAACACATTTTTTTAATGTATTTCTCATTTTTCGTTGGGTGAGGTCTATCAAAATTATGCAGTGTGGGTACTTGTTGGATGCGGAATGAATTCCACATCCAACAAGAGCTCTTGGTTTAAATTTGAGTAAAACCACACGGAGATAAGTTGAAAATACGAAAAACAAAAAGAAGTTTTTTTTACGACAAATATGCCAAATCAACCATTATGGTTGATTCATTTTCTTGAAATTCTATTAGTTCTGGAATTCCAAGCATCAATTGTAAGCCCATTTTAGACCCCAAATTTCCTCTAATACTTATAGACCATTAAAATTGAAAACCCTATAAATATTTTTGTAAGTGAGCACATGTCTTCAAGGTTAAACGTTCACATGAAGGAAACCTATGGTTTTAATATTGTGAATGTGAAATTTATACTTTTAGGTTATTTATGAAAATAATATTCATGGACTTAGTAATTAGTAATTGATAAAGTAACTTACGAATTCCCAAGCTGCCAGTTGGTCATAGGTGTTAAGATTTAATTTGCTTAGCTAGATATCATTAGAGTTTAATCCAAATTCACAACAATAGCATATGTAGAATCACTGAAAGAAACAAAATCACAAGATAGACACGGTATTTATCCTGGGAAGCCCTCAAGGGGAATAAAACCTAGCAAAAATTCTTATGTATATGATATATAAGATAAAACCCCAAAACATGTATTCTCCTATTAGCTAGTATCTCTCTCTCTCTCTCTCTCTCTCTCTCTCTCTCTCTCTCTCCTATGCGCTACACAAGTGAGTGAGTGTGTTCAAATGAGAAGCACAACTCCTCTATTTATACTCTTTTTGTCAACTAACTGTTACGCTAACCAAGTCGGCCCCACTAAACTGTCTGGGCCGACTTCACCTAGGAAATTACAAAACAATATTTTATTATATTCATTAGGGTACTATTGACCTGACTTACATTGGAGGATTTACCTTATGACTCTATGATGACCAATTACAATAATAACATCCCAATGGAGGAATAGAACATCTCCCTTAGGGTACATCAATAAAATACATTTAGAATATCCTTTGAAGTTAAAATATTTCAACTCTCCCCCTTAACGAGAAGGGTATTCTACTCACAACAACATCAACAACTATAGGAGTAACGAGAGAGAGCATCTTCAGTAGTATCAAGGTAATACTATCTATACATCATAGGAAGTTTTCAACAATTATCAGTAACTGGAACATTTACTCTTCAATATCTTCTGCAACATACAATCACTTGATCCTTTTGCAGCAACACTTCGATCTTTTGATCCTTCGTAGCAACACTTCGATATTCTTAATCCTTTGCAACAACACTTCGATCTTCTCGATCCTTTGCAGCAACACTTCGATCTTCTTGATCCTTTGTAGCAACACTTTGATCTTCTCGATGCTTTGCAACAACACTTCGATCTTGTCGATCATTTGCCGCCACACTACTTGCAGTACACATGATCTCTTTGTGGGATGATCAATCCCAATCACTTTAGGAGCTAGGTCCAAGGATGATGCAATCCTCATCAACATAATCCCCCTTAACAAGGAGGGTCCATAGTATCGACCAACTGATTTGTCCATAAATGAATGCAGGACCATATTTTCCACAAGGAATCATCATAGACCATCCTCAGCCTGTTAGATCTAGAACCACTCCAAGTGAATGTTATACTATGACATCTACATGTACATGTAGGCATACTCTCCATGCAAGAGTGTCGTCTGCAATTGCAGATATCGACCGCACCTAAATGTAGGCCTTGCTATCCATAAGGACTCATCGTAGAACATCCTCATTTTCAAAGCTAGGAACACTCCTAACCGAGTGTTATTCTACAACAACCACAAGTGAATGTGGGTACACTCTCCATGCGAGAGTAACGTCTACAACTTCATATCTCGGCCGTAGCTAAATGCAGGCCTTGCTATCCATAAGGACTCATTGTAGAGCATCCTTAGCTTCAAATCTAGGACACTCCTAAGCAAGCGTTATTCTATGGCATCCATAAATGAATGTGGGTACACTTCCGATGTGAGAGTAACGTCTGCAGGGCCATCCTCAGCTATTAAGGACCACTCTCTGGAACATAGTGTTATTTCCTGCAAGACCATCCTCAAGAGAGGATTATACTGTCCACAAGTGACTATCGGACCATATCAACATCTTCAGGCGTACTTGGACTCTTCCATACTGGAGCTTCACTGTCATTCCATCATTAATGACAGTCTTATCATCACTCCCCCTTTCAAGGGAGGATCCATATCATCAACCAACTCCCCCTATGTCCGAAGAGGGTTCATATCTTTGAACTTTTCTTCCTTTTCGAGGAGAGTCCACAACTTTGACTTGTTCCTCCTTTCTGAAGAGATTCCATATCTTCATCCGTCCTTCTTGCAAAGAAAGTTTGTAGCATCATTATTGTTCGTCCTTACAAGGAAAGTATTTTCTGACTACACCAAGCTTGTCACAAAAATATTCAAACTTTACTCGAGTTAGAGGTTTGGTCAACACATCAACAACTTGCTCATCGGTACTCACGTACTTGATATTTATAGCTCCCTTTTGTACCATATCCCTTATATATAAGTATCGGATTTATATGTGCTTTGATTTATCATGGAACACATGATTCTCTGTCATCTTTATACAACTCTGGTTGTCACAAAGAATCATTGTGGTATCCAACTCCATGTCAAATAGACCTGACATCAGTTTTGGAATCTATATCGCTTCACAACTAGCAGAGAAAGCTGCTATGTACTTTGCTTGAGCAGTGCTGAGAGAAACACTGGACCGTTTCTTACTAAACCATGAGATCACGGTGGATCCCAGACAGTACCATCCACTTGAGGTGCTTTTTCTATTTATGACACGTCCTGTCCAATCTGAATCCGTATATCCACACAATCTATAATCATGATCTCTAACATAGTATATTCCAAAGTCTATCATACCTTTTAGGTAGCTCATCACATGCTTTGCAGCTACCAAGTAAACCCATCTAGGTTTAACTAGATACTGACTTAAGGTGTTCACAGCAAAGCATATATCTAGCCTTGTATTCATTAGATACATTAATGGCCCAATAATTTTTTTGTATTGAGTCATATCCACTAGCTCTGATGATTCATCAGATAATAACTTCAGGTTGGTATCCATGGGTGTGGCCATGGCTTTACAATGCAACATATCAAATATTTTTCAAGATTTCTACTGCATACTTTCCCTGGTTAAGAAAGATTCCTTTTGGGCTGTGCCACACTTCCAGCCCGAGGAAGTAATGCATCAATCCAAGATATTTCATCTCGAGATATTTAGCTAGCTTCTTCTTGCTTTCTGTGATCTGTTTCTCATTTCTAGTTAGAAATAGATCATTCACATACAACAATTGTATGATAGGTTCATCATCCATAATATTCATGTAAAGGTTAGGATCATATTTACTTTTGGTAAAGCCCAAGCTTGTCAAGAAGTTATCTATTCTTCCATACCAAGACATGGGAGCTTGATTCAGTCCATACAAATCCTTTTTCAACTTACATACATGAGTCACTTTGTCTTCAACTTCAAATCCTTATGGGTTTTCAATGTAAACCTCTTCCTCAATCATACCATTCAGGAATGCTGACTTTACATCCATCTGGTGTAGATCCCACTTCATCATGGAAGCAAGTGCCATGATGGTTCTGATGGAAGTGTACCTTGATACTGGAGCAAATGTCTCTTCATAATCAATCCCATCTTTTTGAGAGAATCGATAGTAGGGGGTTCCCGAGGTTCTAGCATATCATGATCTTCAGACGCTACTATTTCAAGAGAGGGTCCAGCTTCTACCTTTCTAGGAGGTACATCCTCTTCATGTACTTCTTCAAGTTGACACCTTCTGGATTTCGTAAGAGTTGTCTCATCATCAAATGTTACATCCCTACTAATATTTATACGATGGAATCCTGAAATGTATATACTAAAGGCTTTGGAGACTTCACAGTATCCAACAAATATTCCCTTCTTTCCAAAAGGATCCAACTTGGTTCTCTTCTCTTTCGGAATATGTACATATACTGGACAACCAAATATCTTGAGATGGATCACTTCAGGTTTCTTTCCTGTATACATTTCTTCAAGAGTCTTGAATCCAAGAGAACTATGAGATAATCTATTTTGCACATACACATATGTTCTTGTTGCTTCATCCCATAAGTGCATGGGAAGGTCTTGGTCATGAATCATTGTTTTCATTGCTTCCATAATGGTTCTATTCTTTCTTTCTGCAACACCTTTTTGTTGAGGATTGTAGGGAGTGGTTAGTTCCCTCTTGATTCCATCTTCCTTGTAGAATGCTTCAAATTCTTTTGAAGTATATTCTCCACCATTATTTGATCTCAGTGTCTTGATTCTTCTTTCTGAATGGTTCTCTATCAAGGCTTTGAATTCCTTGAATTTCACAAACACTTCACCCTTGGTCTTCAAGAAGTATCATGTCTTTCTTGAATAGTCATCAATAAATGTCACACAATATTCACATCCACTTAAAGATGTGGAGGGCATAGGACCACATACATCAGAATGAATTAATTCAAGCATACCTTTAGTCTCTGTTTCACTTTTCGGAAAGGGATTAGTGATGTTATTTCCTCTTGCACATCCTTTGAAAGTTACTTCATGATCAATATTCAGATCTGGTAACCCTATTACCACCTTGCTCACATAGGGTAGTGCTTTGTAGTTGATGAGAGCAAGCCTCCTATGCCATAGTTCACTTGAGCTAGTAGTCTCATGGATAAGGGTTGTCTCTGGATGTCCTTTGAGTTTGTACAATCCTCCTTCTTCTTCACCAATGATCACAACATCTTCAAGTATCTTTCCTTTGGACCACATGAGTACTTGTCCACCTATGAAAGCAACTCTATATCATTTCTTATCTAGTGCTGAGATGGAAAGTAGGTTCTTTTTCAAACCTGGTACATATAGTACTTCCTTTATCTTCACGGAAGTTCCAGAGTCAAGCTTGTAGCTTGATTCACCAATACCTTTGATGGGATATTGATAGTCATATCCTAATCATACTTTATGAGGAGAGCTCTTTTCTTCAAGTCTTGACAAATTTTGCTTCTTCCCTATCATGTTCTTTGAAGCACCACTGTCAATAAGACATGTATCTTCTCCAGGTGTTACAGACCTAGAGAGTGCAGAGAATAGTACATATTCTTCTACATCTTACTCTTTTGTTATTATCTTTCAAGGTCTTTCTTCTTATTCCTCATCCTCATCTTCAACTAGATGATCATGATGTATTTTGTTGTTCTTCTTCTTTGATGGACAATCTATGGCAAGGGTTCCTATCTTATGACAGTTATAACACTAATAATTTGAGGAATCTTTCTTTTGATTGTTTTCTCTTTTCTTTTGAAACGTCTTTGGAGGTTTATGCTTATCCTTATTGAAGTTTGATTGTTTTCTTATTTTAGTATGGATGGCTAGAGCTTGATCATCTTCTCTAAGTAGATCTTCTCCGTTAGCTACTCTAGCTTCTTCTTCGATGCAATCTTCCCATACAATATCAAACTTCACACTTTCTTTTCTGGCACACAGGGTCTGTATAAATGAATTCCAAGGTCTAATGAGACCATTGAGAGCAGTCATAACTAGTTCATATTCATCAAGGGTGTCTCCAATGGTACTTAGTTGTTCCATGAACTGGGATACCCTTGTGAAGTAATCTTGAATAGATTCTACTTTGCTCATCTTAGTGCCCTTCAGTTGAGCTCTCAAACTCATCTTCCTGTTGATTTTCTTTTCCTTATACATACTGGAAAGTGCATCATACATTTTCTTTGGTGTCTTCTTATATGACACTTGAGGTTTCAAGTGAACTTTGATAGAATCATAAATGATCCTCATTTCCTTGATTAGGTCTTTCTCATGCTTCTCCTTAGCTTCATCTTCTTTTGGTTTTGCAAATTCATCCTTGATGTACTTCTCAAGACCATTTTTTCTAAGAATGAGACCAATCCTATACTTCCATGCTAGGAATTTTTCTATGCCTTCCAGTTTGTCCTCAAGCTTAGTGCTTGGGGCCATCCTATCCAAGAGGTCACTAAAAATTGAAATTTCTTGAAATGAAAAGTTGACCATACTAGGAGATGCGCTTGACTGGGGTGAGTTGGTTGGTCCACTTGGTTTCTAGAGATCCCAAATCTTCATCCTTCAAAAATTTCTTGCGAGGTTGCAGTTTCTGCAGAATTTATGGTTCTGGTTTTCTACAATGTTCTTGTTTAGGGCCAAACTAGGGTTTGTCTTTCCCGAAGATTCAACCACCCAAAAAAATCGGTCATGTTATCAATAGATGCGCTCTAGGGAGTTACAAATTTCTATGAAAGCATATCTTTAAAATTGCAAACTTTGCATAAACCCTAATTTCTTTCGGAGGGAGAGGAGAGAGAGTTTCACCTTGTGAAAGTTATTCTATTCAGTCTAGCTATGATACCATGTTAAGATTTCATATGCTTAGCTAGATATCATCAGTGTTTAATCCAAATTCACAACAATAGCATATGCAGAATAAGTGAAAGAAAGAAAATCACAAGATAGACACAATATTTATCCTCGGAAACCTTCAAGGGGAAGAAAACCCAACAAATATTCCTCTTTATAATATGTATAAGATAAAACCCCAAAACATGTATTCTCCTCCTTGATGGTCTCTCTCTCTCTCTCTCTCTCTCTTATGTGCTACAAAAGTGAGTGAGCTTGTGTTTAAATGAAAAGCACAACTCCTCTATTTATACTCTTTTTCTCAACTAAATTTTACCCTAATCAAGTTGGCCCCACTAAACTTCCTGAGTTGACTTCACCTAGGAAATCACAAAAAAATATTTTATATATTCATTAGGGTACTATTGACCTGACTTACAATGGAGTCTTTACCTCATGACTCTATGATGACCAATTACAATAATAACATCCCGATGAAGGAATAGAAAATCTCCCTTGGGGTACACCAGTAAAATACATTTAGAATATCCTTTGAAGTTACAATATTTCAACAATAGGAGCTAGTGTCTTTCCATAGGAGAATCTACGATGAAAAACACTGAAGTATTAAGTAAACATGTTAAGTCAAACTCTAATGGTAATGCATTTATATATACAAAAGCCTAGGGATAAGTTAATGAGGTTACAACCTATGGAAAGACAACCACCTTGAGTCAATTTGTGACCTACAACACAACAAATTTCAGTAGTGAATACAATACTAATGGACAAGTACAAGATAACACTATTGAAGAGTGAAAGCTCAACAAATATAGTTGGGTATTAAACCCAAGAATCAATGTATGATGGAATCCATAACTACCCTAAACAATTCGAACCCTAGCTCAAAAATTGACAATAGTATCCATAATTAACACAAGTTATATGAGAGAACCCACAAAATACTATGACCACTTGAGTGTATATATCGTTTGGTCCTTTATAAGTGCAACTAAGTTGAGGTAACAAGTATTAAGAAATATAGAGGGAAGAAAATATTCTTTGGGGCTCATTGTAGGGGCTTGACATTAAAACTCAACTATTTTGTTTTACCTATAGATCAAAACCCTGAGAAAACAATGTGAACAAGTGGTGGGATTATAGAAGGATTTCAAGAAATATCAATAGCCTTCATAAGAATTTCAAAAGGGGTGATTAAAGGAAGTATACCCTTTTTGTTGGTGAAACTTTTATGCACGTGTGTTGTCGAAGGTGTGGAAGCACTTCAAATATATCATTATTTTTTAAAACTCTTCTGTATAAGAAATTTAACAATCTACAAAATCCTTTGATTGTCATATAGTATAGATAAAGGTTTAAATTAATTTCTAGGATGAGTCCTAGTAGCGAAGCCCAAATATTCCATTAAGAACCAAAGAAAACCAGAAAACAAAGAAGCTGCTTGAAACTTGAATGCATCTCTTTATGCGAACCCACAGGAACTCAATTATACAACCATGCTAAAAAAAAATGAGAAGAGCCTGTAAAGTTAAACCCTCAAAATTAAAAGATAGGAAAATTCACTTAATATTGATTCGAATCAAATAAAAAAATGTCGAGAAACCTAGATTCATAAAAGAAGCATAAGTATTTCTTCTATTACATGGTAAACGCTTGAAAATTGTTCTTAGTTGTCGAACATTGGAAAATGAATCCTGGACTAAATTTTGACCATTGGAATGTATCTAGACCCTAGCTCAATCCCACAAAACCACTTAAAGGAACATATTGGCAAACAAGGGTATGGAGAAAACTATTACTATCAACAACCAGTGGGACTTTCCATGCTTCCCTATTAAAGTTCATCACTAAGTCGTGTGGTAATACTTCTATTATTCCATCCGCTAGATCAAAATATTAAACACGAGTTTTGAATCAAATGTGTTACATTTGGAAAGGTTATCAAGGAACATGTAACTGGAGTTCTGAATTCAACACATCATAATAATGACCTATATTAAATACCAACATGGATTTGTACAGTATTGGCAAAACTCAAAGGAATTATATACACTTGTTCTAGGTAGTGACTAATATGCCTCTCTCCCTTGTGTCATTCGGGTGCAGCCTGGTCCATCACTGTCGGTTGTAGTTATGAATACATGACTCATTTGCTATGGTCCCATTCAATGAAAGTAACATGCCATTTAAAAAAAGGTTTTTAAATTGATTTTAATGTAATTTTTTTTACAATTTAAATTCCCTATTTTATATATAATCCAGAGCATACCTTACCAATAAAAAAAAATCCAATTTAAAAAATCTGAAAAATATTATATATATTTTTAATTAGGAAGGAAATAAATTTAATATATATTTATCTAAAAATATAATGAAACGTTATAAAAAAAATTATGTAAAAAGATCAAACTAATTGAAAGTCAAAAGTGTTTGACTTCTCAACGAAAAGTATAACCTTGTTGTGGCATGGACAGTGGACTAACAAGGGAAATGTGCATAGCAAATAGTCCTTACTTCGTCTTTAATTTTTTTTTTTCAAGGTTGGTATAGTTGTTTAATTTTAATGTTTATTTGAGGTTGGTATAATTGTTTTAGTTAGTGGAAGAAAAATACAATAAAGTAGTAATGAGATGGTTCATATTGGAGAGAGATTACTTTGTTTCATCACTTATTTCTACATGTAATTCATAACAACAATGGTTTGTAATCAATAAGATATTATTGTTTTAATAATTACCATTGTTAGTTTATAAATGTAAACATATCGTAAAAGAAAATCTAAATTTAACTTAACTATGATTTTAGTACTGACTTATAGTTGCAACTTCAACTAACACATTATAATAATTCTTGAAACATAATTATTTTCACAACTTCAAAAAAAAGGCCACCCATATCTTAGATCATATCCAAGAATGATGTAGGCGGGAGAGGACGATCAAGGCTAATAACCCCCTAGAGATCCCTTTTGAATGGTTTTTAAAAGCTTTATTGTGATCTATCTTCTGAGGATGTTTCCACTTCAGGGGTGACTATAGAAGAAGAGGTCATCTTTAAATCCCAATAGTTAGTTTTGATTTATTCTCAATCTAGGATTTTATATGAAATTTCGCTTGATGAACTGAGACCAAAAACTAATCCTTCAAAGCCTAAATATGGATGACTTGTTGATGGCATTGTTTCTTCCATAAGTAATACTAGCGTAGAACAGTTAGTAACAAGATAAATAATTTGTCTATTCAATGTTTTATGGGAGGAGTAGTTAATGTTTCATCCTCTCCTTCTTTCCAAATAGCTTCTACCACACTATGAAGGCTAATCCCAAGGGTCCCTAGTAGCCCGATAAGAAGAAAAAAAAGAATAAGAAAGGAAGACATGAATAATGACAATGTTGGTTATTAACACAAATAAACCTAAAACTAATGGCAATGTTGGTGGGGCTAGAAAGGAGTAGAGAAAATTTAAGTTCCATTGTAAACTCTACAAGGGAGATCATATCAGCTATCAATGCCCCAAGATGGAAGTAGCCCAAAAATTATTGGCACGGTAGTAGTAGCATGGTGTGTTAATTAGTCCATTCCCTAAGGGACAACATATGGCTTTTGGATCTTTTGGTTTATTAATCTGTCACAGTAATCTAGGGACTAAACACAAGTCTCATCAAAGATTAATAACAATAAGGCATGAAAATGGTGTAATTATGCTACAAAATGAGAAGCCGCTCTGTATATTCACACAAAGAATGAGTAATACAATACAAGATCATACTGCAAGCATGAATGACAAAGCAATTCAAATTCCTAAGGAGGTCATTCGAATTGAATGAGTGAGTCTAGCTTAACTGAATGTAAGCCAGAGTCAACACTCAAGTTAAACACTGATCAAAACCCTAATTGACTCAACTGAGCCTTAACTGAAGTCGGAGTGCAATAAATGACTAAGTCTAACTGAAAATAGCTTAGACACATGTCACTGCAAGATAAACAACAAGTGGTAGCGCATCAATGACTCCAATGAACCTCGATGAGGTTAACTGAAGTGTAATTGACCATCAGAAGTGGTTGGAGGTGCCCCTGTTGACTCCAGTTCATTAAATAATCAATTTAATGAAGGAAGGTGCCTTCACTGCTCTGTTTAACTAATTGTAACTATCAGTTATCAATATGGGGCATTAATGACACTCAGATCACCCTCGGAGTGCTCCAGTTAGCCTCCCTGAATGTAGGAGAAGGCTAAGTTAGCCTCCTTGACTAAAGGCAGGCGTAGGTGTGATCTTGTTGATGTCCTCTAGTGCTCTTTTGATGTCAATTAAGTCAATAAAACTTAGGATAGTGGTTTAACTAGGCCAAATTGACCAAAATGAGTGTGTATGGTGGTAAATGTCTCCAACACCCCCCCTTAAGCTATACTCGGGAGAAGTAGAAAACATAAGTGCATAAGAATGTTAGGGCCCCAACAATTAAGGCCATAGGTCACCCTGTACAATAAAGTAACTGCTTAATAAACCAAGGAAATGGGGAAAACCTCATGGGAAAAATACCCCCCCTCAAACTAAGCAGTAAATCAAGAATTGGTTCTTTTGTGCAGCAGCATCCTGAGACTATGCATTTGAACCTCTACATCCAAAATAAATGAATATGTCTGGAGGAATCTTCCACTTTGGAAGAAGAACAATGTACTCAACTGAATCAGAAATATAAACAGCTGCACGGTGAAAACTGGACCCATGTAGAGCAGCTGAAATCATTTGAAGAGAGAGCAAAGGTTCTTGAGGATTCGAACCATGTGTGGAACACTCAAGAAATTGATATGTTTCAGCCTTGAACAGTAAACCATGAGTGGTAAAATCAGCCCCAAATTTTAGGAGCAAGTGTCCAAGCAGATGCAGAATGTCTTCCTCTTTACTAATTCTGTTAGGAGATGAGCATGTGACCAAAGGTAGAGAAGCCCTGGGACTGTGGAGAGTGAATGCTTGAGCTCCATAATCTGATATAGCTTCATAAATAGCTAATGATTCACAAAATAAAATATCAGCAACCTCATAAGAGGAAACTAACACCAAATCCCCAGCAGCAAAATTGAAGAAGAATTGTGGTACTTGATTTTTCACACCAAAATTGGTGAGAGTAGCTTCAAGCAGTACTGAAAGCTCTTGGATTTTAAAATTTGAACCAAAAAATATTAGATAAGAAATTAAATCAGATCCAAATAGGTTCACAACAGATCCAAAACTGTGAAATGAAATCAAATCCCCAGCAGCAGTTTCGAAGGAGACTTGCGGTACTTGTTTCTTCACATCGTTGATGAGAACAGTTGCAAGCAGTACTGAAGGTTTATGAACCTGAAATTTTGAACAAAGCAATATTAGATCAGATCCAAATAATATCATATCAGATCCAATAAGGTTCATATCAGATCCAAAATTATGGTCAACCGAGACGGTGGATGCACAGTTGTCTTTTTCTTCAAAATTCTGAATTTTGGTGCATGCAATCCTGTAGGATTTTGCTGGAAGATCTAGATCATGGAGAGCGATTGTGTCACTCTTATAATCTGATATTCTTCCAAAATATCCAATTTTTTACATATTTGCACACTAGCAACAACATTAGAGGAAGAAAAATCAAATTTCTCTTCACTTTCGGAAGCAATTACTGGTAAATTTTGCACAGAATTCAAAGGAAAATCATCGGTGAATGTTTGCATGGAAGTGCAACAGTATTTTTCTTCAATATCAGAGATTCGAATGTCTTCTTCTATTTCAGAAATATGAGGCGATGAGATATCATAGATCTCATGAACTTTCGGAGCATCAGGAGAAGGATTCACTGCATGGAAACTTTCTTCAATTCGAATTGACTGTGTAGAAGATTCTGCTTCATCTTCATCTTGAACAACTTTATCAAAGAGAGTAGAGGCCGAGAATTTTGAGTAAAGAACTCTTGTGGTGCTGGATGCGATCTCCAAAGTGCTATTATGATCCTCATTGTACTTGCCAAAGGTTCTGTCCAATTTTGTCCAGAGATCCCACAGAGATCCTTTGGGTATTCAGCAGAACCAATAAGGTAGCGCAAGCTAGGAGAAAGGGCCAGACATATTGCTCCAAAATATCTATCACCGTCATTTATCCAGTCATTTTCATTCTCATAAGACTCTTTTCCAAGTCCAATAGACACCTCATAGAGACCTCGTCTCGTCAGAGATGCAATCATCTTCAACTTCCATTCTGAATAGCTTGTGAATGGGGGGAGAAGAGGGACTGATGAGTCCATTCGAAGTTGTACATGTTAAAACCTGCAAATCACAACAAAAGGGGCACCGTAAGGTTGGACAGCCTGCACATTTTAGGCTTTCATCACACCGAGCATAGTCAATCAAGCAAGCTTGATCAACAATTTCCTTACTTGGGGTATTAAGTGGTAAGCCTTGGCTTCTAGTGCAGTGATGGATTTTTGAGCTATTGCTTAATTTTCATGCAAGATCTGTCAAAAACCTTGTTTTTGAGAGATCTGAGCTTCATCCTGCCGTGAGCTCTGATACCATATTAATCTATCACAGCAATCTAGGGACTAAACACAAGTCTCATCAAAGATTAATAACAATAAGGCATGAAAATGGTGTAATTATGCTACAAAATGAGTAGCCGCTCTGTATATTCACACAAAGAATGAGTAATACAATACAAGATCATACTGCAAGCATGAATGACAAAGCAATTCGAATTCCCAAGGAGGTCATTTGAATTGAATGAGCGAGTCTAGCTTAACTAAATGTAAGCCACAATCAATACTCAATTTAACCACTGATCAAAACCCTAATTGAATCAACTGAGCCCTAATTGAAGTCAAAGTGCAATAAATGACTGAGTCTAACTGAAAGTAGCTCAGACACATGTCACTGCAAGCTAACCAACAAGTGGTACCGCATCAATGACTCCAATGAACCCCGATGAGGTTAACTGAAGTGTAACTGACCATCGAAAGTGGTTGGAGGTGCCCCTGTTGACTCCAGTTCATTAAATAATCAATAAATAATCAATTTAATGAAGGAAGGCGACTTCACTGCTCTGTTTAACTGATTGTAACCATCAGTTAGCAATATGGGGCATTAATGACACTCAGATCACCCCCAGAGTGCTCTAGTTAGCCTCCGTGAATGTAGGAGAAGGATAAGTTAGCCTCCTTGATTGAAGGTAGGCATGGGTGTGATCTTGCTGATGTCATCTAGTGCTCCTTTGATGTCAATTAAGTCAATAAAACTTAGGATAGTGGTTTAACTAGGCCAAATTGACCAAAATGAGTGTGTATGGTGGTAAATGTCTCCAACATGGTTTTGTTGGAAACATGTGTAAGTTTTAAACTTGTGCAGAGAAGCAAAGTATACATATTCTTTTAAGAAAAATAGAGATTACACCATAGCATTCACACATAAACACAAAGATTTACCCTGGAAACCTTTAACCGAGAAAACCAACAAACCTTGGAGCCTCACCTCCTATTTTCCCATTCTCATTATGAATCCTCACAATACAAAATATAGGTATTTAGCAACATCCAATACCCTAATCCATTAACCCGGATTAGAAAAATAGACTCCAATCCCTTAATTGTGATTAAGTTACACATTTTTAGAAAATCCCCCAATACATAAAAAAAAAAACAAATTTTATTGCTCGCTTGCGCTCACATCAGGAATGGAATAACGACCATTTCCAAATGGAAACAACCTCCGTCCTATTTCCATGAAGGTGCCGACAGGTATCGTCAGACACGACACTGACATGTGCACCTCCCCTCCACATGCACATGCAACGAATATAACATATACCCAACAAAATGCAAGGGGGCACTCAAAGTGCACCCTCAGTTTTTCAATGGTTCATTCATATGGTGGGTTCCTATGTTTTGTTATCAACTAGAACCAAGCATTATGGTAATCCCAAGTATTCATTGAAGGATAAATAACTTCCATAACCACAGAACCTTCTTCACATAGAGAATCTTATAGGAGACACAATATTGGAGATACCGAAAGGCGTCTTTAAAAGAGCATCATACAACCCAAATGCTATAGATTCCCCTAAGTACTCGAATGTGGAGGATTTATCTTGGACCCATTGTGTCATGTATTCTCTTGAAGTACTCCAACATTTCCCTTTGCAATGGAGTGCATTGTTGTCCTCTATAAAAAACATAGACTCTTCTAATTCTTAGGTTATCAAGTTTGATATTTATAATATTAAACCCCATCTTCATTATAATGTAGCCTTCCAAATCAATGTGGTTCATTCTACGAAGACCAATGTAAATATTTTAGTTGATGAGGGCGCATATGCACGTGTTTTGTCTATGTCTTGTTGGAAAACTATTGGCTCTTTTGAAATGTTGTTCCATCCCACACTTTGCACAAAAATTTTGATGGATGGTCTTTTCAACGACATGGAACAATTCTCTCTTTTCCTATTGAGTTAGGAGGAAATACTATTTATGTTGAATTAAAGGTAGTTGATGCTCACATTGACTACAATCTCTTACTAGGACGCAGTTGGACTTTATGCGATGACTATTATTGTATCTTTAGTATTTCAAGTGTTGTGTTTTCCTCATGAAGGGAAAATTGTCACTATTGACTAGTTATCCTCACTTACACTAATTCCAATTCACATCTAGGATCTAATGTTTCATGGATCGATAAATATCATTCAACAACTGAAAATATAGGAGTTTGAATGTATCCTTCATTGATGGGAACTAAACTTGATTTTCAAGATCCTACTTTTTATATTAGTTCTACTTCGATTTGTGTTCATAATGAAGTTCATGTGAATCAAGTGGCTTATTTTCGAACATCATATATTGATGATCCATGGACTCTTCCTTATCCATCGGATTCAGAGGAAGAGTCTCAACACTCTGGCATGACTTTACATGCTTCTATAGAAGAAGTGGAATATCAAGCAATTCAACATACTACTATGAAAATCGATTAAACGTCTCCATTTATTGAAGAATTTTATCTCAATACTGAGACTATTTGGGTTGTAAATTCCTCTAATTCTCTCGATTTCCTTGTTACAGTATTTCCTTCGGACGAGGATATTTTGGAAGCTATGACAGGTCCTGCTAATCCTTGGGATGATCTACATCATAGGTCATATAATATTACAACCATTGATAGGATTGAGAATGGAGAATCTTGTTTGAAAAAATATAAAGATGATGATTGGAATCTGAATCCTTTGGAAAAACAGGGAGTATATCCCAAAGGAAAATGGAAAAGATTTCATAAACGATTATGATCAACATCTATAACAAGCTTGACATCGTGGAAAATGTATTTATTTTAGTGAATTGTTCTCCTAAAGAGATTCACATATATACTAAACTCTTTAAAGAATTCCTCAATGTTTTTCTTGGTCATATAAGAAGATACCAGGAATTGACCCCCGAATTATTAAACATGAAATCAAAACTTATGAGAAATTTAACCCTGTTCAATAAAAACTTCATCTATTTAACCCAAGAAATGCGACAACTATAAATGATGAAGTAGAAAAGCTCCTGAAGAATGGTTTTGTCTACCCCGTTTCTTTAATGGAATGGGTATTTAATGTTGTTCCTATTGATAAGAAGTAGGGAACACTCTCTGTGTGCATGGATTTTAGATATCTGAACAAGGCTTGTTTGGAGGAGAATTTTCCAACACCATTTATCGCCCATATTATTGATGAATGTGCTAGGATTAAGATTTTTTCCTTCATGGATGGATTCTTTGGCTATAACCAAATTCAGATCCATCACAGGTACCAACGTGAAACAACATTTATATGTCCTTGGGGTACCTTTGCAGCTTACTGGAAAATTCCTTCTAGTCTTAAAAACGTTGGTGCCACCTTCCAACAAACTATATCTTTTAATTATTTTCATGATATAAAGAACATTCTTGAGGCTTATTTACATGATCTAGTGTCTCTCTCTTGAAATAGAAGACATCATCCTACACATATTCACCTTGTGTTTCAATGATGTAGACATAAGGTTCATTTGAATTTAAATAAATGTATTTTTTGCATTGAATTTGGATGTAGAGGCCATTGTTAAGTTTCCTCCATCCAATATTTGTCAACTTCAAAGTTTGCAAGGAAAAACAAATTTTATTTGGCGCTTTATCGCTAACCATGCCTGTATAACCAAAGGATTTATGCATCTATTAAATAAAGGAGTCTCATTCATATGGGATGACCCTCCTCAACATTGTTTTGATTCCCTTAAAATTTTTATTATGACAACTCCTTTACTTAGTCCTCTAGATTATACTAGAGATTTGTTGTTATATTTGGTTGCATCAAAATCCATGTCTGGTATGATTTTAGTTCAGGAGTATGAAGCTCTTCAACAATATATCATCTATTATCTTTTTTGAGCATTAATAAGCCACGAACTAAAAATTTTTCCTATGGAGAAATTAGCTTTGGCAGCTATTTTTGTTGTCAAGTGACTTCACCATAATATTTTATATGTAAAACCACTGTTATCGTTGATGTCAACCCGTTTCAACATGTTTTTACCTAGCAAATAATCGGGGGAAAAATTAGTAAATGGATTGTTATCTTACATGAATTTGATTTAGACTTTCATTCTGCTAGGGTCTAAAAATTTCATTGGTTTTCGTTGAACTTATCATACAGTTTTCAAGTGATCAAGAGTGTGATAATTGTGAATATTACTCATTTCTTGATGAGCACATTTCTCTCATTTCTTATTTGGATCCTTGGTATGGATATATCCTTGTATATCTTCAAAATTTGAATCTTCCTTAGAAATTTTCAAGATATGTGTAATATCCCTAATCTAAATCAGATTTGAAATATTAATCTTGCTGCTATGAAAAACAAAATTAGAGAACTAGTTGACAGGTGGGAAAATTTCTTAGTAAAAATTGGGAATTGTACTGGGATTTGAGAGGGTTGATGGGAGAAACCAAAATAAATATTTGGAGACTCAAATTTTATATCCCTAATCACCTTTGTGTTGGTCCCTTTTAATTTTTGAGCATCATCTAGGATGAATTCTACTACCAGGATTCTGGATGTCCCAATCGATGCAAATAGAGAGTTGAACAGTCAATTCCAAGAAACAAAGGCCATGGAAGGATTATGTGAGTTACAATTCACTATTTAGGAATAAAATATCATTTAAGCAGGTTCAAAATATTTATGGAATAATTTGGAAGAGTTTGAGGGTGTTCGGAAAAAAACTAGGAATTTGTCCTAGAGATTGTCTGCGTAAGGGAGCCTTCACAATAACTACATGACCTAACCTAAATCAGGTTTTGTGAGTTTTTTGGGTTTTGGGGTGAGTGTATGACCTATAACAACTTACCGAATGAAAATTAGATACACATAATTCTCATGGCATTGGAAACAATAAAACTAGTCAATTTTAACTAGCTAAAGAGCATAGGTAAGCAAATGAAGATGAAATTCAATTATGTAATCTATCAGATATGAAAATAATTTTTATCATATTTTTATAAGACTCTATTAAGAATCATCAAACCATATATCATTATCATGACCATTACATCACTATTAGAGCATAAAACTTAAAAAAAGGCTCATTAAATGAGCATTGGAAGGCCTCTCTCACGAAAAATTTGGAATTATGGCCTTCTTGAGAATAAATATTACATATATCAGAGAAAAAAAATATAATAAGAATATTATAAGCTCATAAATATCTCTGAGGAGATGATCTCCCTCAATGGTGCCCAAAACTGAAGATTTGAGGCTTGAAACTAACACACGACACCATTCTCACAATCCCGAGAGTATAAGTGAAGTATCTTCGTTGGAGCTCGATTCCCAAGGATAAATGCCTGATGTTTGAACCTAATATTGGTACTCAATGGATTATCCTTGGTTCTATGTGGCTTTATTGAATAATAGAAGAGAAGATAGAAGAGAATGGGAAGGCTTGGGGAACATCACCCAAGGGAGCCGAGGAACATCACTTAGAAAAGAAGCTTATATGCTTCACTCAACATAGAAATAATGATCATAAAAATTTGTTCCAAGGAGTTGGACAAATTATTTAAATACTGAGTGACATTTTGAGCAAGTCATCCACTTGTTGACCAATTTACCCACTTGCAAACCCTAACCCTAATCCATGAGTGCACCTTCCTTGAGGAGAACAACAAGTTTATGCATAAGGTAATGTTTCCTTGATTTGCATCCTTGAACAAAATTGGAAACTACACCCTCCTTGACCATACATTTTATGCTTTATGTCTGACTGCTTTTCCTGCACTTTCCTTTTTTTAAATTTGCCTTTCTTTTCCCTGCTTTTGAAAGTTGCCATCTTTTTTATGGAAGATTACTTTTGCCAGATTTTGTACAGTTTCTATTTTTCATCCTAAGAAATCTGGCTTGCCTAATATGCCCTCCTTTCTTGACAAATCATTCCCACATGTAATTATTTTTCATACTAATTAAATAATTACACATAAATAACTAAAATTAAGGAATTAATATAATACATGCCTCCATAGTATTAAATAATCAAAATTCCCTAGGAATAATTTATTTAATTCATTTTTTAACTCCTAGGAACTTGATTAGGTCAACACTTTTAATGTACTTCAAGGAAGGGACATGTCAGCTCTCCCCTCCCAAGTCTGCTTTTCCTCAAGCATAAGAAACCAGGGTGCCGCAAAATTTGTTCACCCTCCAAACTGACATCTTCACTAGGAAACCCTTTTCACTGCACTAGATATTCCTTAATGGTCCTATTCCTCATCCTTCTTTCTTTGGTATGCAAAACCTTTTCTAGCACTTAGAACAAATGGACTTCATCCTCTAAGGGTGGAAGTTCTTTTGATACAATGATTTGTTGTCCTACTTCTTTCTTTAGGAAATATACATGAAATACATTGTGGATATTTCTCTCAGGTGGCAGCTCCAATTCATAGGACACTTCACTAATATTCCTCAAAATTTTGTAAGGCCCATAGAACCATGGTTGGATTTTCTCAGCTCCCTTTGTCTTGAAAGAGGAATGTCTGTAAGGTTGAAACCTCAAGTAGACTAAGTCTCACTCTCTCAATCCGGTGCTTATAAACATTCATTTTCTGCTTATACTATTGAACCTGAAAATATTCCTTGAGTGCCCTTAGTATGTATTGATTCTCCTTAAGCCAATCTTTGGACTTTTGGGCTCTACAGTCCCTTAGTATGTATTGATTCTCCCTAAGCCAATATTTGGATTTTTGGGCTCTACTGTCCCCAAACATGATATATGCAAAGGATGGGGCCTCATATAGATACAAAACCATGAATGGAGTCATCCTAATGGATAGGTGGAAGGTGGTATTATAGCAGAATTCTCCCAGGTGGAGCCATGTGGCCCAAGATTTATGTTGTCATGTGACATAGTTGAAGAGGTAGCCTTCAATCCATTAATTCACTCTCTTAGTTTGGCCATCATTTTAAGGGTGACACCTTGTTCCGACATTCATATTTGTTCCCATTAGTTCAAACAAATAATGCCAAAAAGAACTAGTGAACTTGCTGTCCCGGTCATTGATTATGGTGTTTGGTAAACCATGCAGTTTGAAAACATCTTTGAAAAATAGTGAAAAAAATTCACAGGATGATATAGTGGAGGTGGATGCAAATAAATGTGCAAACTTGGTCAACCTATCAACCACCACATATATGCTATCTTTTCCTTGGACTTTCAACAATTTAGTGATGAAATCCATGCAGACATTTTCTCATTTTCGTTTTGGAATAGGGAGGGGATGGAGGAGTCCAAAAAAGTGTGTGTGCTCCACATTGTTCTGTTGGCATGCAGTACACTCCCTCACATGACTTAGAACATATTCTTTGAGTCCCTTCCAGGTGAACCTATCTCTTATATTTCAATATCTCTTCAAAAAACTGGGGTGGCCATCCACTAGTGCATTATGTGCAGCCTCTAGGATCATCTTCTTTAGTTGTGATCCGGGTACTAAGAAAATTATATCCTTGTAATAGATGTGGTCATTGTGTAACCCGTATTCTTCATTCTGTAATACTCCATCTAGAATACCACATACAAACTGAGTTTTTGAGTATTCAGATCCCAACTGTACCTTCCATTCAGTTAGAATTTAAGCCAAGGATAGTGTGGGATTGCAGAAAAATGCATCAACCACCACATTCAAATTCCCCTTGTTGTATTCAATGTCAAAGTCATAGGATTGGACTTTTCTTACCCATTTATGTTCTATGTCATTAATCTCGTATTGGGTAAGGAAGTGCCTTAGACTGTTGTGATTAGTATTCACTATGAACTTGCTTCCCACAAGATATTGCCTAAAATTGGACAATGCATGCATCATGGCCAACATCTCGTAGTCATAAATATAATACATCCTTTCACGGGGATACAATTTTATGTTCTCATTTGAAATAGGGTTCCTTTCTTGCATAAAAATAACTCCACTTCCTTCCCTTGAGGCATCACACTCCAGCACAAAAGGCTGGGTGAAGTAAAGCAATGATAGCCGCTAGACAACTACTCATTATTTCCTTCATCTTATGGAAATATTGTTCTTCTACCCGAATCCAACTGAATTCCCCTTTCTTGGTTAGATATGTCAAAGGTGCAGTGAAGTTGGAGAAACCTTTGACAAATTTATGGTAGTAGTTGCATAGGCCAATGAAGCCTCTAAAATTAGTGAGGTCTATTGTTCTTGGCCAATCCAAGATGGCCTGGATTTTCTCTTGGTACACCTTGACCCCTTCTTGGAAGATCACATGCCCAAGATAGAGCAGCTCAGTCATTCCAAATTCACACTTGGACAACTTAGCATGAAAGGATTGATCTACAAGTATAGTTAGAAAAACATATAAATGGAGCAGGTGCTCTTCCCATGTCCTACTATAAATCAGAATATCATCAAAAAAGAAAAGGACATACTTAGGAAGCTTCTCACTAAACACCTTGTTCATGCAATATTGTAAGGTTGCTGGAGCATTAGTCAAGACAAATGGCATGACCAAAAAATCAAAGTGACCAAAGTGACAACGAAAGGTTTTCTTCTGTATGTCATCCTCCCTCATTCTAATTTGGTGATATCCCATTTGGAGATCTACCTTGGAGAAGAATTTTGCTCCATGCAACTCATCCACCAACTCATCAATATGTGGATTGGGTACTGGTTCTTTATGGTTTTCTTGTTCAGATCTCGGTAGGTTATGCACTTTCTGAGTGTCCCATCCTTCTTCTTCACCAGAACCATCGAAGAAGCATAGGGGCTAGAACTTGGTCTAATGAGACCGAAATCAAGGATTTCTTTGAAGGTATTCTCAATCTCATCCTTGAACTTCTTTAGATGCATGTAGGGTTTTATTTTTATAGGAAGTGTGCCAACTTCAATCACAATTCTATGCTTAATTCCACGGGCTGGTGGCCTTCCATGCAGGAGGTCTTCAAAAAACCCCTTATGCTTGTGCATCAACTTTTTTATGTATTTGGGATTTTAGGAATATTTGAAAGAGGCTCCCTCAATTGTTCTTTGACACTTAAAAATCCATTCAATGTATTAATGTTTTAAGATAGTTCTCATGTTGCGGGAAGATACCATCTTCTTTGGGCAGGTGTTCATACCTGTCAAAACAATTTGTTTTCCATCAGAACCTTTAAACTTCATTTCCGAGACTTGATAGTTCACAGAATGTTCACCAATGGAAAATAACCATTGAAATACCAGCACTACATTAGTGTCATCCACATTCACCACATAGAATGTATCGGTGACAATATAGTCCCAATGGTCACTTGCAACTTAGGAATCCATTTTGTGCAGTCCATTGAGTGATTCCCAGGGGTTATGATAGTGAACTGATCAAAGGATTTTGTGGGAAGATTTATTTTCTCCACCATTGAAGTATCAATGAAATTATGAGTGGCTCCTCCATCGACCAAAAAAGTATCTTTCTGCCATTGGACTACTCCTTTGAACTAGAGAGTATGAAAGATAGGTACTTTGGATAGAACACCAAATTTTACTGTGCTTGGTTGTGGTTTCTCCTCATCTTCAGTTGATTCAAAATTTTCTTTTGCTTCTGATGGCTGGTCATCATCCTCTCCTTCATCATCATCTTTAGAGAATACTTCAATATAGTGTTCTTTCCCTTAGCACATTAATGTCCCAGAACCAAAGGTTCTTAGCAGGAAAAACATAGCTTCTTCCTCCTTAGTTCATCCCGATCCATGTAAGAGTAACCTTTCTTTCCAGGGGTAGGGAAGTTTCTCACAGGAGGTCTTTGATTCTGAAATTTATGGGGCATGGGATTCTTGGGAGGATACTTGGTCCTTGTAATGGCATCTTGCAAATATCTAGTTCTACTCATTGCTTCTTGCAAGGTTGAGGGTTAATAAGATTTCACCAGCCCTTTAAAAGGTTCTGCTAATCCTTCTATAAATAAAATGATCAACCTATCCTTTTAGATGTCAGTGACCATCACAACCAATATTTGGAATCCAGATATGTATGCTTCAAAATTCCCCACTTTTTTGACATGTGCCAATTCTCGGAAAGATATATTAGGATCTCTCCGATCAAACCTTTTTTCCAATATCTGGGTGAATTCTTCATAAGTAACAAATTAATCATGGCCCAAAGTTTTCATGACATGAAACCACCAGTAAATGGAATCCCCATCAATATGCAGAGAAGCCATATTTATGGAATCCCTCTCAGCCATATGATTCAATTGGAAGTAAGTGTCCAATTTACGAATCCAAGAGTTTACGATGCATTTGGAAATGCCATCAAAGTAAGGTAAGGTGATCTTGCTAATGTCATGTATTAGTTCAAAATTCTTATTTGGAATCCTTAGAACTCCTTGTGGATTCCCTCTATACTAATATTCACAAAAATATTTGACAAGTAGTTCCCTTTTGCACTCCTCGCTCAAGGTTTGATAGGAATCATACTTCTCCTCCCATGAAGCAACTGATTCAGTATGCACTTCATGGTCTTCTTTGGCATCCTCCATGAACTTGGGAATAGTAGGTCAGGGATGCAACATAGGTTCATATTTTAACTCATTATGCTGATTATGTGGCCATGTATTGGAGAATATAGATCCACCCATGATCTTCCTCCCTTCAGGATGGGAGCCAATGATGCTCCCTTCTACATATTTTGCACCTAACTGGTTGGATAAGAAATCTCTAGTATGTTGACTGGAATGAATGATATTGTTCAAAATATATTTCATCCCTTTCAACATACTCTATACAAAAATTATTAATTCATCCTTCTCATCCATCTCCTCGCGGAATCTCCCTTCCACAGAGTAAAATTCCTCTTCTTCATAGTTCTTCATTTTAAAACATGTATTGAATTTTGGAATCATTTATTATTATAAATAAGAGGTATGGAATACCATTCTATGTTACCACTGTAATATCCATGATATGAAATATTAATCTTACTTCTATAAAAAACAAAATTAGAGAACTAGTTGACATGTGGGAAAATTTCTTAGTAAAAAATGGGAATTGTACTAGGATTGGAGAGGGTTAATGGAAAAAAAAGACATATTTGGACATTTAAATTTTATATCCCTAAGAACTAGGATGTTGGGCCCTTTTAGGTTTTGAGCATCATCCAGGCTAAAGTCTACTACCAGGCTTCTGGGCGTCCCAACCAGTGCAAATTGAGATATGAAAAAAAAATTCCAAGAAACCAAGGATTTGGAAGGATTATGTGATTTATAAGTCAATTTTAGGAACCAAATATAATTTAAGCAGGTTTATAACAGTTATGGAGCATTTTGGAATATTTTGAGGTGTTTGGGAAAAAAACTAGGAATTTGGCCTAGAGATTGCCTGCGCAAGGGATGCTTCACAAGCACTATACGAACTAAAATAAATCAGTTTATGTGAGTTTTTTTTGTTTTAGGAGTGATTATATTACCTATATCAACTTACATAATGAAAATTGGATTCAAAGAACTATCATGGCATTGGAAACAATAAAACTAGTCAATTTTAATTAGCTAAAGAGCATATGTAAGCAAATGAAGATGAAATTCAATTATGTACTTTATCAGATATGAATATAATTATTATAATAGGTTTATAATACTCTATTAAGAATCATTAAACTCATATATCATTATCATGGCCATTACATCACTATCAGTGCATAAAACTTACAAAAAGGATCATTAATTGAGCATTGGAAGGAATCTCTCATCAAAATTTGGAATTACGAACTTCTTGAGAAGAAATATTACTATATATCAGTGATAATAAGTATTATAATAATATGATAATATCATAAATATCTTGTAGGATCTGATCTCCCTCAATGGTGCCAAAAACTAAAGATTTGAGGCTTGAAACTAACACCCGACACCAATCTCACAATCTTGAGAGCATAAGTAAAGTCTCCTTCACTGGAGCTTGATTTCCAAGGCTGAATGGATGATATCAAAACTTATTATTGGTATTCAATGTATTCTCCTTGGATCTATGTTTCTATATTGAAAAATGGAAGAGAATATATAAGAGAATGGAAAACTTGGGGCACATCACCCAAGGGAGCTGAGGAACATCACTCAGACAAGAAGCTATGCTTCACTCAGCATCAAAATAATGATCATCAAAAGTTTCTCAAAGGATTTGGAAGCATTCTTTTATAGAATGAGTGGCTTTTTGAGCAATTCATCTAGCCGTTGAGCAAATTACCCACTTACAAAACCTAACCCTAAGCCATGAGTGTGCCTTCCTTGAGGAGAATAGAAAGTTTGTGCATAAGTTAATGTTTCCTTTCTTTTCATCCTTGAACAGAATTGGAAACTGTGCCCTCCTTGACCAAAATTTTCCTACTTTATGTCTGACTTATTTTCCTGCATTTTCCTTCTTTTAAAACTGCCTTGTTTTTCCTTGCTTTTGACAGCTGCATCTTTTTTATGACAGATTGCTTTTGCTAGTTTTTGTATAGTTGTTATGTTTTTTACACTAAACAAGTTGGCTTGCCTAATGTTCCCTCCTATCTTGAAAAATATTTCCCACATATAATTATTTTTCATAATAATGAAATAATTACATACAAATAATCATAGTTAAGAAATTAATCTAATGCATGCCTCCATAGTATTAAATAATCAAAATTCCCTAAGCATAATTGATTTAATTCATTTTTTAACCCCTAGGCACTTGACAAGGTAAACACTTTTAATGTCCTTCAAGGAAGGGACATGAAAGTCCTCCCCTCCCAATTCAGCTTGTCCTCAAGTAGAAGCAATCTAGGGTGTTGCAAAATTGTTCACCCTCCCAAGTGGCATATTCACTAGGAAACCCTTTGTGACTGCACTAGATCTTCCTTAATGGTCCTGTTCCTCATCTTTCTTTCTTTGGTATGCAAAACATTTTCTGGAACTAAGAGAAAATGGCCTTCATCATAAAGGGGTGGAAGTTCTTCTGATACAATTATTTTTTGGCCTACTACTTTCTTTAGGAAAGATACATGAAATACATTGTGGATCTTGCTCTCAGGTGGCGGCTCCAATTCATAGGCCACTTCACCAATCTTCCTCAAAATTTTGTAATTCCCATAGAACCATGATTGGAATTTATTAGATCCCTTTGTATTGAAAGATGACTATTTGTAAGGTTGGAAACTCAAGTAGACTAAGTCTCCTTCTTGGAAGACTCTCTCAATCCTGTTCTTATCAGCATTCATTTTCTGATGTTTCTATGTAACCTAGAAATTTTCTTTGAGTTCACTTAGTATGTATTGATTCTCCTAAAGAAAATATTTGTATTTTTGGGCTCTAAAATCCCCAAAAATCATATATGCAAAGGATGGGTCCTCATATCCATACAAATCCATGAATGGAGTCATCCTAATGGATAGGAGAAATGTGACGGTATAGCAGAATTATCCTAGGTGGATCCATGTGGCCCAAGCTTTCTGCTATCTTGTGACATAGTTGTGAAGGTATCCTTCAAGCCATTGATTCACTATCTCAGTTTTCCCATCACTCTAAGGGTAATATCTTGTGCTCACATTTACATTTGTTCCCACTAGTTCGAACAAATCTTGCCAAAAATCACTAGTGAACTTATTGTCTCAGTCACTAATTATGGTCTTGCATAAACCATGCAGTCTGAAAACATGTTTGAAAACTAGTATAGAAACTTCACTGGATGATATAATGGAGGTGACTACAAATAAATGTGAAAAATTGTTCAACCTATCAACTAGCACATATACATTATCTTTTCCTTGAATTTTTTATAGTCTGGTGATGAAATCCATGGAGACACTTTCCCATTTTTGTTTTAGAATAGGGAGGGGTTGGAGGAGTTCAGCAAGGTGTGTGTGCTCCACTTTGTTCTTCTGGCATGCAATACACTCCCTCACATTCCTTACAACATCTTCTTTGAGACCTTCCAGGTGAACCTCTCTCTTACCTTTCGGGAAGTCTTCAAAAAACTAGGGTGGCTAGCCATTGGTGGATTATGTGCAGCCTCTAGGATCTTCTCCTTTAGTTCTGATCTGGGTGCTAAGAAAATTTTATCCTTGTAATAGATGAGGTCATTGGGTACCTTGTATTCATCATTATTTATTATTCTATCTAGAATCCCACATGCAAATTGATTTTTTGAGTATTCAGCTCTCAATTGTAGCTTCCATTTAGTTAGCATTTGCAGCAAGGATAGTGTGGACTTGCGGGAAAGTGCATCAACCACCACATTCAAATTTACCTTCTTGTATTCAACGTCAAAGTCATATGATTGGAATTTTCTTACCCATTTCTACTATATGTCATTAAGCTCCTTTTGGGTAAGGAAGTGCCTTAGATTGTTGTGAATGGTCTTCATTATGAACTTGGTTCCCACCAAATACTACCTGAACTTGACCAATGCAAGCATCATAGTCAACATCTCCTTTGTTGATTTATCCCATAATACTGAGAGTCGGGGTTGGGGGGGGGGTTGAATCAGTATTGTCAATTTTTACTTTAAAATACACAAAATCAACAATCAAGACACATATTTTATCGTGGAAACCTCAAGAGAGAAAACCACCAACACAAAATCATTAATAAGATGAATTTATAAAATTGTTTATCTGCTACAACAGAAAGGATGTAGATACACCCTAGATTTTTCCTGCAACTACAGACTAGGATGGTACAACACCCCTATGGTTTTCTGCCTGCTTCAACAGACAATGATGCTACGACATCCTATTCTCCAACTATGATTGGAAGGAAGATTCGAACCCCTGCAGACCTGTGGCCTGCCTTAGCACAACCCTGCCACCCTACACTTATTTTATCGGTTTTTTAGAACAGTTGAAAAAACTATTCAATTTGGACTCTATCAAGATTACTAACCAAGACACCTCATTCTTTACATATTCATTTAATAAATACCTTTTACCTATTACCTACCAACGCATCTCTCCATAGCCGCGTTCTTTCGTTTTGGATCGTGACTGTTTACTTACAGACATACCTCTTCATCATCTACCCGTTTAACCATCACATCATTTCATTGCTTAAGTTTCAACAAATGCACCGTTTCATTCTTCTTACCACTTGTAATTCATTTCCGCAGCCCTGTTTATCGTTCTCTAGTGCTTCCGTAATATTCTTCTCTAGATACAATCTGGACCGTTGATCTTAAGTCCGAATCTCTCCAGATGGTTGATCTACTCTACATATTTCCTCTTGAAACCATATTTCCACACCAAGTTTCTGTTTCAACGATTCCCCACCATTGATCTTCATCGGGATTCTCCATGAGTGTCAATCTTCAGATTTGTGGGATGCAGGATGTAATATTTCCCAAGATTGTATCTCAACTTTCTGTAAACTTCTTTTCGCACTTCTTTTTCGAACCGTTGATATGTTTTAGTGGAACTAACTTCAGTTGTCCGATCTCTCCAGATTGTGGGATGCGAGATGTGGGATGCGGAAATGTAACTTTTCCCAAAATCGTATCTCAACTTTCCATAATCTTCTTTCCGCAACAACAATTCAGCACTGTTGATATTTTGCAGGTGTTTTCCTGACCGTCGGTTTCCAAATTGCGGGTTCATATAATCTTTAAAGGTTATTTTTGCAATTCTCTTTCCGCATTTTTCTTCCACATCGTTGATCTCTTTTAGCGGAACTAATATTAGCTATCTGATATTGATCTTTTGCGAAAATTCATCCTCCCACTTATATTTTGTGGAACTGATCCTCAACCGTTGGATCTCGTGCAGGATGCTTCCTGACTGTTGATTTCAGATCAAATTCAGATCTCACCATGACTTTGTGAATCTGCACGATTTCTTTACAGAAATATTTTGCGACAGTTCATTCAGTAAAAACATTGCATGATCGATCTTAGTCATTCAACTTGCTATAGGGTTATTCATTTGTCATTCACCCTGCAACCTGTAACCTATAACAGGGTTATTCCTTTGTTATTCTGGATAACGGAAACCTTCAGTCTGCCACCATATATTTGACTTCTGATAACTGATTTGACATCAATGACAACTAATTTATTTCAACAATCTCCCCCTTTGGCATTGATGGAAATATCTTTAATCATTCCCCCCCTTTGACACCAATGACAAAGAAACCTCTTTGTCTGACAACTCCCCCTATCATCATATCTCCCCCTGAGATTTCGCTTCCTTCTTTTAGTGATTTTTTAAAGGAATGACTCCCATATTTTTTCTAAGACGCTCAAAGGATTCCTTAGGTAGTGGTTTGGTGAAAATGTCAGCAATTTGTTCTTTTGTGTCAATGTATTCTAATCTGACAGCTTTTTGAGATACCCGTTCTCTTAGATAGTGATACTTGATTGGTATATGTTTTGTCTTAGAAGGCACGATAGGATTTTTAGACATATTTATAGCACTAGTGTTATCACAGTTGATCACTATTGGATGTTCATATTTTACAAGTAGATCTTCTAGGGTTTGTCCCATCCAAATAACCTGAGTGCAACATGAGGCAGAAACAATATATTCTGCTTCTTCTGTAGAGAGTGAAATGGAGGATTGTTTTTTACTTGACTGTGATACTAAACAATTTCCCAGAAAAAATTATGCTCCATTAGTAATTTTTCAATCATCAACACTTCCTACCCAATCTGCATCAGTAAATGCCTTCAAGGTAAAGTCTTGTCCTTTCAGATACCATAAACCATAATCCATCGTACCTTTTAGATATTTGAAAATCCTTTTTACTGTTGTTGCATGTATTTCTTTGGGATCTGAATGGAATCTAGCTACCAATCCAACATCTTGCATCACATCTGGTCTTGTGGCTATCACATATAGCAGACTGCCAATCATGGATCTAAACATGGTATGATATACTTCTAGAGATTTATCATCCTTACTTAACTTGCAACCAGTGACCATAGAAGTACCAATAGGTTTTAAACATTTTAAACATATCTTTGATATACTTAGTTTGAGAGATGAAAATTCCTTTATCTGTTTGGTAGACTTGCAATCCCAAGAAGAAAGTCAATTCACCCAACATTGGCATTTCAAATTCCTTCTTCATTTTAGAGGAAAAATCTATACTTAGGATTTGAAGATTGCTTCCAAATATGATATCATCCACATAGACAACAATAATGATCATATTCTTATCTTTGATATTTAGGCAAAGATTACTTTCTGTGGCTCCTCTTTTAAAACCTTGTTGTTTCAAGTAACTGTCTAATCTTGAAAATTATGCCCTTGGGGCTTGTTTGAGACCATAGAGTTCCTTCTTCAGTTTACAGACATAATCTTTGTTTTCTAACAAGAGAAACCCTTCAGGTTGTTCAATATACACTTCTTCTTCTAGTTTTCCATTCAGGAATGCAGACTTGACATCCATTTGATATACTTTGAAATTTTTATGGCATGAAAGTGCTAAAAACATTCTGATTATTTCAAGTTGAGCTACAGGAGCATCATAAGTTTCTTCAAAATCAATACCTTCCACTTGCGCATACCCCTTACAAACCAATCTTGCTTTGTTCCTTATTACTTGTCCATCTCGATTGAACTTGTTTTTGAAGATCCATTTGGTTCTTGCAATGTTCTTATCTTCAGGTCTTGGGACAAGTTCCTAGGTCTCATTTTTCTCAATATGATCTAGTTCTCCATTCATGGCTTTGACCCATTCATTATTTTTGTTGGATTCTGTAAAGTTATTGGGTTCTACTATTGAGAGTAGGGATTGTTCAACACTTGGTAGTTTCCTTCTTGTTTTGACTCCGTCATTTTTATCACCCATGATCCGTGACTCCAGATGATCCTTTTGTATCCTTCTAGATGGATTTTTAGTGTCAGGTCTAGGGAAGTCTTCTTTATCTTCCTGTGTATCTTCCTCCTCTATGTCCTTTTCTTTGTTATGAATGATCCCATCCTTTTGCAATTCTTCTATCTCGTCATCACATGTATTTTCAATACTGCGAAGCTTTTTCTCTTTCCTTGGTTTACATCAACACTTTCTATAATTTTATTAAAAAACCTATATGCCTTTTTGGTGGATGAATATCCTAGAAAGATTCCTTCATCAGTCCTAGAGTCAAACTTTCCAAGGTCATCCTCGTTTATTTTGATATAACAACTATTTCCAAACACTTAAAAATATTTGACTGAGGCTGGTCTTCCATACCATAATTCATAGGGGGTATTATCCTTATTTACTATGAGTTTCCCTCTATTAAGTGTGTAGACAACTATGTATACAACTTCTCTCCAAAAATAATTTGATAGTTTTGCTTCATTAAGCATTGTTCTTGCAGCTTCTTGGACTGTTCTATTTTTCCTTTCAACAAACCCATTCTACTGAGGAGTTTTTGCAGCTGAAAATTGTCTCTTAATTCCATTATGTTCACATAATTCATTGAATTCATTGGAAGTAAATTCTTCCCCATTATCTAATCTAAGACACTTGATTTTCATACCAGACTCATTTTCAGCCATTGCCTTGAATATTTTAAATTTTTCAAAGGCTTCTAATTTTTCTTTGAGAAATGCCACCCGGGTCATCCTTGTGTAATCATCAATGAGAAACATGAAATAGTGATCTCGTTGTAGAATTTTAGTTTTGGTTGGTCCACAAAGGTCTATGTGTATTATTTCCAGAGGGTGTGAGGTCATATGTTCTTTTATTTTAAAATTGGCTCTGGTTTGCTTCCCATGCTGACAATATCTACACATATAGTTTGGAGGAACTATAATTTTAGGTAGATCTCTTATAGCTTCCTTCGTGCTAATTTTGACAAGATTGTCAAAACTTAAATGTCCCAATCTTCTGTGCCATAACCAACTTTCATATACCATACTTAAGTAACCTTGGTTTTCATTTTCCAATATGTATACATTGTTTGTATTTCTTATAGCAATGCCAAGAACCTTTCCTGATTTCTAATTCTTGATTTCACATTTTTCTGAGTCAAATATACAAATGGGTCCTTGGTCACATGTTTGACTTACACTAAGAAGATTAGGCTTGATGTTTTCAACTAGCAAAACATTTTCTGCTTTGATCTTGCTATTAACAACAGTTGTTCCTTTGCCGATTATTTTGGAGGACAGGCTGTCTCCAAAAGTGACTTTTCCCTTATTATCTTTTAGTGTTATAAATTTGCTTGGGTCACTAGTCATATGTTTTGAACAACCACTATCCAAGTGCCATAAGTTTTGTCTTTCGGTTGCACATAAAGAAATCATGGAAGTTTCATTTTCATCCTTTTCTCTCCAGTATCTGTTTTGTTTGGTGTTCTGAGATTTGATTGCAACAATGTTTCTTGTAGGAGTATTCAACTTACAATATCTTGCCATATGTCCATGGTTATTACACTTATAACATTCTATGTCATATTTTTGTATTAGTGTAAAAAGATTCTTATTTCCCTTCGACTTATTACTTGATGACTTCTTCTTGTATTCAGAAACCTTTCTTTCAGTTCTGCAATTTAATGCTTTATGACCAAAATTATTACAAGAATAGCAGTGACCTAAGAATATCTATATATCTATTTGATTTCTTTGGTTCTATATTATTTCTGTTTTTATCCTGAGAAATTAAACATTCTTTCTTGCTTCCTTCCTTTTTAGCTGGAGTCTTTAGTACTTCAACATAGATTTTCTTAATTCCTTCTTGATTGATGACAGGAAAACTCTTTGGTTTCTTCTCTTTAACAAACCCCAAAACAGACCTATCACTTGATGGTCTTTGGATACTCAAAATTTCATCTAGAATCCTTGAGCTATTCTCAAACTTTGACTTGATAGATTCTTCATCAATCCTTTCTTGAATTGCATGATTTCTTCTGCAAGTTTTTCAGACTCCTATATTCTTCTTTTGAGATGTAGGTTTAGGTCCTCCTCAACCTTTTTGTCATCTAGGATTTGATCTTCCAACTAACTGATGACAATATTTTACTTTTTGTTCTTTTTCCTACATTTCTCAAGTTCTTCAAGGGCACTAACAAGTTCAGATCTTAGATCTACTTCTCCTTCTACATTTGAGTCACTATTTGAGGCTTGAGTGTCTAGGCCCATAAATAAAACTTTAGTTTCTTCAACTTTACTTCCATCTGAATCTTCACTGTCTTCCATGGTGTAAACAATTTTCTTTTCCCATAGGGTTTTTTCTTGTTTCCTGGTTTACCCATTTTGAATTTCGAAGTTTCTTTTTCTTCATTCTCATCTTGTTTAGTGTAGGTGCATTTAGAGGCATACTGTCCAATACTTCCACAATTTAAACATTTTAAAGGTAACTTCCCCTTATATTTTCTAGTCCCTCTCTCAAGTTTATTAATGAAAAGAGCTTCCTCATCATTTGGGTTTTTTGATTTATTTTTTTATGGAGGCTTTAAAAGCTGCTTCTTTTCTTGAAGATCCATTTTGTCTTGTTCTCATCTCATACGCAGTGAGAATTTCATGTAACTCATCCATTGTTACCTTTTTAATAGCATCTCGTTATTCTAAGGTGGATACCTTTGGGTCATATCTCATTGGTAATTTTTTTAGTACCTTGATTACCACTTCTTTTTCTTTTAATTTTCCTCCAAGCCCTCTGATCGCATTAACAACTTCATCCACATGAAGGAGGTATTCACCAACATTCTCTTCTTCTTTCATTTTAAGACTTTTAAATTGGAATTTATATGTTTGAAGTTTGGATTCTTTGACCTTGGATTCTCCTTCATAGATAATTTTCAATTTGTCCCAAGCTTGTTTGGCAGATATGCATTGCATAACTTTAGTAAATACCGAGTTTGTTAAACCACTTAAGATTGCGTTTAGGGCTTTGGAATTACCTTCATATTCACCTAGTTCAACTGTGTCTATAGGGTATTGGTTTCCTATTTTAATCTCTTTTTCTATTTCTTCCCAAACCTTCCATCCCAGGGACATCAGATGACACCTCATTCTTACACTCTAGTAAGCATAATTTTCCCTGGTCAATAGTGGAGGTTTGTTAGTGGCCAATCCTTCTTGTTGATCCATTGTAATTATTGGATGGAATTTTCATTCCAGTGGTTAAGTTGTTGTGAAGGAACCTGCTCTGATACCAATTGTTGGTTTATCCCACAATACTGGGGGGGTGAATCAGTATTGTCAGTTTTTACTTTAAAAATACACAAAATCAACAATCAAGACACATATTTTATCGTGGAAACCTCAAGAGAGAAAACCACCAACACAAACTCATTAATAAGATGAATTTAATAAATTGTTTATCTACTACAATAGAAAGGATGTAGATACACCCTATATTTTTCTTCCAACTATATACAAGGATGCATCAACACCCCTATGGTTTTCTGCCTGCTTCAACATAAAAGGATGCTACGACACCCTGTTCTCCAAGTACGATTGGAAGGAGGCTTCGACCCCCTACAGACCTGTGGCCTGCCCTAGCACCACCCTGCCACCCTACACTAATTTTCTCAGTTTTTTAGAACAATTGAAAAAACTATTCACTTTGGACTCTATCAGGGTTACTAACCAAGACACCTCATTCTTTACATATTCATTCAATAAATACCTTTTACATATTACCTACGAACGCATCTCTCCATAGCTGACTTCTTTCATTTTGGATCGTGACTATTTACTTACAGACATACCTATTCATCATCTACCCGTTAAACCGTCGCATCATTTCATTGCTTGAGTTTCAGCAAATGCACTGTTTCATTCTTCTCATAGCTCATAATTCATTTTTGCAGCCCTGTTTATCGTTCTCTGGTGCTTCTATAATCTTCTTCTCCAGATACAATCCAGACCGTTGATCTTAAGTTCGAATCTCTCCAGACGGTTGATCTACTCTACAGATTTCCTCTTGAAATCGTATTTACACACAAAGTTTCTGTTTCAATGATTCCCCACTGTTGATCTTCATGGGGCTTCTCCATGAGTGTCGATCTTCAGATTTGCGGGATGCGAGATGTGCGATGTAACATTTCCCAAGATTGTATCTTGACTTTCCACAAACTTCTTTTCGCACTTATTTTTCGAACCATTGATATGTTTTAGTGGAACTAACTTCAGTCGTCTGATGTCTCTAGATTGCAGGATGGGGGATGCAAAAATGTAACTTTTCCCAAAATCGTATCTCGACTTTCTGCAATCTTCTTTCTGCAACAACAATTCCGCACTGTTGATATTTTGTGGGTGTTTTCCCGACAATTGATTTCCAAATTGTGGGATGTGGATTGTGGGTTCATAGAATATTTAAATGTTATTTTTGCAATTCCCTTTCCTCATTTTTCTTTCACACTATCGATCTCTTTTGGCGGAACTCGTAACAGTCGTCTGATATTGATCTTTTGCGGAACTGATCCCCAACCGTTGGATCTCATGCGTGACGCTTCCTGACCATCAATTTCATATCAAATTTGGATGTCACCATGACTTTGTGAATCTGCACGATTTCTTAGCGGAAATATTTTGTGATAGTTCATTTAGCAACAAAATTGAATGATTGATCTTAGTCGTTCAACTTGCTATAGGGTTATTTGTTTGTCATTCACCCTGCAACCTGCAATATGTAACAGGGTTATTCCTTTGTTATTCTGGATACCTGCAACCTTTAGTATGCCACCATATTTTTCACTTCTGATAAATTATTTGACGTTAATGACAACTAATTTACTTCAACATCCTTGCCATAAATATAATACAACCTTACATGGGGATGCAATTTTTCTGCTCTCATAGGAAAAAAGGTTCCTTTCTTACATCAAAACAACTCCAATTCCTTCCCCCAAGTCATCACAATCCAACAAAAAAGGCTTGGTGAAATCATACAATGATAGCACGAGACAGTTGCTCAATATTTTCTTCATCTTATGGAAAGATTGTTCTTCTTCCCCATTCCAACTTAACACCCCTTTCTTGGTCAGATATGTCAAAGGTGCAGTGAAGTTGGAGTAACCTTTGACAATTTTTTGGTAGTAGTTATCTAGGACAATGAAGCCTCTAAACTTAGTGAGGTTTCTTGGGCTTGGAGAATCCAAGATGTCCTGGATTTTCTCTTGGTGCACCTTGACCCCTTCTTATCATGTCACATGTATGAGATAGAGTAGCTCAGCCATGCGAAATTTTCTCTTGGACAACTTAGCATAAAAGGATTGATTTGTGAAATTTCAGAATCAAAGACCTCCTCTAAGGAACTTCCATGCCCCTAGAAAGAAATATTACTCTTACAAGGATTGAGATGAATTAAGGAGGAAGAAGCTCTATTTTTCCTGTCAATAACCTTGGGTTCCGAGACATAAATGTACTAAAGGGAAAGCAAACTATTCTGAAGTCTTCTCTAAAGATGATGATGAAGGAGAGGACGATGACTAGCTAACAAAAGCAGAAGAGGAGGAGAAACCACAACTAACTCTAGAATAACGTCCAAATTTTCTTCCTAAACAACGTTGAGGTTTACATACTACACAATGCCCTATTTTTCTTCCAAGAGAGTATTTATTGTTGCGTCCAAAATGACATCCCTGTTAGCGTCATATTTTCATCCTTAATAGAACCATGTTAGCATCTACGTTCATTTCATATTTTCATCCAAATTATCGTCCAATGTTGCATCCATTTATGCTACCACTTTAGCATTTGATTTTCCACCACATTTTACTTCCAAATATGTCCCAATTTTTGGTTCATTTTTTGGATCGTGTTTTTCTTCCAAAATGATGACAAATATTTCTTCTATTTTTGCACCATATTTTTATTCCTATGTAGTGCCATGTTTTTCATCCAAAGTAACGTCTTATTTTTCTACCATATCAACACCATGTTTGGATTCATCATTAGCACCAATTGTTACATCAATGTTAATGGCTAGCTTCACATCTCTATTATGACCACATTAGCACCATGTTTTGCTACTACTTTAGCATCCAATTTATCGCCCATTTTTAATCCCACACTAGTACCACATTTTTCTTCTCATTTAACTCCTTAGCTTTCTTATTATTTTTCTTCCTCATGAGCACCTAATTTAGCTTTTCATTAGCATCCAATTTTGATCCTTTGTTGGCCACTAGTTTAGATTCTAGTTTGGCTTCTACTTCGGCGTCCAAAATAACATCAAAATTGGCTTCCAACTTAGCGCCAAGTTTTGTGTCCAATGTTTCTTCTAGATTTAGAACATAGTGGGATTTCATTTTATCTCTTGTTTTTGTTTCCTTATTAGCACCACATTACACTTGCTATTTAACACCTACAACCATATCCAATTGTTTTCTAATAGATTTATTATATCAAATTATTATAATTATTCATTAATTTCAATAGTTCTCATACATCATTTACTTCATAGTTATGGAATAACATAATGAAACATTCAAATTAATTGTAGATACAATTATTGAAATTACTTGTATAAGATTTATGAAGAAATTTAACAGAAACATACAACATTTATACAAAGCAATAATATCATCATATATATTAATTTTCCATGAAAATATCAACAACAACTTCCAATATATATAAATTTAAAATATAATAGCAATAACATCAACATTATCTTTCATCAAAAGAAGTGGAATTATAAAACATCATCGCATCAATAACCTATCATAAAGATCACTGTATTAAGGTTAAATAACAAGTGAACAATATATATATATATATATATATATATGTGTGTGTGTGTGTGTGTGTGTGTGTGTGTGTGTGTGTGCGTGTGCGTGTGCGTGTGCGTGTGCGTGTGCGTGTGTGTGTGCGTGCGTGTGCGTGCGTGCGTGCGTGCGTGTGTGTGTGTGTGGAAAATACCAATATCACAAGAAATAATTTTTTGATATCTATATCTAGAAAAGTCAAAATGATCAACAATAATCAAAGTTTATATTTCAACATGAATCCACCATACAAATCAAAATGACCCAAAATGCAATATGAACTTGGATAATCACAAAAATAACAATATGTGTCTAGTAGCATGGAGAAAGAAAAAAACATCCACAATCTCAATAATAGCATCAATGGCTACCATCCTCATCCTCATCCTCATCCTCATCATCTGTCCAAACATCCTATCCATAATTATTTTCATTTGATCCATTTGTATCATTATCGGCAATATATTTATCTTGAACATCGGTGACATCATCATCAGTATCATCACCTACATGGTCATCTTCACCATTTTTCCGCAAATAGCAAAAAATAATCTATTTAAAGCATTAGTATCAATTTCATTACATAATGCATATTCTATGTTATATTGAAAATATTAATGTGATAATTTATGCATTCTCACGAGTTTTCCAACCATGAATATAAAAATAATCTCATCAACAAATAGTAGCCACACATATCAAGTGTATCCATAGCCATGCATACACACACATGTACACCATAAATTTTCATATCACAATAGAAGAAAACATAGAGGAAAGGAAAAATAAACATCCCCATGATTATATTTAAAGTGAAGAAACAAATCATATCACATATATTATTCACTTGGAACCATATTATTTCCTAAAATTGTTATATATGTATATATGTTATTCAATCTATATCTTCAATATCATATTTACCATGGTTTTCATCTCTCAATCAAGTTTATGAATGGTTTACATTGTAATCTAAGAGTAAATTTAATATAACATGATTGACAATGTCCCCTCATAAGCATGACTAAGAGAATATTATCATTGATATAGTGTTTAACATAATAATCATATCATTGGTATAACAATCGTAAAGATTCGTTGGAGTCATGTTATCCAAGTACCTGCAGGAAGTAACAAACTCAATTTCGTTACTTAGAATTCGGTTGGTATCCCTGAAAGGCCATTAGAAGCAAGTTGAAACTCAACATAACTCAAAACCCAAATATAGAATGGACAAAATGTTAGTTAAGGTGGATTTGTGACATTCAAGTACTTCTAGGGACATCCATGCTCGGTGGTTTCATGGACTGAAAGTTGTTTATTTTGATGGGTTTTTAAAATAGGGTTTTTCTTAGTGACGTGCAATGGAATTTCTACATGATAGGACAATATTTTTAAAATGTGTCAAGTGAGTGCATGGGATTCAAAATCATCTCCCCCTTTCCCAAACATAGTTGAAGGAGGAAACAAAACTAAATTTCGTTGTTCGGTTTGGTTTTTCCTGGTGTCCCCGAATGGCATCGACAATAAAGATGAAACTCACCATAAATTGAAAATAGAGGTTCCGATGGACAAATAGTTAGTTATGTTGGATTTGACACACCTGATTACCAATAGAGTCAACCCTACTTGTTGGCTTCATGGACCGAACGTTGTATATTTTAAAGGTTTTCTAAACTAGTGTTTTTCTTAGTGACATGAAGTGTAATTCCTGCACAATAGACCAAGATTTTGAAAAATGTGTCAAGAAAGTGCATGGGAATTACAATCATCTCACCCTTTCCCAAATATATATGCAAGTGGTAATCAAATTCAATTTCATTTCTCAATTTGTTTTTTATGCCCACGCCCCCCCCGGATGAAATTTTCCTAGTGTCCTTGAATGGCCTTGAGAAGCAATAAAAAACTCACCATAAATAAAAAATCGAAGCTCTAATAGACAAACCATCAATTCCATTGGATTCATGACATTCAAGTATCGCTTGGAACACCCCTATCCGGTGGCTTCATGGATCGAACATTGTCTATTTTGACAATTTTCTATACTAGGGTTTTGATCATTCGCATGTAGTGCAATTTCTGCACGATAGGATACAATTTTGAAAAATGTTCCCAATGAGTGCATGGGAATTTGAATCATATCTTTCTCTCCCAAACACACTTCCAGGAGGCAATAAAACTCAATTTCGTTGCTTGGTTTGGATTTTATCCTCCTAGTTGAAATTTGTCTAGTGTCCCTAGATGACTTTGAAAAGTGAGAAGGAACTTACCATAACTTGAAAAAAGAGGTTTCGACAGATAAACTGTCAATTCCATTTGTTTCATGACATTCGAGTACCATTAGGGACACCCCTTTCTATTGGCCTCATGAACCGAATGTTGTCTATTTTGATGATTTTCTAAACTAGGGTTTTGCTCGATGATGTGTAGTGCAATTTCTTCACAATAGGGAAATATTTGAAAAATGTGTCGAGTGAGTGGATGGGAATCACGATAATCTTTCCCTTGACTAAACACACTTATAAAAGGAAACAAAAATCAATTCCATTGCTCGGTTTGGTTTTTCTGCCCCTAGTTGATATTTATTTGGTGTCCCTGGATGACATAGAGAAGTGATATGAGACTTGCCATAACTTGAAAACCAAAGCTCTTATGGAAAAATCACCAATTCGATTAGATTCATAACATTCGAGTACCACTAGGGACACCCCTTCATGATGGATTCATGCATCAAAATTTGTCTCTTTTGATGATTTTTTAAAATAGGGGTTTTCCCAATGATGTGCAATCATTAGAGGAAATTTCAACTCAAAATGGGCCTTTTAACCATAATTCAAATTCCATGTCATCATGTGTTATCCAATGAAATTGATTTAAATTTGAAATACCGTATAGGTCTTACACAATTTTTTAATATAAATTTGGGGATATGTATCATAAGAAAAACTACTTTTTTTCCTTCATATTTTCGACATATCTCCCCGTGTTTTTACTCAAATTTCGACCAGGAGAGCTCCCTAGATACGAAATTAAGTTCTGCATCCAGAAAGTACCCACTAGGCATACTTTTTATGGGCCTCGCTACCCCAAAAACAAGAAATACCTGAAAAACATGATGATGACAGACCCCGCTACCCGAAAAACAAGAAATACCTGAAAAAATGTGATGATGATGTCATCATCACAATTTTTTAGGCATTTCTTGTTTTTTGGGTAGCATGGTCCATCAAAAGTATGTCGAGTGGGTACTCGTTGGATGAACAGTTTAATTTCGCATCCAACGAGCTCTCTCGATTGAAATTTGAGTAAAATCACAGGGAGATATATCGAAAATACGAACAAAAAACTAGTTTTTTTCTTTTCTTCCTCCAAAATTAATAAATATTATTTTATTATTTTAACTATTATTTTATTATTTTGGGCTATAACAGATCCGCCCTAATGTATGAGGTTATAGGGTAATACGATAGCATACAAACATTATAAATAGGGGACGGTTGAGATGAGGAGTCAAAGAGACTAGAAAATCCAAGATCATAGGCTCAAACAAAGGTACCTGAAAGAGATAAATGTTAGACAAAATGATCTATGGGACATACATGTCCATATACACGTGATCACCATAAACATACAAGGCAGATAGAGTATGTGTATAACTGATGCAATAATCATGGCTACATAACATGAAAAAAGGTGTCACGTGAAATCTAAAGGAGTCATGGCCACAAATGAACAACATGGATCCATGGTAAAATAATTGATCATAGCCACAAGAATACAAGGTGGATCTATGTCTAGGCAAATTTCATCTGAAGTGTGACAAGTTCTTGTGCAACTCAGGCAATAAAAAAATATTATGATGCTATTATTGACCCAAGGTATTCAACCCAACCCTCCCAAAGGTACAAAATTTAACCATGTGATTAGAGGATTTGACATCAAAAATGGAGGAAATCGTTTGATTACAGGTCATTGATGAGAACCATTAACAAACATGAGGGAAACCACCATTAATGAAAATGGTTCCCAAGATACCTAGTACCACTACAACAAATCTAGGAATTAGCGTCCCTTTCTAGTGTAATTTTTTTTTACATTGAGTGTTCAAACTAGACACTAAATGGGATGTGCCATGGATAAAACTTAAAGTGTCTCAAAAAAAATCTTTTTTTGCTTCCTAGATAGAATCCTTTATGACATCCAAATTAGCGTCTGTTTTTTTTCTTCCAAAATAACATCCAACTTTTCTTCCTAAACAACGTCGAGGTTTGCTTGCTAAACAACGTCCTATTTTTCTTCCAAGAGAGTGTTTGTTGTTGCTTCCAAAGTGACATCCCTGTTAGCGTCATATTTTCATCCTTAATAGAACCATGTTAGCATCTATGTTCACTCCATATTTTCATCCAAATTAGCATCCAATGTTGCATCCATTTATGCTACCACTTTAGCATTCCATTTTGCACCACATTTTACTTCCAAATATGTCCCAATTTTTCCTTCATTTTTTGGATCGTGTTTTGCTACCAAAATGACGCCAAATATTTCTTTTATTATTGCACCATATTTTTATTCCTGTATAGTGCCATGTTTTTCATCCAAAGTAACGTCTTATTTTGCTACCATATCAACACCATGTTTGGATTCATCATTAGTGCCAATTGTTGCATCAATTTTAATTCCTAGCTTCACATCTCTATTACGCCCACATTAGCACCATGTTTTGCTACTACTTTAGCATCCAATTTATCGTCCATTTTTACTCCCACACTGGTGCCACATTTTGCTTCTCGTTTAACTCCTTTGCTTTCTTATTATTTTTCTTTCTCATGAGCGCCAAATTTAGCTTCTCATTAGCATCCAATTTTGATCCTTTGTTGGCCACTAGTTTAGATTCTAGTTGGTTTCTACTCCAGTGTCCAAAATAGAATCAAAATTGGCTTCCAACTTAGCACCAAGTTGTGTGTCCAATGTTGCTTCTATATTTAGAACATAATGGGATTTCATTTTAGCTCTTGTTTTTTATTCCTTATTAGAACCACATTACACTTGCTATTTAACACCTACAACCATATCCAATTGTGTTCTAATACATTTATTATATCAAATTATTATAATTATTCATTATTTTCAATAGTTCTCATACATCATTTACTTCAGAGTTATGAAATAACATAATGAAACATTCAAATTAATTGTACATACAATTATTGAAATTAATTGCATAACATTTATGAAGAAATTTAACAGAAACATACAACATTTATACAAACCAGTAATATAATCATGCATATTAATCAAAAGAAGTGAAATTATAAAACATCATCGCATCAATAACCTATCATACAGATCATCATATTAAGGTTAAAAGAACAAGTGAACAATATATATAGTGAAAATACCAATATCACAAGAAATATTTTTTTTGATATCCATATCTAGAAAAGTCAAAATGATCAACAATAATCAAAGTATATATTTCAACATGAATCCACCATACAAATCAAAATGACCCAAAATCACAAAAATAACAATATGTGTCTAGTAGCATGTCTCCTCCTCATCATATATCCCAACATCATATCCATCATTATTTTCATTTGATCTATTTGTATCATTATCAACAATATATTTATCTGGTACATTGGTGATGGCATAATTAGAATAATCACCTACATAGTCATCTTCACCAATTTTCTGCAACTAGCAAAAGCTAATCAATTTAACTCATTGGTATCAATTTCATTACATAATGCATATTCTATGTTATATTTTGAAAATATTAGTGTGATAATTTATGCATTCTCATGAGTTTTCCAACCATGAATATAAACATCATCTCATCAATAGATAGTAACCACACATATCAAGTGTATCCACAACCATGCATACACACACATGTACACCATAAATTTTCATATCACAATAGAAGAAAACATAGAGGAAAGGAAAAATAAACATCCCCATGATTATATTTAAAGTGAAGAAACAAATCATATCACATATATTATTCACTTGGAACCATATTATTTCCTAAAATTGTTATATATGTATATATGTTATTCAATCTATATCTTCAATATCATATTTACCATGGTTTTCATCTCTCAATCAAGTTCATGAATTATTTACATAGTAATCTAAGAGTAAATTTAATATAACATGCTTGATAATATCCCCTCTTAAACATGACTAAAATAATATTATCATTGATATAGTGTTTAACATAATAATCATATCATTGGTATAACAATTGTAAATATTCGTTGGATTCATGTTATCCAAGTACCTCCAGGAAGTAACAAACTCAATTTCGTTACATGGAATTTGGATGGCATCCCTGAAAGGCCATCAGAAGCAAGTTGAACCTCACCATAACTAAAAACCTAAATATAGAATGGAAAAAACGTTAGTTAAGGTGGATTTGTGACATTCGAGTACTTCTAGGGACATCCATGCTCGGTGGTTTCATGGACTCAAAATTGTTTATTTTGACGATTTTTTAAACTAGGGTTTTGCTTAGTGACGTGTAGTGCAATTTCTGCATGATAGGATAATATTTTGAAAATGTGTCGAGTGAGTGCATGGGCTTCACAATCATCTCTCCCTTTCCCAAACACAATTGAAGGAGGAAGCAAAACTAAATTTTGTTGTTCGGTTTGATTTTTCCTAGTGTCCCGGAATGGAATTGACAAGAAAGATGAAACTCACCATAAATTGAAAATAGAGGCTCTAATGGAAAAATAGTGAGTTCTGTTGGATTTGACACACCCGATTACTGCTAGAGTCAACCCTATTTGGTGTCTTCATAGACTGGACGTTGTATATTTTAAAGGTTTTCTAAACTAGTGTTTTGCTTAGTGAGATGTAGTGCAATTTCTGCACAATAGGCCAAGAGTTTGAAAAATGTGTCGAGAAAGTGCATGGGCATAATAGTCATCTCACCCTTTCCCAAACACATATGAAAGAGGTAACAAAACTCAATTTCGTTGCTCAATTTGTTTTTTATGCTCCCCTGATGAAATTTTCCTGGTGTCCTTGAATGGCCTTGAGAAGCGATATAAAACTCGCCATAAATTAAAAATCGAAGCTCTGATGGACAAACTGTCAATTCCATTGGATTCATAACATTTGAGTACCGCTTGGAACACCCCTATCCGGTGGCTTCATGGATCGGACATTGTCTATTTTGACAATTTTGTATACTAGGGTTTTGATCATTCGCATGTAGTGCAATTTCTGCACGATAGGATACGATTTTGAAAAATATTCCCAATGAGTGCATGGGAATATCAATCATATCTCTCTCTCCCAAACACACTTCCAGGAGGCAACAAAACTCAATTTCGTTGCTTGGTTTGGATTTTATCCTCCTAGTTGAAATTTGTCTAGTGTCCCTAAATGACTTTGAAAAGTGAGAAGGAACTTACCATAACTTGAAAACAAAGGTTTCGATGGACAAAATGTCAGTTTTGTTTGTTTCATGAAATTCAAGTACCACTAGGGACACCCCTTTCTGTTGGCTTCATGAACCGAATGTTGTCTATTTCGACAATTTTCTAAACTAGGGTTTTGCTCGATAACGTGCAGTGTAATTTCTTCACAATAGGGAAATATTTTGAAAAATGTGTCGAGCGAGTGGATGGGAATCGTAGTAATATTTCCCTTGACTAAACACACTTATAGGGGGCAATAGAAATCAATTACATTGCTAGGTTTGGTTTTTATGGCCCTAGTTGATATTTGTTTGGTGTCCCTAGATGACATACATAAGTGATATGAAACTCACCATAACTTGAAAACCGAAGCTTTGATGGAAAAATAGCCAGTTCCATTAGATTCATAACATTCAAGTACCACTAAGAACACCCCTTCTCGATGGATTCATGGACCACAATTTGTCTCTTTTGACAATTTTTTGAAATAGGGTTTTTCCCAATGATGTGCAGTGCAATTTCTACATGATAGTTAAGATTTTAAATATTCCAAGAGAGTGCATGGTCATCATATTCATCTCTCCCTTGCACAAACACACTTGCAGGAGGCAACAAAAATTAATTTGGTTGCTCGGTTTGGCTTTTATGCCCCGAGTTGAAATTTGTTTAGTGTGCCTTAATGACAATGGGAAGCGAGATGAAAATTACTATAACTCAAATATCATCGCTCTTATAAAAAACTGTCAGTTACATTGGATTCACGACATCTGAATACCACTAGGGACACCCTTATTCAGTGTCTTCATGGATCAAAGTTTTCTATTTTGTTGGTTTTCTAAAATAGGGTTTTGATAATAAAAAAATTATTACCAAAGTTTTCATGAGCTAAGAGCTATCTTCAAAGTTCAAACAATTCAAAAGTTGGCCATTGTGCCTTACTTGGTTAAACGTTGTCAATCTTTAGTCAAAATCAACCTTTCCAATTGGATTGAAATCACTAATTACAATGCAAAAGATAACACATTCCGAGAAGTTGCAACCTTTAAAATTAGTGAAATGGAAGTAAATCCATGACATGGGTCTCAAATGCATAGGTATGGGATGCAATAAATTACATATTTTGAGTCTTGAGTGTTGGTGGGGTCACACATTGGAGTTCATCTAGTTGTGGTAAAATTCAAGAAAATACAACATCTTGATCTCTCTTACTTATAGACCTCTGTGTTTGAAATAAAGTTTAATCTTAAGTTTTTAGTATATACTATTCCTTGGTAGTGTTCCCATATGTTCCTTTAGGTTTTTGTGTGCATGATAGAGAAAGGCACTTTGATGCAAATTCAATATGAAGATATTTTTCTCTCCAGCCGTGACCTTTGCTTGAAAGAAAATTTCTTCTTTGGTGTTACCATGGATTTAGAATATGAAAATAATCCAAGCATTCTTATGTAAAAGAGAACAATCAATCCTCAGAATTTTGTAGCAACAAAACGTTCTACAATGTATACATATTTTAGATTAGTAGTTTTTTTATTTTTTTCTTGACCCTATGACAGTGATATCAACACATTTAAGTAATATATTTTGTAATACAAACAACCGCAATCATAGTTTAAGTGGCTACATTATTCTATATACAATGGTTTTCATGGACACACATGCAAAAAAATCATCTATAAATTGTTCTAAATGGCGTTTGCAACTGACCTTGTTGCGTTAGAAAATGGTTAAATGGATACGAAGCCATACTATATTTATATTTTCCATTTGTATGTTCACAGAAGGTGTTAATAAACTTCCCGTTGACCACGAAATTTTTATAATATTAGATGTAATATCAGATCGTTAGAAGTTTTTGTGTACTTTGTTTGATGAAATCAAACCTGTACCATTGCTAGATATAAATATCCATTTGCAAAGACTCATCTCATCTATCGGTGGCTGAGTTTTAGGGTGCACTATTTATTTTAATATGCATAGTTACCCCCATTTTGCATGGGTATCCACATTGTGATTTTTATCACATGTATCAACACGATCTTGCCTCTATTTGAATAGTTGATGCATTGGTTTCCAGGTTGCTACAATTATGCTTATCAAATGGTTGAGCCCTAAAATATTTTTTTGGTGGATCTTGTTGTACGTACTAGATGAATAAAACTCAGAACAACATTAATAAATAAGACTTCAAGTTCATATTTTATTCATTAATAAATAAGACTTTCGAGTCCATATCCAACCCATACTTGTGAATGTTCAATCTAGAAGATGTCATATTTGAATAAATCAAACATGGATATATCCCCACATCAGTGGTTGGAAAGTAGATCCTCTGGTCCTATAGCATATATCCAACAATGTGGAAATGTGCTTCCATATTTGCAGATTAATATTAGCAGTTCAAAATGGTTCATGTAATGAAGGAATTGTGTGGATTGTGGATGCTAGTCAAAGATATTATCACCACTATTTAAACATATCCTATAGCATATGCCTTCAAATTTGATGGTGACTCACATCACTCTTTGACAAATAATGGTTAGAGAACTTCAAAGCTCTGAGAGTACAAGCAGAATTTGGAGTGAGAAGTAGGCTGAGAATTAAAACGAATAAAGACAAGTCATATTACCAAAGCAAGAGAAAGTAGTTGCATAGGAGAAGTTAGTGGGCAAGTGGATGAAATAAGGGATCGAGAGAGAATTCCACCCTAACCTAGGGCAGCAACAGAACTTGGGTGGGAGTGAGTAGTATTTGAAGTAGATTACCTAGATTTGAGAGTAAAGGAGATGATCTCAACATCAATGTTACTGTGGGATATGTTTCCCTTCCACTAAATACTCATGTTCAGATACAATGTTGTCGATTCTGAGAGAGTTTGTACCTCACTATCTCCAAGAAATTGTCAAGGAGAGGTTGAAGTATTGAGAAGATGGGTGGATTTTTTTCAAGTTGTGATTGATTTTTTATAGGCCCTATTAAACATGATTCCTCACCTCATTGGAGATAGTGTGGACTATTATAGGAATATTGTCAATGAAAAAAAGTTGCTCTATACGTTCTGAAATTCCATCTTTTATGACCTTTCACAACAGACTAAAAGGCTTCTTCGCCAGCAATAAAGACCTTTCCAGTTCAGAAATTGTGCAACACTCTAATTCCTAACATGTTATTTTCAACATATATCAATGTTCAGGTGTTGGTGTTCCACCTGGGCTGAAAGGTATGAGAAAAGGAGTAGTGCGACTGGCCGCAGGAGTATTGAAAGTGTTTGAATTATCTTTTCAATGATCTAAAGATTTAAATATGGATCGAAGTGGATACTTTAAATTGGATCGGATTTTGAAAAACAAATGCTCGGGAAAAATAAAAGTGCAATATATTCGCACAACAACAACATCTAAGTATATTATAATAAATCATGATAAACTATGGCAACAACATCTAAGTATGTTATAATAAATCATGAATCTAATTCTACGAACAACTATTATTTAGAACCTTGAATCCAAAAAATAAATTGATGTCTGAAATATACTCAATATAATTATAAACAAACAAAAGGGTTTCCCTAAACTTGATGAAGGATGGAAAAAACATGAAGATTCATTTAAATAAATTTAAACGGAAGCCATAGGCATTGTATTCAACATGTTGCATCTGCAACAATTTCCCAAAATTCAAAAAATTTGGGACCCTCCCTTACTTTGAATTAGTCAGTTCTTTTCTTGATTTCAGCCTATTGATCTTGGCCTTTGGATTTTGAAGCGTCTTCTCGAAATTGGGTTGATATCAATCGATTGGTTTATCCTCATTTAAATGTTTAAGGAATCCCATCTTTAATTGAGCTCCTTTGTCGACTTGCAAATTTTTTTCAAAACCTTCTTGTATCGGGAGTTGCTCCGTTTGACCAGCCCGCCATTGCGGGTGTTTTTTAACTCTTGGTCGTTTTTGGTCGCACCGCCGTTGCGGGCGATGTTCTACTCTGGAGTGCTTTTTCCACGCCGACTGTTGCGGAGGTTGTTTACTTTGTTTTACCGTTGCGGGTGGTTTTCGTGTCCTTTATTTTTCTGGTGATTTTTATTCCGCGTCGGGAGAGGTTGAATACTTCTGTGGCCGATGTTGCAGTCTGGGTTGTGGTTCTGAGCGCCGCCATTGCGGATCAATGTAGAATTAGACTTGCCTCAATGCTCCGATGTGTGTTTGTTGTCGCCAAACTTGTGGCGAAGAGCTGGGCTATCTCTTACTCCTCCGTGGCGGATGGCGTCATGTTCCAAGCATCCGCCGTTGCGGAGGGGTCCGGGCTCTTGGTCACCCGACCAAGGTATCCGCCGGCGCCCGATGTATGGTTCTCATTCGTGCGTTATATGTAGCCGTTCAGGCGAGTTGGTATTGGGGGTGGTCCGCCGTTGTGGAGGGACTGAAGCTCGAGTTGCCCGACACCGCTTTCGTTTCGTGCCCGATTTAATTGCTCGCACGTGTGGTGTTTGTTATATATACGGTGCGACAGTCGGGGGATTTTATCGTTTTATTGTCGAGCACTGTCGCGGTGAGTTGAGCTGTCGTGTTTCGAGCCGAGAGAAGGTCTAGCTGTCACTGTACTAGCTTCCAGGTGGTGAGGGTAGAATTCCAACCGTAATCAGCTTGATCATTTCGCCAGTTTGCCAGGTAGGTACATCTCGTTTTTTCCCCATTGTGTTGAATGATTTTGATTTTCTACCGTGGTTAGGGTTCCCGGCGTTTTTTTTTCCCTCGCCCAGCTAGGATTTAAGCTTGTTGAGGTTAGTTATTATATTAACCTAGGGTGAGGGGGGGCATTTTTAACCTGTTAAGCCGATTACTTTCCGCCTGTTAGTCATTGCTTGCGCGCAAGGGTTGAAAGGTTTTAGGCGCAGACGGCCGTTACGCCGTCTGCGCCAAGCCTTGCTGCGCGGCCATGATAGACAGGGAATGGTCAGGGTTGGAGTCTTGCTTTGGGGGGTTCTGGTGGACGATTATTTCCCTAAGTGCTTGCCAGGGGTTTTGAACCCAGGCTGTTTTGTCCGCGCGATTAGGCGCGGTTGTTGAAAGAGTTTTTTCGGTCGATAGTGTCGCTCCTTCGCTGCTCCAGTCGCAACATGTATCGATTGCGAAACCCCTAGCAGCCCTTTCGGTTCCCGTCACCTAAAAGCCCTAGCCTGTTAAGGGGAGGTTTCGCCGTTTGTAATGAGTGGGTTGAGAGCAGCTCGGGTGGTTTCCCATGGGAATATCCAGGGCAGAAAGTACACGTTTCCTGAACGATGTATGGTCAGGGTAATGGAGCTTTTCCGCCGTAGGCCGCATGAGTCGTCACTAGTCTTGCATGTGCTGAGCTCTATAGTTAAAATGTTGGCTGTCGCGAACCTTCACTCCGTTTGGTAATGAAATAGATTAATAGCGAAGTATTGCACATTGCACATAATATGCTAGTTTGTGTGTATCGTTACCATGCGAAAAGTGGCATATTGCAGTTTCATGAAGATTTCATGCTAACACTAATATGACTGATAAACTTGCTGCATATAGAATAGATCATAAGATGGTTCATTCATAAGGCATTGTAAGGTTGAATAATATATGTATTAGTTGCATGGGATAACAGCACGTTACACAATACGGTGCGCTAGTGCGGTTACTCAATATGAGGAACTTATATTTGATTTTATTGAATGTACACGATTATGATACATTTGAGGAAGGATAAATTGATGCACAATGCCACAAATTCAAACTGCTTAAATGTCATAATGTTTTACATTGCAGGACGAACTCACAATGTCCAGAAGGCAGAAGAAGAAAGCCCCAGCAGCGAAAGAAGTATCAGTACCCGAAGCAGAAACAAAAACTGAGTACATCTATGAGGACACCCAATGTGTCTCAGGGGTTGAACTTGAATATAAATGGGGAGACATATACAGGCTGATTTCCCGCAAGGAAGTCCCAGACATGGGTCTTGAGGAAGCACCCATTTACGCAAATATAGAAAAATCTGCCATTATGAAGGTCGCCACCAGGCCAGAGCTGTTTCCATGCTCGGAAGTGATGAAATGGATCCTGCCACACACCAACCATGACACAATGCTTATGTGTAATGTTGAGGGTCAGGGCTATGCTGCATTTAGCCCTGGATACGTGGCCTTAGCTTACCATCTACTTGAACCTGAGGTCTTCTTGTCCAATGAGTGGTTGGACAACCTCAGAATGGATTTAGTAGAAACCATGAGGAGAATGCTATTACCAAGGAAGCTCTATAGACATAGAGCAACTAAAGATTATGACACAACCAGCCTTAGATCCCCTTACAGATTCATAGCCCTAATGCTGAATAGGATTTTCGGGAGGGCTAATGGCAGGTTATTCAAATTTGAATGGATACCCCTGATTTTCTATGTGGCAACAGAAGGAACGATCTTCAATTGGGACAGCCTGGTATCGAGTAGTCTCTCCTCTTGTGTAGCTGCAGCAAAAGGAGGAGAAGCCCGAAAAATATCTGAGTTTTATATGAGCTCGATTCTGATAGATTGCATACTCTGTAACCAACCTTTCCCGGGCCTCCAGTGTGTATGGGATAGGGACAGAATGCCTATTTACTCAACTTACAAACCATTGTGGGCTCATCTGTACCACGGTCACTACCAAGAAGTATGTGAGCAATTTATTATGCCATTATACAAGCTCATCTTCCGGGGGGGATGTGATTGTATGTCTGAAGATGCCATGCAAGTGATTGAAGAGTATGGAGATTATTTCCTGACCAAAAATGGCATGTATATTAGAATGTATGGGGGATCAAAGACACCCCATCTACTGCCAAAGTATGCCACGGATTATATAGTCCACAAAGAGGCAGTAAGACAAGTGTTTATTGACAGTATTGGTCACTTCTTGTTTCATAAAAAGAAGGCTGCCTATCCACCTCTACCATTTAAGATAGGCAGCTGTAGTTTCTCCAATGTGAAGCAGGCTGCAGAATTTGTAGAGGAGCTTGGGAAGTTCCGCTTTGGCGAGATGACTTTCAGACGAAATGACACTCATAGCAAAGTAGCGGAACACTGCAGGAAACATAAAGTATACTTCGAATACAGCCATCATTATGATAAAGACGAATCAGTCTATAGGAATGCCCCTAACATGGTAGCACTCAGGAAAAGATTCAAGCCGAAGAACCCCACCAAGGGTGGGAAAGGATTTGAACAAGATAAAGCCGAGCAAGCTAAGGCTGAAGAAGCAGCCAAAAGAATAAGAGAGGAGGCTCGGAGGCTGGAAGAGGAGGTTGCAGAGTGGATGATAAAGGGAGAAGAAGACAAGAGGAAAGCTTCCCAGGAAGCAGCTGAACGAGCCAATGAAGCAGCCAGAGAAACAGAAGAAGCTGCTAGGCAAGCAGCCGAAGAAGCCCAGAGAAAGTTAGACGAATAACTGCGAGAGCAGGAGGCTGAACAGATTAAGTTGACGCAATAGAAAGCTCCCGGAACATCATCAGGGCTGAGTCAGGGAGAGGAAAACCCCGAGGTGCAGATCCCTCAAGTGCCCACTACCATCGAAGCTGCTGCCCCTATGATTCAGCTGGTACCCTTCGTGCAGGAAAAAGGTGAAGAAGTCCTGGATTTCAGCACCGTATATTATGATAGGGAAACTAAAAGAATAATGAGGAGAACAGAAAGAAAGGTAGGGGCAGAAGAAATTGCCAGCAAAATGATAACAGATAAGGTTATGATGGTAGGAACAGATGTAGATACAAGGTTTACTATAAGGGCCGGGACAACAGCAATACATGCTTCAGAGGATAACATAGACAGAATGATGATTGAAATAGAGTCATCCAAGAAGACCTCCTCTCAACTTAAGGACACCCTGAGAAAAGAAAGGGAAGAAGGCAATAGACTTAAGAGAAAATATGAACATGTGCTGAGAGAAATGGAGGCCACAAAGAGTGAAATCTGCGCCATCCAGGTAGAAGCACAGGCCAAAGAAACATCACATGAGGCTCTGGAAAGTGCACAACAGGAAATCCAAGACTTAAAGAATGAAAAGGAGCAGTTGAAGGAAAAGATAGAAGACCTAGAAGCGCAGCAGTCCATTATCTATGAGTCCAATGCCGCATACGCTAAAGGACTGAAAGAGCAGCTGGAAGCAGCAAAGGAACAACAGGTTGATCTACAGCCAGTTAAAGAACACATCCTGGCCCAGAAATCTAAAGTGCTACACCTGCAAACTGCTCTAGAAGAAGAAAGATGCCAGGTCCTCCAGATTGATAGCCGACTTGAAGAAATCTTGGAAACAGCTTCTTATTTTGTTGACAGGTCCCAAGACATCCTCTAAGTATTAACTACAAGGATAGCAAGGGTAGAGAATGAATAGGAAGTCCCAGCTGAGATACCATCCAAAGATAAACAAGCCCTTAAACGGGACCATGATCTGATAGAATTCGCTATCAATACTGCAGAAGACTTCCAGAAAACTATCAAGAAGACCAAAGGAGTCTGTGCAGAATTCTTCAGGAGAGCCCTCGTTACCTACAACAGATTTCAGATAGAAGCCGAGCAAAGGCTATATGAGTTCCCTGATCATGATGCATTTGTAGAAATGTTGCAGAAAGGACAACAAGATGAAGAAGCTAGAGTACAATGCATCAAAGCTATTGATGATCAAACGCTGAAAAATGAAATATGCCATAAAGTCGTCAGTATACAGCTCTTAGAAGAGCAGGTGCGTTTGAACACAGCTAGGGTAGAGGCCATCAGAAACCAGGCTGAAAAGTTTGAGCTAAACATTCAGTTTTTGGAGTCGAGCTCGTTTGAATATCTCGCTGCTGAAACAACAGCGTGGAAGAAATTCTTGGGAAACCAAGAGGAACCCTGCTCAAAAGAGGACCAGTCAACCTTTTTGTAATTTAATACGTTTGTAAAAGGCTTTTTGAAAAAGATGAAACGTTGGGAAGACAAAAGGGTTGGGAAGCCCAAAGGTCACTTTGGGCAACCCAACCAAATTTTGCTTTTGTATAAAAATAGGAAACGTAGAGAAGAGAGGGGATTTTTCCCAGTAAGACTGGAGGACATATTGTAAGAAGAACTACTTCCTTTTGCAATAAAAGATTTTAGTTTGCCTGTTGGAGAAAGAGTTGTGAAGTTTCCAAATGTTGTACCATGGGTGGCAGGAAGATGAACTACTTTATTTCTCAGCTTGTGTCCATGAATCGTGAGATCGTTCTAACTTTATGACCTATGTCTTGTTGAATGATTTCTGATTTAATTTATGGAAAATTCACCTGGAGTAATGTATGTGGCTCATATAACAATTGGCTATCTGGTTGTTAGAATATTTTCTCATTCATGTGCTGTAAACTTAAATATCAGTTATCTGTAAATTTGTTTATCATACATGGAAATAACACATTACTCACAAATAATTATTCTTTTGGCTCCCCGGGGATAGATAGTTAGTTATTTTTCTTCATGGTTGCATATGTGGTTTAGGTGTTTGTGAACCTAAGACGAGAGGTAAGAACCTGCGCAGCACATTGTGTAGTTCCACGCATCTTTATCACCCCGCATAATTAATATAGGCATGTGCATTCCACATATTAAGTCAAAAATACAAATTCCGGTGGACCGGGCCGCAACCGGTAAACCCTTGTGTTACTTTGACCTACGGTAGCCGGACCGTAAACCGGATGGATTCCCTATACCAAACAGTCAACGGGGTAGTTGGGAACGTTGATTGGGGAGAATCCTTTACTGTTGCCGCCTGCGAGCTTTCGGGCCTCAACACAACATAATCAAAACAAACTGTGTCAAGAATATTTAAAATTTAAACTACCTCTACTTACATGTGAAAGATAACTTAGATTGAGCTTCATCACCTCTATGACGGATTGAGCTTCAATTAAGAATATTAAAAGTGAAAAAACAAAACTGTTGTGAAACCAAAAACAACATACAATACAACCAGATCTAAACAAGCAAAATGAAGACTTACTGGAAAAAAAAGTACTAGATATTCCTTACATGCCCTAAAAATTTTGTAACTTCCTAGATCACCCTTTATGTTCATTGAATCACAACTTCCACAAAAATAATTGTCTGCACAAAAACATCTCAGAATGTTATAATAATATAATATATCATGAATCCAACTCCACCAACTTAAACTGATTGAATTCAAAACTTAAATCGATGTCTTAAAAAACCTATGCAAGGTTGGATAAAACTTAAATAAACACATGCATCGTTTAAAAAACCCTGAAATGGGAGACCGAAAATATTCAACATATAAAAAAAACATATATTTAAATTTTAAACTACCTCCACCTAATCATGAATGATAGCCATGAAATGTGTTGGCCTATCTTTGAAAAACATGGTTATCTACAAAATCAATATCAGAAGACATAAAGACATTTTAAGAGACGTGCCAAAATTAATCTAATTTTCTCTTCCAATGATAGAAATTCAGAATATTACCTGGGAAATTTTTTCATTAGATAAGGGATGGATTGAGCTCCAATTTCCATTGCCTCATTTTAATGCACTGAAAGAACTTCCATAAGAATTTTTATCAAAAAATTCAATGATCATGGATATGAAATCAAGAAAATAGAAAGTGAAAAAATAATTCAAATTCTCACAATGCCCAAAGTCCCACAATTCAAAGATACCATTTTTTTTTAGCCTAGAGTATGCATTATATGGCTATTCACATGCATTTTTAAGGGTTATGGAAAAACTATGAAAAGGGGGAAATGCCATTTTATTTGGTTCCTTGCAAGCATATAGGGATAGCTTTGAAAGACATGATGGTATACGAATGTTAACCAAGTGGGATACTTCATCTTCCAACTTTCATACTCCACCAATCACAAGTATGTATGAAATGGCATATATTTTTCAAAGGCCACTCAAGTTTGTTTAATACCTTGTATTAACCAAAAATTGTGATTTTTGCAAGCATATGGAGTTTTGGTGATGGGAGATAGGGACACTAAGCCATCATCCAACATTTTTCCTTGTGGAATCTATGAACAACAAATACTATTAATATTCACAAATATTTGGTGTATCCCATCCTAAAACTATGCTCACTTCTTCTCGCCAATAATAGTTCTCAACTATGAGCATGGAGTAAAAAAAAAATCAAAATCTTTAGCTCTGGTTGGTTTGATGTTTGTGTCCTTGAAGAGGTAGCGAGGAGTCCTTATTGGGTTTTCACAGAAGGGAGTTTTGTAGGGATCCTCTTCATCTTCTGCCTCCCTCATCGTCTCCAAGATGAGAACCAAGCATGGTATGCAAGGCCTGGCTATTTCCCACGCCGATGATAGCTTGTATGGAATTATCGGATGAACCCATGACAAGTGCTTTTGATATTTGCAGGTTTTCTTCTTCAAGAATCGATGCAATAAGCCCGTCATTTTAGATTTGGATGTTCCCACCTTCTTCTTGATTACAGTAGCAGCCATACCTCTGTGTCTCTACCTCTTATGTGGAATAAATGTGAAATAAATGAATAAATGTGTTGGCAACGAGAAGGGTAGAAGTTGTTGGATATGGAATAATACAACTTACATTCAATACTTGATATTAGTTATATAGTATATCGATATCACGCATGGGTTTTCTTGTCTATACTGTATCAGGGAATCCTTGTTGAGTACCTACCATGTGGGATTCTTCCCAGCACATTATCCATTCCACAAAGATATTGAAATACTCAAACATATTTTAAATATGCAAGGATATTTAATCTTTAGAAATTGATTTGAGAAATCCAAACTAGATTAAGGTCTTTTGGATAAATATTCTTAATAACTGTCATTTTCCATTGATTGCATCCCAGTGTTAAAGTGCAATATAGCATTGGGTTCTTTGAAAAAAAATCATTTCTTGACATGCGTGCATATTGTAACATGCCTAACGTCTCAAGACTTGATGTAGCCTATGGATTTACAGAGACAACCATATCATGGGAGCTAGGGATTTTAAAAAACCCTCAGTTATTATGCCAACTATCTAAGTCTTGGAATTTACAAGAAGTTTATTTCACGTAATGGTTACCAGAATATCTTGGGGTACTACCATTTATACAACCAAATTTCTAATGCTCCGATACTTAGTCCAGTTAATCAACCACTGGAGTAAACTTGACTTCTCAATGCTCAATTTGTAGGTTTGATCTTTGTTAGAACTCTGTTTGCAACAGTCGACTTATGGACCCGAAAGAGTTCAAGGAAGGTTCCACTCCTTTGAAGATTATGTGAACACCCTTCAGGTTCTCAAAAGCGCATTGTCCACGTTTTAGAACCATCAGATGATGAAGAGAGATCAATCTACGATGATAGACTCTCTTGGAGGTGAAGGATCGTGGTAGCATGAACGATAGAGATAAGCGTCATAACCCAACGATCCAGGATCACAAGGAAGAAGAGCAACGATAGATTGTGGTTTTGGCCCAAGACATGAGAGAATAGTCAAATTTTGGCTTTCGTAGAGTCCGTGAAAGCAGGCAAACATATGAAAGGTCGAGATCAAGACAAAGCCCGATTAACGACCCAAAACAGTTTCACTGAGAAAACATGCTCGATGGAAGGAGCTTTTCCAAATCGCAAAATGGTTAAAGGTTGGAAACATTCGACGGTAGAGATGAAATAAGAAGCAGGTCTACAGTCCCAACCGATTTCGCAAATAAGACTTGTGCAAATAAATTCACGATTTCAAATCGTGAAAAGTGGTACCATCCACGAACATCGACGGTCATGACAAATAAAGGGAATGAATCTACGGTCGTGGTTCTTTTCACGATCCGAACTAGCACGAACAGCGTCATGGTCCCGGTTTGCGAAGAAGTGGTAGGACCCACTCAGATCGACGGTTGCATAAAGAAGTCGATCTCGATCGATGGGTAAGAGTGTGTCATGATCCAAAGCTTCTCATTGTATCGTGAAAGGATAAATTGGTGGTAGAAGTGAAGAGACGTGGACGGTGGATGTGAAAGGTCCCCCCAAATCGAAGGGCTGAGGAGGCTTCCACGCTGTAGGTGTCACATCCAGTGTGGAGACGACAGGGGAAGGGATGTTCATACACCTAATACGCCTCTCGGTAGGAAGGCTGATGTCCCCAAATGCCATCTTTGATAGACCTAAGGCAAAAGTCACCTCCAATGACGATAACTTCCCCAAATCCACAGGTCCGACACGTGGTTCACGTGGGAAAAACAGGAGGTGCAGGTTTTGAAAGGATGAATCAAACATCTACACAAAGTTAATAGAAGACACAAACTGAGTCCGCTCAATGCCACCATCACAGTGAGTGAAAAGGAAAGAAAGGTCAAATCCGCAGTCCTTGAAACCAGCTTAGCAGCCACGCGAGAAGTGCTTAGAATCCTATCCATATTAGATAATATAATTGAACATCAGAAGAGAAGATCCCCGCCATGGCATCACACAGGTTACTGTCACGTCGATTGGTGTTCAAGATTAGAGCCATCTCCAGGCCGTTTCGGCTTGCCCTATATAGCTCCATCTTCTGAGGTAGTCAAGGTATGGAAATGTACAGATGGCGAGAGGTAATGCTTGAAATCCAAGAAGTGTTGAGTCCCTTCACAGACAGCCATGGCTGTGTGGTTTGAGAAGTTAGTTAGACAAGGGGTATAGATGGTTGGCGAACATGAGATTGTGTTTCTTCGTCTTTTTGGTTATATGCACCAGGAAGTTGCCAACCACCCGGGCACAGATGTTAAACACCAAGGGAAGTTCAACTATTTCCATGCCTCCCTACCCTCAGATGCACTGTGCATGGGTTTTTACATCCCGAGGATGTTTCTTCGACGCCTCCAGTGGCTATCACGACCTCCGAAGTCCCAACGCACAATGGTGGCAGAGCTGCTGGAGAAAATGCTTAGTGTGGGATAGTGGAGGTCTGAATCCTTCATCACTGCCCCTATGATCTCCACTTAACGACCTTGCCACGGACAAGGAGGGTGTCAAACGCACACCCAACTACATGGCCTGCGATAAAACCTTCCTCGCAGGAGGGAGATATCAGTACAAGGATGATAAACCTCTTAAGACGTCTATCATCATCAAGTGCATGGCCACCCTTTTCCCAGTTTCCTCCTATAACCGTGTTACTAGATGAAGGAAGGGCTGGGAAAATGTCAGGCACCGAGGTGCAGGAATTCTTGTCAGCCTTTGAGTGACTTGGTTTGAAAGAAGCAGGACGGTCAAGGGAGGAAGGAAAAGCATGTCCAAAATAGCCCGAGTTGGCAACTGGCCATCAGTAGGCAGCATAAAGATCACTTCCACATACAAGGATAAATAAAAATTTACGCTATTAGTTCACGCGCTACCACTCCATAATGTTTGTTTATATTTTTAAAATGTGGCAATAGTTCCACTCTCTAGATTGTGAATGCATTATTGTGACCGCAAACAGTTTTTAGGTTTGCTTCGAAGAATAATCTCAGCAATGAAGTAGTATAAATGCACTCCTGATAGGGGGAAAAAGAGTTAGCTAGAGGGTTGGGAAACCTTCAAGGGCCGAGGTTCTTTGTTGTAAAATAAGATCTGGTACCTGTGTTATAAATAAAATTGTAGAGGAAGAGTTGTTTCTTAAGACGAAGATTCATGTGTCGTTTCTTATTTCAATAAGTATTTTCTTTAGGTGAAATGTGCATCCTGTCTTCATTCCAGTTTGTTGAGTTCTTTCATGTCTGTAACTGAGTGTATAACAATTTGTAATTCATACATGCTATGCTCCACTTGTTGTTTCAGACATTTATCAAGTTTTTTTCTAAAGTCGTGTGTAATTCATCTTGCTGGTGCTCCACGTGATGGGTTGTTCTCTCTCGTCCCCTAACCACCCACTAAATATCTCCTGATTGCGAGATCAACGGCTATATTGCCTTTGTTTGCAACCCCATGCCATTCTTTTCCTCATGCAAATGTTCCCTACTCGGGTTTTTCGACTCCATTGTCAATGGTCCCTTGCCTTAATAATCCCACCTGCATCTCACGTTACTACACTTTGTCCTATTTCAGGAGTCTGGCCTCCTGAACATCCTTGATTGAATATCTTATGCACAGTAAATCTGAAGACAAGCTAGAGATCCCTCTCTGACTGGGCAAGGCCAAAGGTGCAGTCTAAAGTGGTTTTGTAATTACCCAGGAGCGGGCCTTCCTTTAGCCTTCGAGGCTCAATCTCAGTGCTAACAAACTGGCGCCGTTGCTGGGGATGGAGATGAAGACCCTCCTTGGGAAGAACGACATGGTTTTAGATCTGGTTGTTGATGGTGAACAATGATCAGACATCAAGAAGGTTGAGCACTTTTCACTTGGTGACTCCACTCTTCAAGGGTTCAGACTTCAGCGACTCTGCTGGTGGTACAACCCAGAAAAAAGACGGGCAGGCTCTGTCCAAAAAAAATGAACCCCTTGTGAGGCTCGAGAATGCATGGTGAAATGCTAAGATGCTCGAGTCTACATTTCTTCCAAGAAGATTTGTCTTATCTTGTAGGTGTGCTCTTATCCCTCCCTAGATTCATAAAAAATGCCTTCTATGGCTCATTTCATTCTGAACAGAGCTATGAATACATTCCTGTTTATCCTTCTTTATGAACCAAAAGCGTTGTGTCATCTTGTACATCTGGTTTTGACCTAGATTTTTCTCCAGGGGCTCATGACGTCAAAGGTCACCCCTGTGAAATTCATGAAACCTTGGTCGATAGCGCAACTATTTGACCTAACCTGGTCTCTCCCATTTCTCCAAGCCGGTACAAACCATTACAACTGCCTCCCATCCTGCATGATTTTCCTACGAAACATTACAAATACCTCCCCAAATTTGATGGAGAACCCAAAGGCTTCACCGCTGAGAAACATTTACAAGCCTTTGAACATTTCTTTGACCTTTTCGAGATAGAACATGATGATGTCTGCATGAGGGCTTTCGCCCAGTCTTTGCAAGGAGATGCTAAAGAATGGTTCAAGCACTTGTAGCCTAAGTCCATCAATAATTGGGAAGAGTTTTCTTGCACCTTCTTACAGTTTTGGGGTAGGAGAAGGCCACTGGATCAAATAATTTCATAATTTTATTCCCTGAAGAGACATGAGGGTGAGGCCTTATCTAGTTTTAACAGAATATTCACAATCTTTTATTATAACATGCCTAAGGAGGTCCAACCTCTTGAGAACGCTGCTAAAATCTATTATACAACCACCTTTCCTTCGGAGTTGTCCCTGCTTCTTTTGGAAAGAACATCAACCACTCTGCAGCATATGCTTACTGATTGTTTGGAGGTTGAGGAAAACCTTAAGATGTCAAAGAGCTTATCAAGCCAGGGCAGCAGTGGTGAAATAAAAGATACATCAAAGTTGGTTGGGCCCTACAAGAAGAATGTGAAAGTCCCGGTCCCGCTAAATCCTTCTCCTGGTATACAGAAAGATGACTGCCCCAATACAGGAACATGTGATCTTGCAGGCCTGTTCTCTGAATATTGCGACCTGCGCAGCCTCGGGTCTATACAAGACAATTTTAAGAAGGAATTCAGTGTGCTTGTGTACGATGAATATGAGGAAGAATACTTGTGGGCTGTACCTGATAAGCTAGCCATTGAACCAGGACCTGCTGACGGAGACGACCAAGATGCTATGCGAAGTCGGGAGGTTAAAGCAGAAAAGGGTGATAAAGGCACTGAAGGCAATAACCTACCCTTGTGTTATGCTTATTTTGAATTAATATGACACATGATTAGGGCCTCTAGGCGAAAACAGAAAGAAGGGGAGATGGTGCAGTCTAGAAACTTGTATGTAAGTGGAGATGATAAAATGAAACTGTCATGCAATCCTGCTCCAACTACCGATACGTCGGGGGTTTGTGAGGAGGTGTCGAGCCATAGATAAGGATGTATAAATCCTCAAATAAATACATTTTTTGATGTTCCACCTTCAAGAGTACCGCCTCACACAGGAGGGATATGCCTACTCGGTTCCGCTGGAGAAGTGGAAGACCTCCCTCTTGAGGCACATCAAGCTCTCATTGCAGAAATTTTGGGCAAAAAAGGGGATGTTTCATTAAAGAAATATTATGTGGGCCCTCTTCTACAATCTTTCAGGTTTCAGCCAGACAAATCACTAGAAGAAGGGAGTTCCAGACGGCTTTCCCACGAGCATAAGATAGAGTACGTTGGAGGTTGCCTTGTTTTCTATGACCCCATAGCAGGATACATGGAAGGGATGGGTAAGGATGATGACTGGTCACATTACTGCTTCAAAGAGCAATCTATTTGTCGTTACCCTCTCCCATTATCTCTTTCATTTCGGTCCATTAAGCACGAAAAAAAACAAAACTATTAGGCAAGTTGCTTGATTGGCTTCATTGGAAGTCCGATTTCACTTAATCAGACTTGTGCACTAAATTAGGTAGAGTAGGTAGGAACAAATAAGCTCGAAAATCATTGATCATTTCCTTCATTTCTATTTTAGTTTGTTTTCATTTACAGTTGCAAGCATAGGTTTGCAGTCAATAGCATGGTTTGCAAGAGCGGCATAAATTCTCTGAAGCAGTGGCTCAGAGCAGAATGAAGGATTTGAAGAAATATTGGGAACAAACCAGTGGATTTGGCACTTGGTCTACAGGGGTTCTTTGCTACCTCGCTGGGAGGATAGCATCCCTCGTGGAGCCAGTTGTTAGCACTCCATTTGAAACAGTCGACTTATGGACCTGACAGAGTTCGAGGAAGGTTCCACTCCTTTGAAGATTATGTGAACACCCTTCAGGTTCTCAGAAGCACATTGACCACATTTTAGAACCGTCAGATGATGAAGAGAGATCAATCTACGATGATAGACTCTCCTGGAGGTGAAGGTTCGCGACAGCATGGACAATAGAGACAAGCGTCATAACCCAACGATCCAGGATCACAAGGAAGAAGAGCAACGATAGATCATGGTTTTGGCCCAAGACATGGGAGAACGGTCAAAGTTTGGCTTTCGCCGAGTCTATTAAAGCAGGAAAACATATGAAAGGTCGAGATCAAGACAAATCCAGATCAACGGCCTGAAACAGTTTCGCTGAGCAAACATGCTCGATGGAAGGAGCTTTTCCAAATTGCGAAACGATTAAAGGTCAGAAACATTCGATGACAGAGATGAAATCAAAAGTAGATCTATGGTCCCAACCAATTTCACAAATAAGACTTGTGCAGATAAAGTCACGATTTCAAATCTCTAAAAGTGGTACCGTTCGCGAACATCGACGATCACGATAAAGAAAGGGAATGAATATACGGTGGAGGTTCTTTTTGCGATCCAAACTAGTATAGACAACATCATGGTATCGGTTCATGAAGAAGTGGTAGGACCCACTCGGATCAACGGTTACATGAAGAAGTTGATCTCGATCGACGGGTAAGAGCACCTCATGATCCAAAGCTGCCCATTGTATCAAGAAAGGAGAAATTGGCATCAGAAGTGAAGAGACATGGATGGTGGATGTGAAAGGTCCCCCCAAATCGAAGGGTTGAGGAGGCCTCCAGGCTGCAGGTGTCACATCTAGTGTGGAGATGACAGGGGAAGGGATGTTCATACGCATAATCTGCCTCTCAGCAAGCAGGCTGATGTCCCCAAATGCCATCTTTGATAGACCTAAGGCAAAATTCCCCTCCAATGACGATAACTTCCCCGACTCCACAGGTCCGGTACATGGTTCACATGGGAAAAAAAGGATGTTGAGGTTTTGAAAGGATGAATCAAACATCTACATAAATTTAAGAGAAGCCGCGAATTGAGTCCGCTCAACGGCACCATCACAGTGAGTGAAAGGGAAAGAAAGGTCAAATCCACAGTCCTTGAAACTAGCTTGGCATCCACGCAGGAAGTGCTTAGAATCCTATCCATATCAGATAATATAATTGAACATCAAAAGAGAAGATCCCCACCATGGCGTCACACAGGTTACTGTCACTTCGACTGGTGTTCAAGATTAGAGCCATCTCCAGGCCGTTTCGGCTTGCCCTATATAGTTCCATCTTCTGAGGTAGTCGAGGTGTGGAAATGTATAGATGGCGAGAGGTAACAGTTGAACTCCGAGAAGTGTTGAGTCCCTTCACAGACAGCCATGGCTGTGTGGTTTGAGAAGTTAGTTAGACAAGGGGTATTGATGGTTGGTGAACATGAGATTGTGTTTCTTCGTCTTCCTAGTTATCTACACTGGGAAGTCGCCAACCATCGGGGCACAGATTTTAAACACCTAAGGAAGTTCAACTGTTTCCACACCTCCCTACCCTAATATGCACTGTGCATGGGTTTTTACATCCCGAGGATGTTTCTCCGATGCCTCCAGTGGCTGTCACAACCTCCAAAGTCCCAACGCATAATGGTGGCAGAGCTGTTGGAGAAAATGCTTAGTTTGGGATAGTGGAGATCCGAAGCCTTCATCGTCGCCCCTATGATCTCCACTTAACGACCTTGCCACAGATGAGGAGGGGGTCAAACGCACACCCAACTTCGTGGCCTGCGATAAAACCTTCCTTGTAGGAGGGTGAGATCAGTACAAGGATGATAAACCTCTTAATATGTCTATCATCATCAAGTACATGGCCACCCTTTTCCCAGTTTCCTCCTATAACCGTGTTACCGGATGGAGGAAGGGTTGGGAAAATGTGAGGCACTGGGGCATAGGCCTTCTTGTTAGCCTTTGAGCAATGTGGTTTGAAAGATGCAGGCCAGTCAAGGGAGGCAGGAAAAGCATGTCCGAAACAGCCCAAGTTGGCAACTAGCCATCAGTAGGCAGCGTAAAGATCACTTCCATATACTAGGATAAAGAAAAATCTGCGCATTTAGTTGATGCGCTACCGCTCCATAATGTTTGTTTATATTTGTAAAACATGGCAATAGTTCCACTCTCTAGACTGTTAATGCATGATTATGACCGAAAACAATTTTTAGGTTTGTTTCGGAGAATAATCTTAGCACTGAAGTAGTATAAATGCACTCCCAATAGGGGGAAAAATAGTTAGCCGGAGGGTTGGGAAACCTTCAAGGGCTGAGATTCTCTGTTGTAAAATAATATTTGGTACCTGTGTTATGAATAAAATTGCAGAGGAAGAGTTGTTTCTTAAGACAAAGATTCATGTGTCATTGCTTCTTTCAATAAGTATTTTCTTTACGTGAAATGTGCATCCTGTCTTCATTCCAATTCGTTGATTTATTTCATGTATGTAACTTAGTGTATAATAGTTTGTAATTCATACATGCTATGATCTTCCTGTTGTTTCAGACATTTATCAATTTTTCTGCTAAAGTAGCATGGAATTCATCTTGCTGGTGCTCCGCATGATGGGCTGTTCTCTCTCGTCCCCTAACCACTCGCTAAATATCTCTTGATTGCGAGATCGATGACTATCTTGCCTTTGTTTGCAACCCCATGCCATTATTTTCCTCATACAAATGTTCCCTACTCGGGTTTTTTGACTCCATTACTAATGTTCCCTTGCCTTGATAATCCCACCTGCATCTCACGTTACTCCACTTTGTCCTATTTCAGGAGTCTGGCCTCCTTACCATCCTTAATTGAATATCTTACGCAGAGGAAATCTGAAGATAAGCAAGAGATCCCTCTCTGACTGCGCAAGGCCAGAGGCGCAGTCTAAAGCAGTTCTGTCGTTACCCAGGAGAAAGCCTTCCTTCAGCCTTCAAGGCTCAATCCCGGTGCTAATATCTTGGGGTACTACCATAATATATTGAGATACCACTAGCAGGGATACAACCTTAATTTGCAGGTTTGATCACATCCCAGTGTTAACGTGCAATATAGCATTGGGTTCTCTGAAAAATAATCAGTTCTTGACATGCATGCATATTGTAACATGCCTAACATATCAAGACTTGAAGTAGCCTATGGATTTACAGAGACAACCATATCATGGGAGCTAGGGATTTTAAAAAACCCTCAGTTATTATGCCAACTATCTAAGTCTTGGAATTTACAAGAAGTTTATTTCACGTAATGGTTACCAGAATATCTTGGGGTACTACCATTTCTTCAACCACGTTTCTAATGCGCCGATACTTAGTCCAGTTAATCAACCACTGGAGTAAACTTGACCTCTCAATGCTCAATTTGCAGGTTTGATCTTCACCATAAGACTAATTTCTCCTCAACAATACAGGGTATCCCTCCATTCTTGTTGTTAAACCTATAAAAAACAAATACCAGTGTTTTTCCCAAACCCATAAATCATGAAACTAAATCTATAGCGATACCACTAGCAGGGATACAACCTTAATGTCAAAGGAATACCATAGTGAGTTCCTAGCATACACATAACAATAAACTGTTTCCTTTTCCTGTGCTATAAATCCACGATTCAATAGTGTGTTCCCATGCACTTTTTCACAATTTTCCTCTATTCTGAACTTACTCCTAAGGCAGCCTTTTTACTTATATCAATGCTACACCCATGTATGTGAAATAGAACAATGTACAATCTTTAAATATTCCTTAGTTGATCCATATTTCATCAATTTGATTTCAAAATGTTCAAATCATTGACCTCCATGCTATACAGACTTGTATGAATCAACCATATGATGTCTTCCATTATTGGAACTGTAATGATAGGAAAACAAGAAATACCATATCTGAAAGAAAACCCAAATAATAGTAGAACGGATCCTCAACCCTTACCTGCTGATTTCAATTCTTGAACTGGGAAGCCAAAAATTAAATTCAATCCATCAAAATCAATTACATTCATATGAATCATATTCAGAGAGATTGCAATCCTTCCAGAAACTTAAATATGAGATCGTTCTACCTCTCTTCACTCACACAGATTTTACTCTTCTCTGTAACCAATATTCCCAATTTTGAATGGGGCTCAACTTACAAGTTCTATTTCGTTTCCCATGGGGACTCTTTTATTCCCTTACTGTGATCTCTCATCTGTAATTTGACAATATAGGTAATACACAGAGTCAGGGTATCCATTCATGGATTCGTTAAACGTTCAAATGAATTAACAGAGAGGTATATACACAATATTAGAGGTATAACCACAACATTTTCATTATCCCAAACCTTGTACATAAGTCTGGGTGGTTGTGTCAGTAAATTATTATTGTGTCTACTTTACTCAAGTTCCGGTGGTTCGGGTAGTAAGCTATTACTGTGTTTACTCAAATTCAAAATCTATAACTAATATAATATACATGATATCTAACGTAGTGTCATAATTTTTAGTAATAAAAAAAAAACTCTTTCTATAAATATCCTACAAAATCTGTGCCATTATGCACTGTGGAATTTGAGTTTGAAATAAAGTTTAGATTAATAAAAAAATATAAACCTAACATCAACCAATCATAAATTTTCCACAGAAGATAATGAAAAATAAATTCCCTTGAAGTTTTTCGTAATTCAATTTCCAAAAAATAATGTTACCTGGAGCGCCACTTTCCTGTATTCAACAATATCCCTATCAATAGCGTCTGCTCAGCTCCAGCAGGCTTGGTGGAGGGTCCACTAGATTTTGGAGGTCTCATGGAAGCCTCTTCCTCCATGGCGCTAATGGTTGAGAAGTGAAACCCTATCCAAACCCTCCGTGTCTCAAAATATATTTTAAAAAATACATTAAAAAAACAATTATTGTGTGGCTTGGGAGGGATCCATATATAAATTGAGTAGTAAACACACTGTGGCTTTGGAAAGATATATACGAAAATTATGAGCGTGGAAGGGAACATAGGCATGCTTCACATTAGAGTTTCTGCTTCATTTCTATAGGATGTTAAAATGAAGCAATTGGTCATTTTTTTTTCCAAGAAATATTATTCAAAAAGTCTAGGGTTCTACTTATTTAGTTTAACGTTTCTACATTATTTTTTTAACTATATTAATATAGATCCATTTTAAATTAAGATTTATTAAGCATAAATAAAGATCCAATTTCAATGCATTTAGGTTTAAAATGTCTTTATTATAATCCAACATTTACTTTTTTTGTACGAAGAGTAGCAAGGTGTTATATAGTCCAATATGGAGGAGATGTTGTCACATAATGCAACGTAAAGAACAACGTAACTTTATGTTACATTATAAAACGTAAAAAAGTAATTAAAAAAATGCATGTCAGCTCATAAATTAAAAACATAAAACCAAATAAGTAATTAAAAATCCATGTTAAAACCTTATTTACCAAGCAGCAAAGAGATCAAAATTATGAAGGTGTAAATTTTTTAAACATGTAAAAAAATTAAGATAAAAAAAATTACACCTATCCCTCTCGATGCTTGGTAAAACTAGGTTTAAGATGGATCGATGTTGGTAATTACTTGTTCTTTTTAATAAGTTATGTGTTGAAGGTAACTTACGTTATGTAATGTGACAAACATGACAACATCTCCTTCATACTTGGTTGTATGCACCTCGCTAATCTCAGTGCAAAATTAACATTTGACTCGATCAACCTAAACAAAATCCATTATTTAACTAAGTCTTCCTTCTAGGCTAGTTTACATTCACACGAGGACCTTTTGTCTTCTCACAATAGTTTTGACCTCTGAGATATCTCATTACAATGTGAAGTGATTCGATGCTCCTACATCATTTGGGAACATACTTAGCAAAATTAACATCGGTATTGATTTGGTTACATAGCGGGCGCAAATGCTCTAGTATATTACATGTTGTTAATAAGTCCCATAACCAAGAAATACACCATAACCATACACTCCCAACTAGCAATATGCAACAAAACATACATGCACTTGTCAGAAAGATAATAAGCATAAATACTTTCAATCAACATGATAAATAATAAAGAGATCCTAGTGAAAATTAAAACAAAATGTTGTGGCGACCAATTTGAAGACAATATTCTATTATAGTGTAGCAATAAAGGAATAAAAAATAAAAATTACGGGTTCGACCTACATATTTAAATCAGGGTCCACATTGTACCTATTGGTGCAACCTAGGGCCAACTTGTATCCATTTTGGTGTCAGTTAAGTATTAATACTAAGTCTAAAATTCATTTTTAAAGTTGATTCGGAGTGCATGTGTTTTGAGATTTGGAGAGTAGTTTCATAGTTGAAATCTATAATCATAAGGATGTGATCATTGAGAAATCCTAGTTTGTATCATATCATTCTGAAGAGTTTTTGATATGAATCTCGACTGTTGAGGAAGTAATTTCTGATCATAGACTACATAAAGTATGGGGAAAATACCATTGTTGTAGAAAATGTTTTGTTGAAACAAGAGATTATTGAGGGCTGAGTTGCTTAGGAATGTATTTTATATCACTGTGATATAGTGCTCATCCTTGGAGGTGATTTGAGCCCCATTTGCATTCATTCTAAAGATTTACATATTGTATCTTTGTTTGAGATTGAGTTACCCTGCTATCTTCTATGAAAATTTTAGAGCTCACTCGATGTCCATGTTGGGTTACGGTGCCAAAATCAATAGCTAGATGAGAATTAATATGGTTCAAATCAATTAGATGATATGGAGTTAGAAGAAGGGGAAGACAAATATTATTATAATACCACTTTAGCAGGATGGTGTAGAAAGAATAACATAAAAAATTGCAGCACTGTATCATGTTGTTACAGTCACACAAATGTCATTAAGGCCACTCAAATGTCGTCAACATCGACTAGATTTCATTAGAGTCATTTAGGCGATATTAGCATGTCACTCATATGTTGTTACAGACATTTAAGTGCCATTAGGATCAATCAGTATCCAAAAGTATTATCAAATGCATCATCATCATGGACATTGATGTTTTTTTCATCATCAACATCAATTTCAAATGCTACATCAACATCATTTTCATCATCAGCCCCATTGTCATCATAATCATCATCATTGTCATTATGGTCACTCATATGTCATTGGTGTTCTTAATCACTCATCGCCATTAGGATTCATGTATTTTAAGGTCATTTATATGTCGTTACAGTCATTTCCATGGTAATAGGGTCATTTAGATGTCATTATAGGAATTTAGGTTCCATTAGAATCAATTATGATATAGAAGTGCTACCACATGCATAAACATCATTGACATCAACATCGTCATCATCATCATACAATAAATCAACATCATTGTCATTTTCATAGTCATCATCAACATCATCAAGTACATCATTGTCATAATCAATATAATTGTGATAATAATGAGCAAGGAACCCTACTAGCTCACAAGAATGGATGATATAGTCTTATACTTATCAAATCATGTCGATATGCTCTGTCATAATTATTGTAATGCATCATCATCATGTTGTTAGGGCCAATCGTATTCCATTAGGGTCTATCAAATGTTGTTGGGGACACTCAAATCCATTAGAGCACTTTAGGTGACATTAAAGTATTTTACCCCTCATTAGAATTAATCAAGATCCAAAAGTCCCATGATTACGATCATTTACGTGCCACTATGATAAATCAAGATCCATAAGTACTATCACATGAATCATGATCATTCACATTGATATTGTCGCCATCATAACCATGATCATTAGCAACATGCATGAGTACATCGACATCGACATAAACATCAACATCTACATCATTGGAATAGTCATATATCATCATAATCATAGTCATTCATCTCAACCTCATTGTTATCATCATAATCATAGTCATTCATATCAACCTCATTGTTATCATCATAATCATCATCATCAATATCCTTTCATCCATCATCAACATGATCATCTTCATGCTTTTACGGTGAGTTCAATTGCATTAGGGTCACTCAAATGTTGTTAGGGACAATCAGATGCCATTAGGGTCATCTCGAGGATATTATGGTCAATTCCATGCATTATGGTGAATTATGTTTCCATTAGGAGCAATCAATATCAAATAGTGCTATAATCACTTGCATCATCATTATTGACATTGGTATTATCGTTGTCATCAACATCCTACTAAATATTGTAGAAATCATCATTGTGATATTTATCATCATCTTCAACATATCATTAAGTGCACTCAAATGTCGTTAGGGATTATAGGATTCCATTAGGGTTATTTACGATTAATTAGGGTCTCTTAGTTTCCAAAATATCCAATTAGGTGCTACTTATGTCAACATGCCTGGCACTATCCCTAATGCAACATTGGATTTTTCCTAGCACTTTTTCTAGCACAATTCCTTTCAAAATTCCTAGTGCAATTATTGGTGATATGACTAGATCTATACTCGGTGCTATGCTTGGCCATTTTCCTAGGGAAATTCTTGGAACAATAATTTTCAAAATTCCTGTTGCAATTCCTAGTTCTATGTCTGGCTCTATACCTGGCACTATGATTGGTGCAATTCCTAGCACAATTCCTTTTGTAATTCCTAGCCATTTTCCTAGCGCAAATTTTGGTGTTAATCCTAGCGATATATCTAACGCTATGTCAGACATTTTTTTGAGCGCAATTATTGTCTCTAAACCTAGAACAATTCCTTTAAAAAAATTGGCATTATTCCAAGCGCTATACTTAGCTCTATAATTGGCACTATGCTGGATGTTTTCCATGCGCAATTATTGACTCTATTCCTAGATCTATACATGGTGTTATGATTGGTCCTTTTCCTAGAGAAATTCCTAGTGCAATACCTTCCGAAATTCCTATCATAATTCCTCGTGCCGTGTCTAGCTCTATACCTAGCACTGTGCCCGGTGTAATTCCTAGCACAATTCCTTCTGAAATTTCTTGTTATTTTCCTAGCACAAATTTTGGTGCTAAAGTTGGCACTATATCTGATGTTATGTTGTAAGTTTTTTGAACACAATTCCTAGTTCTAAACCTATTGTAATTCCTATTGCGGTTCCTTTTAAAAATTTTGGTGTTATTCCAGGTGTTATACCTGGCTCGTTACTTGGCAATATGTTGGATGTTTTCTAGGCGCAATTCTTGACTCTATTTTTAACTCTATACCTAGTGCTCTGCTTGGAAATTTTCCTATGGAAATTCCTGGTGCAACACCTTCCAAAATACCTATCACAAATCCTTGTGCTATGTCTATTTATATACCTAACACTATGCCCAGTGCAATTCCTCGCACAATTCCTTCTAAAATATATTGATATTTTCCTAGCACAAATTTTGGTGCCAATGTTGGCACTATATCTGATGTTGTGTCAGACATTTTCCAAACACAATTCCTAGCTCTAAACCTAATGTAATTCCTAGCGCCATTCCTTTTGAAATTTTGGGTGTTATTCCAGGTGCTATACCCAGCCCATTACATGGCGCTATGTTGGATGTTTCGAGGCGCAATTATTGACTCTATTCAGAGATATATTCCTGGTGCTATTCTTGGCCCTTTTCCCAGGGAAATTTTTTGAACAATACCTTCTGAAATTCCTATCACAATTCCTCATGTTATGTCTAGCTCTATACCCAGCACTTAGTGAAATTCCTAGCACAATTCCTTCTGAAATTTATGGCTATTTTCCTAGAATAAATTTTGGTGCTAATGTTGGCACTATATCTAATGCCATGTCGGACGTTTTTCGAACACAATTCCTAGATCTAAACCTAATGTAATTCCTAGCACGGTTCCTTTTGAAATTTCTGGCTTTATTCTATGTGCTATACCTGGTTGATTACTTGGTGCTATGTTGGATGTTTTGTAGGCGCAATTATTGACTCTATTCCTAGCTCTATACATGGTGCTATACTTTTCCCTTTTCCTAGGGAATTTCCTAGCACAATACCTTCCGAAACCCCTCGTGATATATCTAGCTCTATACTTAGCACTATGCCTTGTGAAATTCCTAGCACAAATCCTTCTGAAATTTTTGGCTATTTTCCTAGCACAAATTTTGGTGCTAATGTTTGCACTATATTTGATGTTATGTCAGACATTTTTCGAACACAATTCCTAGCTCTAAACCTACTGCAATTCCTAGTGCGGTTCCTTTTGAAATTTATGGCATTATTCCAGGTACTATACCTGGCTCTATACATGGTGCTATGTTGGATGTTTTCTAGGCATAATTCCTGGCTCTATACTTGGCTCTATGTTGGATGTTTTCTAGGCATAATTCCTGGCTCTATACTTGGTGCTATGTTGGATGTTTTTCCTGGCAAAATTCATGGCACATTTCCTGGTGGTAACCCTAGCTCAATATATGGTGCTATGCTTAATGTTATTTTCGACGTTTTTTTGGAGGCTATTCTAGGCATTATATGGGATTCTATTTTGGATGTTAATTGGGACGATAAAATTTCTAGCGTTATTCCACGCATTATACCTGGAACTATGTTGGATGTTTTCTAGGCACAATTTCTGGCTCTATACTTGGCACTATCTCAGATGTTTTTCCTGGTGAAATTCATGGCGCTAACCCTGGCTCAATATATGGTGTTATGCTTGGTGCTATTCTAGACTTTTGTTTGGAGGCTATTCTGGGCGCTATATCAAATGTTATTTTGGAAGTTAATTGGGACGTTAATATGGACGTAAATTGGGATGCTAATTAGCATCCAAAATAACATCAACTTTAAAAAGGGATGCTAATAATGCCATTAAAAGTGACATCCCATGTAAAAGCATCCACTTTGTCCAAAAAATGATGAAAAATACACTAAAAGTGATAGTGGACACTAAAAAGACATCTAAAAAGAGACGTTAATCACAGGGTTTTGTTGTAGTGTACATTCTAACAAGTGTGAATAAATGGTCTTGAAGTCAACACCTGAAGAATACATTGATTAGGAGACATTAAGGTACATTCCTGCTATCCAAAAGCAAGGGAAATTGCCACTGGTGACTACAGTCCCCAAGGTATTGTCATAAACTCTAAATCTCATTCCCATAGAAAGATGCATTGAATTTGATAGGAAGAGATCTATTAGAAGGAAGGAATTAAAGCATCCTTAATCATCCAACATGATGTAATTCAAAGACTGATTAGATATAGAACTGGTAAAAAGTTTTGCAACAAGCACCACCAAACACTAGATGTAATGAACTGATACTGGGGAGTGGTCGACACAAAATGCCAAGGAAGCTGCAGAATGGTCGACAAATGTTTTATCCTTGAACAGGGAGCACGACACAATAATGACATAGGCATGTTTTTGACACTAAGGGATCAAGGATACAAATATGAAATATAGGATGTATTTATAGATTCTCCATATAATTGGAAAAGTAACCAACTGGAGGAGTAAAAACTCTGATATTAGACTTAATCCTAAGGCTAAAAACTAGAACGAAATTGTTGATAGACTCAAACTGATGCTTTGTTTAAGGATGGCAATACTTGTTTCCATGATATAAAATACATTTGAATGAACTTCCCTTTCCCTCTTTCTTGTAAAGGTTTAACGAGTCCAAGAAATAAAACTAGGGAACTTCTTCATTTTTGGAAATCTCAAAGAAGAGATAGAAGAATGCTTGATAAAGCACTAATCAATGGATTTTATGAGCCTGAATTAGTGGATGCTCGGTGGAGTTTTTACAATTTGAGAGTCTGAAAACTCCAAAGAGGAATCTAGGGGAGAAATTTTTCGTAAGGTTAGTCTCCAAATTATGAAAAAGTAAAAAAAATACAGAGAGAACTCTCTTAGATCATGAGAACTAAGGTATACATTTTTCATAGTTAGTCGAAAATGACCGAAAAAGGGTTAAAATATCACCATATCGATGTTCCTTCAAAAGCAATCATAAATTGTTAGTTTAATGGGCGTGAGGGAAAGCAAGATCATGCGATTCTTTTGTCCTAAATTTTTAGCGAGCATGACAATGGCATAAAAGATGCTCAGAATATCTTAAATGGTTAAAACTAGGGCAAGAAAAAGAAAAAGTAAGATGAAGTAGGTTCCTTTTACATAAGTTTAGTCTCCCATGCCTAAAAAATATATAAACCTATACTTGGGAATGCTCTTCTAGCTACGATGAACTAGAGTAATCCTTTTTCATAAGTAATCCACATGGTCTGGAAAAGGGTTAAACTTATAGAAATGTGGATGTTCCTTCGCATCCTTTAACGAATGTGAAGGGACAAGCGAGCTCAACAATCTAATCATGTTTAAGGATTCATATCAGAGCTTAAAGGTACTCCATACCTTTCTCGTAAAGTTTTAACAATCCCGAAAAATTCAACTCATGGCCTCCTTACCATTTTTAACAAGCTCGTAGGAAATCATGAAGAATTCTCTAAATGCAAGGAGACGAGTGTCATAGTCATGAAAAAATAGTTCCAAGCACAAGGAACATATCTAAGAATAGTGAAAGGAACATGAACAAGATAAGGACACTCCAGGAGTGTCTCCTCCAGGTAAAAGGTGTCAAGTTGCAACAACAGAAAGATACAAGGCCAAGCGATCATGCAAGCAGATATGAGGGCTTAGACAATGAGATAAAAGAGTGGAAACCGTCATCAGTTTCATAAGCATGAGTAGGGTGTAGGAAAATGCAGTTACAGCTTGAACAAAAAGGTGAGCCTAGTAAACAGTTGTGAATCCAACTAAGAATATTGTCTCCAAGAAACAATAGTATCAATATCTTGTTCAGAAGAAGAGATCCGATACAGCTCACTTTGGTATAAACATTTGAAACTTTTCTATCCTCCACAAAAGGCATAGTCAAGGAAGAATCAACTGAAGAAGACTCTATAGTGCCAAGGACCAAGGATTTATAATCAGTATGATCAACCTTAAGAAGAAAATATAAATTCAACATAGCTGATAGGGTCTGCAGGGACATACTCAACATCACATGAGTCGAAAATTATATGGTAAGGGTCAAACCCATTAGGATCATTGACTTGCTGCTCGATGGGACATTCCAAAGACTCAACAATGCTACCATAGGAGGATCGATCAATAGAAGGATCAGACTCACTAAGAAAGTTGGGTTTGGGTTTAATCACAATTCAGTCAACATCCATAAGAAGATCAAATAGTATCATAGAATCTAGGAAGACTTCATCTGAAGGAAGTATACCATCTCAGATAGGACACATGTCTAAACATTCAATTGGATCAATAGGGTTGAGAGTGGGATCCAAAGTCCCCATTGGATAGATCACCTACTCAACTGCTGGTACTGAATCCTAAGAATATAAGGCGCATGAATGCAGAGGCTTCTTCTCAGTAGAAATTGGACACAAGGGATATGAGGCTACATAATTCATTCATGGCGGGGTAGTGTCCAATGAAACACTGGGAATTAAAAAAGGATAGAATTTTTCTATAGTCGGGTATGGATAGGGATCACCAAATGCCAATTGATCTATAGTAACGATGCTTTCATTATGAGGAAAGTACATCACACGAAAGAGCATAGACACCAAATCTTTCATAGCATAAACATAATCCCTCCCAAGGAGAATATTAAAGTCCAAGGGGTCCTCTATAACCATAAAATCCACTAAGACGATCTTCCCACCCAAAGTAACAGGTGGTTGAGAAAGAACTCCCAAAGTTTGACTAGTTCTTATATCAAAATCCAATAAATGATTATTATTCAACATGAGGTTGGGAGATCCCATGCCTCTCCAAGAACATCTAGATAAAATACTAACATAGGCTCCTTCATTTACAATACAATGAGAAATCGTGTAGTGTTCAACTTGGACCTTTATTTGAAAAGGTGCATCCGAAGGAAGGAATGACTCAGCTAGACTATCCCAATCAAAGGAAGCAATCTGAGGGCTAGGAAGGGGTTCATTTGAAGCAAACTCAATGCCCCCTTATCTAGAAGGTTATGAATTAGCAGTGAAGAAAAAATGACTAGAGGACAAATCACTCTCCAAATGAAGAGTGGGATTGATTGAATATTGCATCGATTCAACCACTTGATGGAGATCACTCTTTGAAGCAAGAGTGTAACTGACCAAATATTGCATTGGTTCAACCACTTGATGAAGGTTACTCTCTAAAGGAAGAGTGTATTGACCAAAGATTGCATTGGTTCAATCAATTTATCAACCAAAGTTTAAATAGGTTGTTGAGAAAATACATGTGGTTTAGGAGCAAGATATCCTTGAGAATTGGTCCACACTCTTCGTACCTTCGCAATAGAAGGTCACCGATGACTAAGGTGATATCTCTTGAAAATTTTACAAGGAAAATTAGGTTTGTGTCTTGAATGGTTGGTTTTCTCAATGGTCAACATGAATTACATTGGCGGATTGTTCCCCCCCATCATGACCTGCAGAGGTTGGGCGATTACCCCCAACATGAACTCTAGAGGCTAGGTAGTTACGATCAACATGAATTTCATAGGTTGAGTGTTTGTCCCCAGCATGTCCTTCAAAGGTTAGGTGACTAGGTCTAGCATGATGTTCAAGGGTTGGATAGGTTCCCCCAACATGACCTCCATAGGTTGGGTAACTGGGTCCAACATGACTTGCAGAGGTTGGATAGGTACCCCTAGCATGCCCTGCAGAGGCTCGGTGACTACCCCCTTTCTTTCATGTCTTCTTCCTATTCTTCCTCCTTTTATTCCTTTTGGAATATAGGTTACTAGTATTAGAACATTCATTGCATGAGGTAGAGGAGGAGGATAGGTTTATACTAGACATTGTTTTGATGCCCTTGATATAAGGTGCTTGCTTGAGAAGCATTATGAGCATTCGATACAGCCGGAGTGGAAAACAACCGAAACGGTAGCCCAAGGGTGACTCTAGGAAGTTTCAAAGTGGTCATAATGAGAACATCAACGTTCCTAGTAAAAGGAAAATAAAAAGAAGCCCCTTGCATGGGGGTCTCTTGGTCGGTGTCTATAGGGGTACTAGCCATAGTTTCTGACTCAACAAGAAATCAAATTCTGAGGTCAATTGGAAACCAAAAGCACAAAGAGAACACCACTAGAACAAAATCCTACGTATAGAGACTAGGAACACAAGGATATCTTCCAAAGATAGTTTGGGATGATGAGAGCCCATGACTAACCATTGAGGGGAGAAGGACAATTACCTAGGGTCCCTATACAATCAATTTGTGGCAATCATTTAAATCATCAATTGTATTTCGAAAGAGTTGCATAGGGTTTCCTCCCAAGTCTACCCTAGGTATAGTGGAAATAGCCTTCCATCGTCACCCATGTATATTCCTAGAGGTCAAGATTCTAAGGCTGCCAAAACCACATAGAAGGTCTGATGGAACAATCATCAGTCCACTCGATGTGAATGGGAAGGGTAGCTAAGAACAAAACTCAAAAAATACCAGGAACCACACGAGACCGAAAGGAGGTATTGAGTTAATCCCCATACGCGCAATAGATCTGGTGTATACTCAACCAAGTATATGAGGGGTATCTCTCCAACATAGTATCGCATCACCTTGTGGTTGAATTCTATGTTAGAGGAGATTTCCAGTTTCCTTATTTATGAGATTGGATTTCTCGAATGAAAGGCCACTATGTTTAAGTTTAAATTTTTGTGTAGTTAAAGATAACCCTAACCAAAATAAGTTTAAAGTTTTTTGTAGTTAAAGATAACCCTAACCAAAAACACTAGACTAGACTAGTGTGTGTTGTACCTAGAAAGAAAATATTACTAATATGTTTTAAATATTAACATTATTTTTATGGGTTGTTGATTACTCAAAGGTACAAGTAATGTAACTAATTCTGTTTTGAATTGAAATTATAAACAACATAACTAATGTGAAAGAGATTCAAAATGAAAACTTCTACTTCTCTTTTTCTTTTCAAAACTGAAAATGAAGACCACAAAAGAAAGATACTTTTTTTTGTATTTTCAAAAGACATAGGTATGTGATGCACCTAAGCCTAAACCATAGCCTAAATTCATATAAAGGAAATAATTCTTATTTTTTACATTTTCTTTATGAATCATAAATAAAAAAAACCTATAAACAAGTGCATGCATTTGATGTAAAACAAAGTACAAGGACTTCTGCTCTATGTCCAAAAAACAGACCTTAAGCTGCTCTAAAGTATGACTAGACCTATCTTGGGAGGGAGACTTACATAAGGGAAAAAGAAAATCTCCTTGGCATAAAGAAGGTTAATCAACAAAACAAGAGAATAAAAGGATAAAAAATCTCCTAGGTTCAACCTATACCTGCTAATAGAGGTTGATCAACACCTTGCACAACAAGGTCATGGCAAGGAAGGAGGTGGGGAGAAGAGAAAGAGACAAGCCCAAAAGCTTCCAAAAGGGATTAAAAACCAAGTTAAGAAAACATTCAAGGGAATACACCACTTTCTAGTGGTATTACATAGACAAAGGGACCCAGGAGGACCCCACAAACAACACCATACCACCCCAAAAGGGCCCAAAAAAGTGAAAAAGTCATTGAAAAAGGGAATATGCAAGTTCCTGTTACGATTATAATCCTCCCTTGTCAATTTTGGTCATTATGTCTAAATCGGGAGTCCTTTCAGTCTATTTTTTGTCACTAGCACAATTGGGTCCACTTGTCCTAATTGGGGCACATGCACCAGTTACTAAAGTGTGGGGAACACTAATTGAGGCCAACTGCCATTGATTGCACTTTCATGCATTAGTTTAGAAGCCATTGGGAGTGCCAATACCAACCTCCATCAGTTGAGTTTAGTTGGTGACTACTCAAGCTCAGTTAGGAGTTAGTTACATTCAGTTATAGTTCCCTACACTCAGTTCTATTTAGTTAGTGCTAGGATTGCATGGATGCATGCAAGTGAGGCGCATTTATTCACCTACCTTAGTCAGTTAGACTAGTCAACACTGAATTAGACACTTGAGTTTGGATTTTGAACACTGATGAACTCTGATAAATATTTAGACAAGGTTAGTTAACCATTCAGTCAAGTAGAGTCCAACCAATTCAAATTTCCTCACATGGATTCGAATTGCATGTGGCTATTTATCCATTGTACTTCATTGTAATTAATTATCGAAGTGCTTTTGATTAATGAAAGCATTCACAGTTGAAGCCATTTTTGCACTCTTTCATTCTTCAATTACTGAGTAAATTGTGTGATCTATTTTATGAGTTGTGTGTTGATCCATAGATCTATGAGCTCAATTTAATATGGTATCAGAGCCTCGGCAGGACAAGGCACTTCTCTTACTATCGATCCATACTTGGATAAAAAAAAAATTGAGCAAAATTGCTCCTAGTACTGCACCAGAAGCGGAGAATTTACCACTTAATATCCCAAGTTAAGGAATTTTTTATCAAGCTTGCTTTATCAAATATGCTGGGTGTGAAGGAAATTCAAAAAGTGCAGACTGAAGACCTTATTTTGTCTGTTTGTTTGTGTGGTTTAGAGGTTTATCAGTCCTCTTCATTGCATTCCCTACAAGCAACTCAGTCTCCTTCACTGCATTCTCTATAGTAGTTCAGTCCTCTCCTTTGCATTCTAAATGGCTCCTCTAATGGACCTTCTCACTCCTTTCAACTACCACCAATGGAAGGAGGACATGGAGATGCATATACGCTCCAAAATACTCTTCAGACTCACAATGGAGACAGAGAAAGAGCCAATTCATTATGTTGACAAAGGAAAGTACTAGAACATGCTTGATGAAGCATACTGATGCTGGTGCCTCTCAATATATCGAGATATTCTCTTACACATCAATGGTATCAAGACTCCCAAGGAGGTTTGGGATAATTTTGCTTCCTTATTTGACAAGAAGGATGATCTGAGGATCTATTAGTTGGAGAATGAGCTGATTTCTCTTCATCCAACCAATTTTGAAACACTAAATGAATTCTTCACAAAATTCAAGCATCTAGTGTTCCCTTTGAAGATGTGCAAGGTTGAGAAGGAGGATGATCAAATCATCCTTGCCATTCTATCAACATTTCATTCTGTGAAGCTCTCTACTCCAAACTGGAAGATGCCTACTCTTAACTCCTTCATTGAATATCTCACTCAGGAGCATGATAAGTTGATACAAATGGGGATCATTCAATCTTCTTGAGATCAAGCATTGGTTGTAGGAGGACCTAAGGTAACGAATGATAAAGGGAAGAAAAAGGATGAGTCTCATGTAGATAAAGAGCAGTAAAAAGATCCTTCAGGTTCAAAGAGAAGAAAGAAGAATGGAAAAGGAAAGACACCCTGTTCTTACTGTGGAAGGGGCTTTCATCTAGAAATATCATGTATGAGAAGAAAAATTGATGATATGTCTCTTCTTTTGAAGAAACATAACATTACTGTACCTACTAGCGCAAGGAAGGCTAACCATAGAGAAGAAACTGAAGAACATGAAGATACATGCCATGCACTAAAGGATAGCCACTCAACAGCACATGCCTTCCTCATTGATTTTGGAGCTTCCAATCATATGATTGCATCTAGAGAATCATTCTCTTCCTTGCAGTATTTTGATGGTCCTAGTATTTAGAAGGGAAATAAGAGTAAAGTTCAAGCCAAAGGGAATGGATCTATCAAGCTTCAACATGGAAAGTTCAAATATGTGCTTTATGTTCCCTCCCTAGCTATAAACCTGTTATATGTATACCAGATGACTCATAATGGCTCTCCAAAGCGAGTCATATTTGGTCTTGACTCAGTGGAGATCACAAATATCTCTACTGGGAACATCATAGCAAAGGGTGCTGCAAATCATGCCTCCAAGGCATATGAGTTCTCACACTTCATGCCATTTTCAGAACCAGTGCACTCTCAACAACCACTTGAAAGGGAAGGTAAAAAGATTTCATGTACTTCTTTTGCAGTTTCCACTAGTATTGCAAATCCAACTGTACCATTTTATGAGATTGAGATTCAGGGTGATTCAGATCCAGATCTAGTCCCTACTTTCAAACTGGAAGCTAGGAGGATGACTGGAAATTCATATGACACTCAGAAGGGAAAGACCCTTGTGCTATGTCATGCAATCTTACCTCCTTCAGAGAGATGCAATAGAATTCCTGTAAGCTTCTACATGGCAAGGGATTAGTCTCACTACATTCAAAAGAATAGAGTTTATCATGCACCTCTTCATCTAGCAAGAGGCAAAGGTTACATTCCTCCTTCCTTCCATCATCATTTTGGGAGAAGATGGAGAATTCTACATGCCAGGACCCAAGATACCTGTGCATAGAACATCATTGATGTTGCTCCTCTACATCATAGATATTGCAACAATGCATTTTCAAGTTTTTCAAACTTGAATCCTGATTCTATCTACTTAGTTAGAGGGGGGGATTTTTTCCCATGTGGTTTTTTCCCCGGCTCCTTGTGTTGAGCAGTTGCTTTACTTTACTTACTATAATGGGTGACCTATGGTATTAGTTACCAGGGGCCACAAATTGTCCAAGTTAGCATTCAGGGGGGTGTTAGAATTGCATTCATCCCTTGTCCAATTTGGTCATTATGTCTAAATTGGGAGTCCTTTTAGTCTATTTTTAGTCACTAGCACAATTGGGTCCACTTGGCCTAATTGGGGCACATGCACCAGTTAATAAAGTGTGGGGAACACTAATTGAGGCCAACTTCCACTGATTGCACTTGCATGCATCATTTTAAGAGTCTCCTATATCAATCCCTACAAATTAGGAGCCACTAGGAGTGCCGAGTGCCGACACCAACCTCCATCAGTTGAGTTCAATTGGTGACTAGTCAAGCTCAGTTAGGAGTCAGTTATATTCAGTTCTAGTTCCCTACACTCAGTTCTATTGAGTTAGCACTAGGACTGCATGGATGCATGCAGGTCAGGCAGATTTACTCACCTACCTCATTCAGTTAGACTAGTCAACACTGAATTAGACACTTGAGTTTGTATTTTGAACTCCGATGAACTCAGATAATGATTTAGACAAGGTTAGTTAACCATTCAATCAAGTAGAGTCATACCAATTTGAATTTACTCACATGGATTTGAATTGCATGTGGCTATTTAGCCATTGTACTTCATTGTAATTAATTATCGAATTACTTTTGATTAATGAAAGCATTCACAGTTGCTAACCATTTTTGCACTGTTTCATCCTTCAATTGCTCAGTAAATTGTGTGATCTATTTTGTGAGTTGTGTGTTGATCCATAGATCTATGTGCTCAAATTAATATTTACTTGTAGGAAATGTCACATATTATATGTAGGTACACCATTACAAAGTTGTGTATGGGTCAGGGATACGCAATTGTGTAGTGCAACAATCACGTATGGGTGGTGGAAGGCCAAAAAAAGGTAAAAACAACCTTAAAAAGGAAAGGAAGGTGTCCAGAAACAATTAAGAGTAACTCTTGACCTATAAGAAGGAATCAGACCTTAAACTACACTAGAAATACCAGACAAGGAGACCCCAATATAGACAAGGCTTCCCCAGCAGATTTGTCTGGTCTGTTGTTAAGGAATTGATCCTATGGTTGGGGTCGACGCCACCAACATACTAGGGGTATACAAACTGTTGTATAAGACTTTGCAAGTATGAATTTGAACAATATTTCAAGGGTTAGGAGGGTTCATACTTCATACAATGAAGGTTGATCCAATCTTTCTCCTTGATTCCTCTTCTTTTTCTCCCACTAAGAGACCTGCAAAACAAAATTCAAACTTTCCTCAAACCAGTTTGACCACAAACAAGATATTGATATTCAAGATAACATGAAACCCTAATATTACCAACATCAACATATGATTACAAACTGAGATTCAACATCCATTATACAATTATTTGGAAAGGGAATGGAAGAGTAAGGAAGATGGAGAGACGAACATAATGTAGGAAATGTATATTTAATAAATGTAGAAGATGAATTACATAATAGGTGCCCCGGTAATTTATACCGTAAATGGGGAAGAGAGGTGACTTTTCAAGTCACCTCTTAGTTAATTTACATTAATTAACCTATCTTAATAATTAAATTTGGTTTTTGTTACATTGACGTTCCCTTAAGGAAACTTTGTCCTCAAATCTTATTTGACAACAATGACTACGTGAACTGTTGCAACGTCTTTGATGTGGATATCTGTATGGGTTGTTACCAATAGGATTTGTCCCTAGTTCTATTTCGATTATGTCTTCAGTTTTTCTGTTGTTGGGAGTGCCATACATAACTATTGAAACACCTTGCGATGTTTTTTGAATTAGCTCTTGTGTCTCTAGTTGTTTGTCCATATCTCCTTCACTTGTTCGAATCTCCATTTCTTGACATTGAGGTATGTACGTTGGTGTATCCTTCCAACGTATATTTTACATCTGATGTGATGTAACCAGTTGTGTTGGAGGTGGTTGGTACCTATATAATTTGTGTGTTTTCCCGAACGCATGGAATTCAATAAAATGTTCTTGGTGATTTGAAGGGTATGTACCCAAGGTTTGTAACCATTGTATTCCTAATACTACGCCGATTCCTCCCAATGGTACCACAAGGAAATCTGACTCTAAGTTATATTCTTGCATTTGTAACTTAACCTTGTGACATTTCCCCACATTTTCAATCTTCTTGCCATCTGCTACCATAACCTTCATGTTAGGTACTAGACGAATAAATAGGTTAAATACTTTAGCAAGGTTGACATTAACGAAGTTATGGGTGCTTCCAGAGTCGATGGGAAATGTGACGTTATTATTTTTTATATGTCCTAATCTTCAATGTTTGTAGTTGGGAGATTCTGGTAATAGTGGCTATTGAGATTTGTGGGGAGTCGTCCTCAATTCCTAGGTGGTAGTCTTGTTGGCTAGTCGCATCATTCTCAATTGGTTCATTGACTTCTAGCTCTACTTCACAAGCATATAATTTCTTTTGTAAGCATATGTGCTTAGGATCCCATTTGTCTCCACAGAACTTACATTTTCCTTCTTTTATTCTCTGGGCCTCTAAACTGGGTTTTGTTCCTTCCCTAAGTTGAGGCAGTGTATACCTTGGATTTTCTCTGTATCCTAATTGGAGGGGGTTCTTTTTGGAGTCTTCTTGGTCGACATTTGTATGAACGGATTTTCTTTCAATAATCCTGGCTTTACGTCGTGCTTCTTCCATGGTAGAGATGTTGTGTAACTGTAGTTCGTTACGGATGTGTTGTTTTAGACTATGTATGCAGGTCTATAGTCATTGGTCATTAGATAACTCTGGGACTCGAGTTGACATTGTTTCCCATTCACAGGTGTACTCATCGACACTATTTTTTTGTTGTAACCTTGTGATTTTGGCAAATAAGTATTTTTCTTCAACGCCTTGGAATCTTTTGATGAGGTTGTTCCTTAAGCTAACCCAGTTGTAAGAACATATTCTTGCAGTATTCTTCCACCATAAGTATCAGTTGTAAGAATTTCCTTCTAGATGCATGGGGGCATATTTAATTTTCTCGCTGTTGTAATGGATGTTGTGGATGTCTAGGTATTCCTTGGCTTTGTTAATCCACGCTATGCACTGTCGCTCATCCCCTTCGTATTTGGGTAACTCAACTTTCACCCCTATTTGACGTCCTTGTGTATATGAGTTTGAGGATGACATGTTGAATAGAGGTTCTGGCTGCTCTGGTGTTCTGGGAGAGTTTGGTTGCGGGTCATTTGCCATTTGTAATCTCTCCAAGATTGCGGTTAAAAGTGCCTGGTTTTTCTTTTGGTTTTCCTGTAGAGTGAGGAAACTATTCTCAATTCGTGACGTAAATTGTGTCCAATTTGATGTCAAATTGTCACTCATCTGTTTGATTTTTGCGTGGAGTTCCTTGTAGTTCTTGTTAATTTTCTCATTGATTTGATCGAACCGAGTGTCCATTGATCTGGTGATTGCTGGAATTTTATCGGCGCTAAACATGGATTTATTTTTATTCAATGTTCGATGCCAGCTTGCCACGATTTTTTTTTAATTAATTATAATAATAATAATTATTACAATATAGTTTTTTATTAATAATAATATAATAAATATTATTAATAAATATTCTTAGTATCAAATCCTTGTTATTATTATTAATCTGTAATATTAATAAATTTTATTAATATTAAAATCCTTGTTAGTTCAAAGAGTTGACCGTTCTTATTGGCAGAATGAAGCGTTGTGGAGGGGGGAAATGGAGCAGTAGTGGAAGGGTGGAATGACAATGCGAAGGTGGGAAGAAGTGGGGACGGAGGATGGAGCAGTCGGGTGGAAAGCAGCGGAAGGGTGGGGGCGGTGTGAATTGGGAAGGCTGGTGACCGAGTGGCAAGGAGGGGAATCGAGGTGGCGGCGTTGCAGATTGGGGATGGAAGGAAGGGCGAGTGGATGGTAGGAGGGCGAGTGGATTAGGTGGCGTGGGAGGAAGGTGGGGGAAGGAGTTGGCGGAGAGGGGTGGAAGGTGGTGAAAGGTGGAGAATGGCGTGTGACAGAGGGTGGTAGAGAGGAGATGCGGATGGAGCAGCAATGAGAGAGGCTAAACAGAGGGTGAGGAAGGGCGCGAGGCCGGAATGTTGGCAGGGGTAAGGCATGGGAGGGTGGATGCAGCGGTAGGGAGTGGGTGTGGGTGGAAATAGCGGGGAAGGAGAAACGAGTGGGAAAAAGTAGGTGCAGTGGAGGGAGAGGAACAACGTCGGCAACGTGGAGCAATGGGGAAGTGACGAAGTGATGAAGGGTGGTGGGCAGTGCTGAGAGATGAAAGGCTCTGATACCAATGGAAGAGTAAGGAATATGGAGAGACGGACATAATGTAGGAAATGCATATTTAATAAATGTAGAAGATGAATTAAATAATAGGTGCCATGGTAATTTATATCGTAAATGGGGAAGAGAGGTGACTTTTCAAGTCACCTCTTAGTTAATTTACATTAATTAACCTAGCTTAATAATTAAATTTGGTTTTTGTTACAGTGAAGAACATCAAATATTTATTAATCAATGGAATAAGCACAAGATATACCTTCTCCTCATGCAAAGCACCTCGTGAAACCTTCGACCTGGATCTCATACTTCTCTCCTCCAAGAATCTCAACCTCCAAGCTCTGCAACAAAGTTAGATGAAAACTAGGGAAAAGGTAGAGGGGATGAGAGTCCCAATTTTACTAGCCTAATAATACCAAAGGATAACTCCCTTTCATGGTCCTTCCTCCCTTTCATGGTCCTTCCTCCCAATTTTTAAGAGTTTGGGTCGAGGATAGGTCAATTACAACTAAGGAGGCAATTTGAAAACCACCCAAACCACCCAAATATCGATAATTTATGATTTTTTATCACTTCAGGGGATATATGCAGGCTTCCCACTAACAAATCGTGTATATAAAGTTGAAAAATGCAGGTTTCCCATTGACAACTCATGTATGGGTCAAAAAGGTCATTGTTTAGGGTATTTCCAAGAGTTTTTAGGAGTTGGTTTCTTCTGTAAAGTTGTTCCTTAGTCCGATACCTTTCCAATTGTCCAGAAAATAGTTTCAAAAATAGCTACAAAACTACTAATATGGCCCTTTCATCCACTGGTTTCCTTTGGGTGACTAACAATAACTTTCATGAAGTGTATTCATGGATTTATCGTCATGCGACAAAACATGTAAATTTCGTCAAGGATGGAGAAGTGCCATTTTGGGCTATAACATCGACACATCAAATATTATTGGATATTGATGTGAGTGCATCGGAGGTAGGTATCATGGAGAATCCCTAATGGGATGCATGGTGATATATCGAGGATTTAGATGAGAGAACATGGAATCCAATCAGAAGCAAGCATCGAGGGCTAGGACTTCGAGAGTGCAACAAAAATAACATTGTGGAAGGGTTGATGAGCATTGACCTCATAGGTCATTTCAATACATATGGCATTTCTTGTCTTAAGTATTGACCTCATTATGATATATGTTGTGTCCTCTTTCCATAGTCGTTAACATTTGGTTCAAAATAAAGCATTATATCTATTATGTTTACAAAAGTGATTATAGATTACGCATTACACAAACCAATGAATTTGATTAAGGAATTTTTTTTTACATATGGAAAAAAAATGAGCTTAAATAGACTAACCATAAGGAACTTGAAATATTACTTGGCATTTGCATTTGAACTTAATCTAATAAATTGCATATAGTTTATGGTTCAAATGCACATTAGTATCACATTGCATCCATGTGATATCCCTTGGGAATGTGTTACTTGGTTTTAATGACATACATGGTATGTTATATGGGTTATAGTTTGACTTAGGTAACTTGCATGAAATATTTATTTCCATATAAATTTGACTTTGTCGACACTTGATGATGACTAAAATGATTCTAGAATTTAGAATATGAGGTTATATAGATTGAAATATTGGGATTTTATGATGGAAAAAACATTGGGATTTATAATGACCAAAAAATTATGATTTTATATTTCTACTAGGAATTCAAACAGTTCCCACTTCTCCTCCCATTCCATGTACCTAGCATTTAAATTTGTATGAACATAGTGGTTGAGTATTGTCCAATTTGTTTCGTTGATCCAAATTTGATGGATCCTATTTTTGATGTCATTTAGTGACCTTTCCCTGTTGATGTATTTGTAACTTCGGAATGTATTCACTTATATTTACACCGATGTTCCTATCGGGAGAATCATTTGTATTTCATTGTACGTCGATGTTCCTATCGAGAGAGTCATTAATATAATAAATTCATGAAAAGTCAATGAGGTTAACCCTCCATTGTAAGTTGGGGCAATAGTCCCCACAATTGAGTTAAGGTTAACCCTCCTTGTTGATCAGGGGGGCAAAGTCCCCACAGTTGAGGTGATATATGGTTATTAGACTCTCCTAGAGCGACCCTGGTAAGTAATTGTTAAGTCATAAACTAGTATAAATAGAGAGTGAGACTCTCTATTTGTCACATACACTCACTCAACTAGGGTGCATGAGTGAGAGAAAAATTTCTCACACAAGTGAGAGAGAGAACAATTGTTGGAGATCATCTTTCTGTCTTTGGGTTTTAGTACTGCCATTGGTGCGCATTCTATCTCTGATGAAGTTGCGGGGTTTTCTCCTTTATGGTTTCCCTGAGGAAAATATTTGTGTCTATTGTCTCTTATGATTGATTGATGTGCATGTTATTCTCTCAGATAAGATCTTAAGATCATATTGTCTAATTGATAAAAATGTAACATGGTATCAGAGCTAACCTGAGAAGAAGACACCGTGCGGCTGTAGAAGCTAGGGATTCTTAATTTTTGGGTCTCTCTCCACAATCCATCAGCAAAAGGATGCTAGGATAGCTCTCCATTGAAGTGTGCATCTTTATGTCGAAGTAGAATTTGATTTCAGGAATTTTCAGTTTTTGCTACGGGAAATTAGGGATTTTTACAGAAAAGGAATTTTTGAGTGATCTCAGCACAGGGTTTCTTTCCTCATCAAAATCGAAGTTTAGAGACCAAGGTTGAAGTTTTTGGTTGAGTAAAACTTTGGGAAATTCAAACCCTAGTTTGACCCCAGGCTTGAAAAACCCTAAAATACTAAAACGAGTAGTTTTGGTACATTCTCTATATCTCACGATTGAAGAAGTATCAGGGGCTGACATTTTCACAAGACGAAGATAGCATCCATATGTACCATGTGTAAAAATTTCATCCTCATATTCACTATATTCTGGGAGATATGATTCCTCCAATTTAGGGTTCCAGCCTCTTCCATGATTCATTCCTAAACATGACACCTAGGGAGAATTGCTATATATCGGGATACAAAGGTCCAAATGAAATTTCGCAAGATTTTCCAGATAGGAAACAGACTGTAATTTTTGTGGTAAATTTTTTAGACCTCGAAGGTGAAATAGGGACACGTGGAAGTCTATACAAGTTTTCTATGCTGAACAGTCCTGAAAGAAGTCACCTTGAGAAAACTCTCACAAGTCCCCATTGGTGAAACTAATTCTGCTCAAAACTGTGGTTTAGGAAAGAGGAAAGGAGAGGCTACCTCAGTGCAAAGTGTTAGACACATAGGAGTATTAATTTCAGAGATACTGTAGAAACAATATCAGGAATTTCTACATAATAAATTGGAAAACTAGGGTTTCCTGTTCCGGGAGCTTCCCTCCACTCTTTTCAGAAAATGAGTACATTAGATAACTTGCCTTGAAGAGGCCTATATTTCTATCAAATCAGAAGTTTGAGATTCCAAGTTTTGAAAATCAGGGTTTCTCAGACAAACCCTAGATCAACTAGCTCCGGAACGAGGACGGACACCTCAAATCGGTAAGATCTAATATTTTGATATTTACATTTAAGGGTCTCATTTCAAAATGACTAATCACACCAGCTTGATGGAAATATTGGTGAAGCTGATAAATTCAAAGCATGGAAGTATAGAATCTCACTGGTTCTTGAAGGAAATGGATTAGACACCTCAGATAAGTGGAGAGGTTTCAGTTCCAGAGGGAGATGAGGCTAAGGCCTTACACAAGAAGAACTTGGTCAAGACCAAGAGGATTATTGCTGATTCAATCAAGGATCACCTTATACCACAGGTGTCCTCCATAAATACACCTAAAGAGATGTTTGATTCCTTGACCAAGCTATTTGAAGGGAAGAACATAAATCAGAATATGACTTGAGAAACCAGTTGAAGAATTTAAAGATAGAGAATGGAGAGACCATACAGTCATACTTTACAAGGGTCTCTCAAATCAAAGAACAACTTCAAGTAGTGGATGAAGAAGTAGAGAATGCAAAAATTGTGATAACCACCTTGAATGGCCTCTCAGGATCATGGGATTCATTCATTTAAGGAATGTGTTCTAGAAGGAAGTGATTACCTTCATCAGACTCTAGGAAGAAGAAGATTGACTCATAATAAGAGAAAGAGAAGATGGGAGCAACTGAAGATCAAGCTCTCACAATCTAAAGAAGATCCCTCAAGCTATGAGGAATATAGAGGACTCAACTCTTGAAGAACCTCTTATCCATATTATCATTTGGATAAGAAATGATGTTGTTATGAATGAAGAAGATGATGAAGCTGAAGCCTCAAGAAGGAGTCTACCCATGAAACAAATAAAGATAAGTATTCAATTGTCATTTCATGATATTATTTTGTTATGCATTTGTTTATATTGACTTGATGTGTTATGCATGATAGAATGTTTGCATTAATAACAATATACTACTAATATGCATATGATGGGTAAGTAGCCCATGGTGCTATACAACTCTCCATTGCTACTTATCTAGAATGAAACTTCTTTGCTGACATATTGGATTAGTGCACAATATCAATGTTGTCCTGGTAGAGATGGAAGGCATCTATAAATTTTCTGTAAGATATGGATGAATGTTGTATTGGGTAAAATAGTTGCATGATTATATCTTGATGCAAAAGAATTTTTGATTATGAATATACCTTATGAAATGTTTCTAATCATACAACTAATGCATTTGAGTTGTAGGAAATATTGCGTACAATCGCCTACAAATGAAGGATGAGACTTGTTCTGAATAACAAGTGACGACAGTTCAAGAAATAATCCAAAATGAAGAATAGTATGATGAGACTTCAAGAGGCCTTAGACATAGTGTAGTTATGTGACACTGTTGAGCGACATCATTGATGCAGAACCTTCCAGATATGAATAAATAGCCAAGAAGAAAGGGAATGACAGTACCAGTTCAAGAAGAATGATGTCTAAGATGTGGTATCAACCTGAAGAGAAGTCTGTGGTAGACAAGGAAATATTCGTAGCACGAGGCTTCTAACAGAAAGAAGGCATAGAATATGAAGAGACATTTGCAGCCACTAGAAGTTAAGACACATGACAGACAGACTCATGTGTGCAAATTAAAGAAGGCCTTTTACGAGCTCAGAAGGAACTCATGGGATAACACACAAAAGAAAAGCTTGAAGATCACCTAGAGTGATGAAGATATTAACCTTTGCTACAAGGTTGAAGATGAAAGCCTATAGAGGATGACAAGCTCACAGATGGGTGTGAGAAGAACGTTTTCAAGATAGAGGATCTTGGTATCTAGTGAACCTAGATGGATACATAGAATATTAGTAGTAGAGGAAGCTACTTGTCACTCCAGTACAAAATGTTTCAATACATACAGTATGAAAGGCAGAGGGAGAATTATGCTCCACTTCAAAGGGAGTGACTGTAGAAGATCCTAAGGTTCGACATGGTACGACATGATGGACAACTTACTGATGGATCTAGGATTTATTAAGAGTAAAGCATATTCCAACCTTTGCTTCAAGGTTGAAGGTAGAAGACCAGTGATGCTCCTGTTATATGTCGATGACTTGTTCCTGGCAGAAAAGAGGCACTCATTAAAGTTGCAAGAAGGCGAGTTGCTGCCAAGTTCGAGATGAAGGACTTGGATATGATGCACTACTTTATAGCCATGCAGGTGTGGCAGAATGCAGATGGAATCTCCCTTGGACAAGGGAAGTATGCAATAGATACCCTGAAGAGGTTAAGGATGATGGACTGCAAGGCCATGACCACACCTATGGCATCGAACCTGAATCTATTGAGTGATGCTTCATCAGAGTCGGTTGATGCTATGATGTATCGTCACATGATTGGTTCCTTGATGTACATGACAAATACGAGACCAGATATTTGCTTTGCTGTGAATACATTGAGCCAGTTCCTGAAAGATCCTAGACATGTTCACTTGATTGCTGCAAAGCATATTCTGAGGTACCTAAAGGGTATAGTTGATTATGGTATCAAGTATAAGGCGAATCAGAAGATTAACCTGGAAGGTTATGTGGATTCAGATTGGGCAGTCAGTGCTATTGATAGGAAGAGAAATTCGGGGTGCTGCTTCAATATAGGATCAGGTGTGATCACTTGGTTTAGCAGGAAGCAATCCTACGTGGCACTAAGTACAACTGAATCAAAGTATGTCGCAGCTTGTTCAGCTAGTTGTGAGGCAGTGTGGCTAAGGAAGCTACTATCTGATTTATTTGATCTCGAGTTGGATGCTACTTGTATATATTGTGAAAACCAGAGCTGTGTGAAGTTGTCTAAGAACCCAGTGTTCCATGACAAGTTGAAGCATATCGAAATAAAATATTACTATATCAGGGATATGGTGCAGAGAGGAGCAGTGAAGCTCAAGTATGTTGCGACGAATGAACATATAGCTGATGTGTTGACCAAGCCATGAGCTAGAGTGAAGTTTGAGTACTTTAGGGAGAAGCTTGGTGTTCTGCAGATTGAGGTTCCCTGCAAAGAGAAGTGATGAGTCCGTGAGCCCTTCTGACATGAATGTTGGATTAGTTCCTCTTATGGTCAGATGTAAGTGCAAAGCCCTTCTGACATGGATGTAGGATTGGTTCCTCCCATGGTCATATGTAAGTGCAGAGTCCTTCTGACATGAATGTTGCATTGGTTCCTCTCATGGTTAGATGTAAGTGAAGATCCCTTCTGACATGAATGCTGGATTGGTTCCTATCATGGTCAGATGTAAGTGCAGAGCCCTTTTGACATGAATGTTGGATTGGTTCCTCTCATGGTAAAATGTAAGTGCAGGGCCTTTCTGACATGAATCCTGGATATGTTCCTCTCATAGTCAGATGTGAGTGCTGGACATTTCTGACATGGATGCAGGATGTGTTCCTCCCATGGTCAAATGTGAGTGTTGGGCATGCCTTTCTAACATGGATGCTGGATGTGTTCCTCCCATGGTAATATGTAAGTGTTGGGTGGGCCTTTCTGACATGGATACTGGATGTGTTCCTCCCATGGTCAGATATAAGTGCTGAAGAAGATGAAGACCTACATGAAGGTTAGGCCTACAAGCAGCATGAAAAATGGTTGGCTCTATAGAACTTTCTGTGATGAGTAGAATTGAGAGATAGCACCATTTGATCAAGATAGCGGAGCAGTGGTTATGATGATCCATCTTTGATGATGATTTAGTGATGATCCATATTTGATGATGATCTAGTGATGATCTAGCTTTGATGATGATCCAATGATGTTCTAGCTTTGAGGATGATCTAGAGAATAAGACTTGTGTTGATGAATTGTGTCAAGAGAATACCTTCCTAGTTAAGAGGGAGTGTTGATGTATTTGTAACTTCAGAATGTATTCACTTATATTTACCCCGATGTTCCTATCGGGAGAATCATTTGTATTTCATTGTACCTCGATGTTCCTATCAGGAGAGTCATTAATATAATAAAGTCATGCAAATTCAATGAGGTTAGCCCCCCACTGTAAGTCGGGGAAATAGTCCCCACAGTTGAGGGGCACTAGGGTTATTAGACTCTCCTAGAGATGTTGGCCCTGGTAAGTAATTGTCAAGTCATAAAATAGTATAAATAGAGAGTGAGACTCTCTATTTGTCACATACACTCACTCAACTAGGGTGCATGAGTGAGAGAGGAAGTGCTCACACAAGTGAGAGAAAGAACAATTGTTGGACATCATCTTTCTGTCTTTGGGTTTTACTACTACCATTGGTGCTCATTCTATCTCTGAGGAAGTTGCAGGGTTTTCTCCTTTATGGTTTCCCCGAGGAAAATCTTTGTGTCTATTTAACTCTTGTGATTGATTGTTGTGCATGTTATTCTCTCAGATAATATCCTAAGATCATATTGCCGAATTGATAAAAATCTAACATTCCCTTTCATTATTCAAACATTCATTTGATCATGTTTTGTAATGTGGGGAGCCTAGACGTAAACTTTGGTGATATTTTTTTCTACTTACCATTCTTATATGTAGTAACAAATTTTGTCCACCATTTAATCCTTCCTTAATGCTCTAGTGAATTCCATATTATTCTTTCTTACCCTTTATTTGTTGAATGAGTTCTAGGTTACTTGGTATCAAGTTTGGAGCTCGGTTCAACTCCCATAATTTGTTTAGCTTGACGTAAAATTCTATTATAAACTTGTATTAGTTTGATGAAATGCTTGGTTCACTAGTGTGTGATTGGATTTCTTGTATATCAAGTTATTGGATTGTGGGTTTGTTGTAGGAACAACAGATCCCATGTTTTATCCAAAATATGGGAGCCCAAATTTTATATGAAAGAGTAACTTAGTCAATTTTTGGGGTTGCTCATCCTGGCTGTATGAATTCTATGTCTTCATCATCATCGATTTAGTTAATATTTTTGTGTGTTTTTGTGAGTTGCGAAAATAACTAATTTTTCCCAAAAGGGTGTCTTTCCGTGCAACCCACAACCCGCAAACTACGGGTTGTGGGAGCTTGGTTTTGCATTTGGAGCTTTTTCGTTCCGCAACCCGCAACCTGCAAATACGGATTGCAGATGCGGAAACATTTTTAATAATTGCAGTTTGTCATCCTGAAACCCGCATCTCAAAATTGCGGATTACAGATTGCAGGAATTAGTTTGATTTATGAGTTGTGTTGTGTGTTTCCGCAACCCACAACCTGTAAATTGTGGATTGCGGATTATAGAAAGGTTAGTTAGATTATAAGAGTGTTTGCATTTCGGCATCCCGCAATTGCGAGGAAGATGCAACTTGCAAGTTTAAATCTGCGATGTGGATTTGTATTTATCAGATAGTTGGGATTGATTTGTGTTTTCAATAAATATTTAGCTTTTGGTTTGCTTCCTAGATTGACCTAGTTGTTTATTGATCTTCTTTGGATCCTTGATCTTTTTTTTGTGTTGCTTGCTCTTTAGATTAATTTTCATTTCATAAGGATTTGGTGATTTGGATGATCTTTGTTGTGTGACTCTCTCTCGGGTTTTCTGGTGGTTGAACAACTAATAATAATTTCCAGAATACTTAACCATTTATTATTCATGTTTTGTAACAAGTAATGGCTATTTGAAAATCAAACAACTCGTCACTACATAATGGGAATAAATGGAGTAAAACAAAGTTTAGAAGTCACGAATAGTTACACTTTCTTTTGTTTATCTTCTGGGTGAAACAAATTTTTTCTTTACGCCATTATAATGTATGTTGATCTTTTTCCAAAATAACAAATCATAAAGTATTGTTGCGTTTTTATGACAGTCCATCACCTCATCAAGCTATATGATTACATTGAGGAGATTGCACAACAACATAATGGTTAAATTTATTAATTTATGCCAAAACCCTAAGATCTCGTGCTATGAAAAATATTCACATCCCACAGATCGCAAAGTTATGCCACCAGATCTATTATGTTTACCAAAAAAATAGTATGCAATCGTATCATAGCATCATCATTTTCTCCATGAAGAATTGAAAATTTTGAAAATTTTATGTCGCAGTTTGATAATTCCGGTTGGGGAGTTTATGCTTTCTAATGGTACTTACAGAAATATCTTTACGGTTAAAAGTTTATCAATTCACTTGATGATTAACGCATCAATGAAAGGATTGAATCGCCACTACATTGTTATCTCGTCAAATTGCAATCTTCCATCATTGATGAAACACAAAGGACATTTCGTGTCACTGTGTTTTGATAATATTCTTCTTTTCTATTTTTGTAATATTAATTTTAATGTGCACATTGATGACGACAAGATAAGGAAGAGATGAAAAATATATGGTTAATCAATGAAGCGAAAGGATTGAATGTTACGCGAGGTAGTTCGCCATACAATGGGATCGAGATTGACCTGTCAAGAATGAAATATCAAACTTGAGAACAGCTGGAGTCATCATGCCTACGATGGTTGAAGAAAAGACGGATGTTGTTGTTGTTTGCATCAATCATATGTGAGATCATAGAGATATTGTTTTGACAAGGGATTTCGAATGATAACTAATTTTCAGCACCAAGATGGAGGGTGATTTGGAGGAACCCGGTTGCCTATATAAGCAGTAACAAATTTAGCAGCAAAATGGTGGAGGCCGCGTAGAGCTAAAGAGTTTTTCTTGATTTTCTATAAAACACTGCTACCTGGACAGAGCTGGGAGTGCTCGACAGTGCCAGAAGAGAATTTTCTTTCAGATCTGATGGGACGCTGCTAGTGGGGAAAGACAATTGTCGGGGAATTTGGAATGCGAAAATCAGCGAAGGAGACTCGACAAACTCTGAATAGTGCAGGTCTTGTAATTTGTTACAAACTTTAAGTAATACAATGAAATCATTCTCTTAAATTCTCTTTCGTTTATTGGTCAAGTTTCTTTGATGATATTGATTTTCTTACTTCAAATTGTTCATAGAATACTGTTAATCTTTTGCAATTTATAAGTGCATTTATCTATAGTTTTGGTTTATCTCTGCTCATGATTTATGCATGATTAAAGGTTTAATAGATTTTATTCAATTAAAACTCTTTATCTAAATTTCTAGAAAGTTATAAGTTATGTTAATTTTTCAATTAACATATTAATCACATGTTAATATTGAATGTTCTTAAATCCTTAATTTACCTCCAGTCAATTTTGATTGATTGATAGTAATTTGAGTTGATAAGCAATTAAATCTATTTTACACTTCTGTTAAATTGATGAATGTGCTTATCAGTTTTCCATATCAAATTAACCTGTACATAAAACAACATCTATTTGTAGGTAGTTTTATCTTAGTTTAGATTTTCTTTCTAGGTAAATTGTTTTATTCCTTTCAATGGAAGACAAATCCTTCAAGGATCAGAACTTATTGACTCAAAGAGTGCCAGCAGAGGCCAAATATCCGTGGGTGTTAACCACACCAAACAACTCGAGGATAGGGTAGTACTTGCGTAGGATTACATGAATCCTTTGACTGGGTTTTCATCCTCTGTTGAGAGCCTTGGAACTCATTCCAGCAAACTTACTCAACCAAGGCTTCAACAAATGGTGCTAGAAGGAGGGACTGAACCGACACATTGCCCATAATGAGAGCTAACATTTATTTGTTATGTTTTCATGGCTCTTTCCCGAATCCCTACATGGGATTCTGATATTGCGTTGAGCCTACACGGGCCTTTACATGATCTCCCTAAAAAGGCAGTTAAGATCTTGCCAAATTTCAATGGCGAAGGTAATGTTTCTGTTACCGAGCATATTATAAGGTATCAATCTATTTTGCATTTATTTAATGTCATACATGAAGATGTTGCTTGCAAATTATTCCCATTTACCTTCGAAGTTAAGGCCTCTCTTTGGTTTTATTTTTTACCTTTGAATTCAATTTCTAGCTCGTTAGAATTTAAGAATGTTTTTAGAGATTCTTTTGAAGATTATGATATAATTGAAATTCATAAAAAATTGAATCAAATGTAGGTACATGATGAAGAGTCAATTCGGTATTTTAACACATGTTTTCGACAAGTGTATTACAACTTACATGAAAAAAATAGACCTTCAACACAAATCACTATTTGTTGGTATGTTTTCAACAAGTGTATTACAACTTACATGAAAAAGATACACCTTCACCACAACTTTCACTATTTGTTGGTATGTTAGATCTCTTCCCAAGACTATAGTAATGTTTATTTTGGGTGAAAGGATACCAGATTTCAATAAAGCTTGCAAAGAGGCTCAAGAGCTTGAAAAAGGCTTGAAAAGGTATCCTTTAGACTATTTTTCTCCTTCTGTTTCATATGATGTACAATATGGTGAATAAAAACTGAATGTTTCACAAACTGTTCATTTAAATTCGCAAATTAATGATATGTACAATGAAGTTATGTCCATTGGAAATGAAAGTAATATTCAAAATACTTTAAATGGTTTGAAACAAATAGTTTATGCATCTAAAATTCAATATTCTTTCGATACCAAAAGAAATTTAGTTGCAAATTCCAATCATCATTCTTCTCTTTCAAATGGATGTGAGTACAATGAATGTTGCACATTTTCCCTTCATTGTTTGGAATCTCAATATGAAATTATCGAAGAAAATCTTAATTCTAATACTTCTAATCTATGTAATGAACAATTTGTTCAAACAACTTTTGAACATTTTCCTTTTTATCAATGTGATCTTCCAACTATCAATGAAAATGAAGATTTAGGAAATTATGAAGAGGATTTTCTATCTATTTCTAATGATTTTAAAAGTCCTTCTTCTATAAGTGATATCGAGTCTTCTTGATTTAATCGAAAAATGGATCTTAGGATAGAAGGTTTTGAACATACTAATTATCCTTCAGATTTTAATGAACATATTCTTGATTATAATCATTTCGAGAAATATTCATATCCTTTATCTTAATCTTTTAATCCTAATTGTTATGAATAAAATGAGAATGATAAGTCTTTAGATGATGAATTGGTTGAAATCGAAAATGAATTTCAAAATATTTGTTTGAAATACACTTTTCTAAAGAACGACTTTTAATTGAAAAGTTATTTCAATCAAACAATTTGAAATTAAACAAACCTCGCGCACTTGATGGGAATGAAAGTTTAAAAAAAATCAAGAAAATGAAACCAATCAGGTATAAGATTTGAATCTTATCCAGGGATAATTTTAGGGGTGAATTTTAGCCCAGTGGGTTATTTTTCCATGTTTTTCTCCCAAAAACAGATTCATCATTTTGCATTTTTTGAAGCCCTGTTTCGCCCAATTTTGATGGGGTAAAATTGTTTCACCCTAAAAATCACAAAATTATTATATAAACGATATAAAATCCTTGGAAATTAAAATATTTTTTGAAAAATATCGTCAATCATTTTATAGTTGCCGTTTTTAGAATTGGTAATATTCGCCAACATTTATACAATTTTAAATAAGTATGGTTCCTTAAAATCATCCGTGATTCTCTCATTTTCTTTCAATGCAATAACGATGATATATTTCTAAAAGAAATATTCTCCACTTTCAATTTTGATGAAGCTCTTTTGAATCAACATCTTAATAATTTCCAACCCACTTTTTATGATCCAATTTACTTATGGTTGGAACAATCATTTTAAACCATTTTCCATGTCATTTTCATTTCTTTGTAAATAAGAAGTTTAGTTTAGTTTTTCCGATTTTTGGATCTCCATTTTTAAGATTTTTATTGCTGATGGATTGTTTGTCTTTTCTTGCAAGTTTGAAGTTACTGGATTGGCTCCATTGGAAATTCGATTATACTTAGTTGTGTTTATTTTTTAGAGTAGTTTAGGAGTAGGTGTATAATAGATTAGTTTTTTTCATTTCTTTAGTAATTAGATTACTCTTTTGGGTTTTCTTCAAATAAAAGATTTGCGACGACAAGCCAAGTCCAAGTTGGAAACGACGATTCTTCAAATGCATTCAGGGAAGTATTTTTTATCCTCTTTCACTTTATTCATGCTCTTGCTTATTATTGTTTCAGGGCATTCATGTTTGAATTTTCTCTTTAGTTTTAAATTATAATGATCATGTCATAAATTTTTTTGAATTAATTCATTTTCAAGTTTTAAGAGCAAGGATATTTTGAAACAAGACAAAGTAATTAAAATTAGAACATCTTCATTACACACAGATTTTGATCTTTTCTGGATATGCACTTGAAAGAAGGGGTTGCATATTGTTGTCGCAAATTGCACATAATTTACTTTAGTATTATTTCATTTCATTTCTTTCTCTACGTAATTTTTAATAAATAAAGGCCTCATTCTCCTAAACAATTTTATGCAACAAATAACAATGTTGATCGTAATCCTTCAACGAAGGGGAATACATTTATTGTAAGAGTTTTATGATAATCAATTTAATTAGTCGATTCAATACATTTTAATTTCCTGTATTGATATAATTACTCTCTTTACAATAACCAATTCCTTTGACTCTTCAAATACGACGACAATTCCCATTTTTGTTTGCATAAGACAATTTGTTAAGGCCTATTTTTTTTACAATTATTTTTCATTTCTTTTAATTTAGTTTTCTAAACAAAAGGGCTTCAATTGGCTCAATATCTCATGTGGTGAAAAATATTATCAATTGAATCTTTAGAGTAAAAGAATCTGTAATTACATTTAAGGGGTTCTTTTACAAATGCAACCATAATAAATTCAAATGATTATGTACGATTTAGGAATTGATACTATTTGATCCACTATCTATCACCCCTATTACAATAGAAAAAATTCTTTTCTACGACAAAACTTTAAACACATATTTTTTCACCTCAGATTTTAGTCATAATTGTAAAGCCTCATTTGCTTTAATTTATTTAGAGTAGATTACTTTTCATTTCATTTTCGAATTGTTTGATTAGGTTTGGATTTCTTAATTTGATAATCATTTGTGTTGGGGTGAAACGTTGAAATGTTAAAATTTGAAAAAATCGATTCCAATCGATTCTACAATTCCTTATTTTGAATCATCATTTATTTATCAAACCTTTTCAAAAAATTAATTGATAGGGGATTGTTGATCCTTAGTTAATGATACTATGGGGTAAGTTAGTTATTCCAAGCCTACACCCTTTGAAGTCTTGTATGTGAAGGAATATTTACAAGGTGATTTTCAAGAAATGACTATCCCTTTTCCTGTGGTGGAACACTTTCCAAGTTTTACCTTCCTACATGAACTTAGTTGCAGTGATTATATTTCTAATTATCACAAATCAATACACAAAGTTATTTTAACTAATTTCTACATTATGTTCTAATTAGATCCTTCTTTGAGAGAAAATGAGTGAAGCTTGCATTGTTATCATCCCAAAACTCTTAACGCCATCCCACTCTCTTAAGGAGTATGGTCGCTTCCCCATCCATTAAGTGATCTGTTATGAGATTAACATTAAAAGTAGCTCGATCCTATTCTTTAACATATCTAGGAGGAAGTTGGGAAACAAGGGGTCTTATTACAAGCCGTCCTGTTCATGATCATACCTTCTTATGGAATGAATTTATCGATATCTAGTCATCAGGGCAGGGTACTGGCTTGTAGCTGCAAAACGACTGTGAGACGGGGGGCTCATTATTAAATTGAGCACATAAATTTGTGGACAAACACACAACTCACAAGATAGATCACACAATTTACTTAGCAATTGAAGAATGAAATAGTGCAAAAATGGCCTGCAACTATGAATGCTTTCATTAATAAAAAAGTAATTAGATAATTGATTACAATGTAATACAATGGCTAAATAGCCACATGAAATTCGAATCCACATGAGGAAATTTGAATTGATTAGACTCTACTTGACTGTAGGTTACTAAGACCTTGTCTAAATCACTATCAGAGGACTCAATAGTTAATAGACCTTGTCTAAATCATTATCGGAGTTCATCGGAGTTCTTAAACACAACTAAAGTGTCTAATTCAGTGTTATCTAAGGCTAACTAACTGTGGTAGGTGAGGAATGTGCCTCTCCTACATGAGGCCATGCAAACCTAGAACTAACTGAATGTAGAGGACTATAACTGAATGTAACTGACTCCTAACTCAGCTTGACTAGTCACTAACTGAACTCAACTTATGAAGGTTGGTGTCAGCACTCCCAGTGGCTCCTAAATTGTAGGGATTGATCTAGGAGGATCCTAAATTGATGCATGCAAGTGCAATCAGTGGCAATAGGCCTCAATTAGTGTTCCCCACACTTTAGTAACTAGAGCATGTGCCCCAATTAGGCCAAGTGGACCCAATGGGGATAATGACTAAAAATAGACTTGAAGGACTCCCAATTTAGACATGAATCTTGATTTAGACATATGAACAAATTGGAAAAGGGAGGATTAATAATCCTAACACCCTCCCCTAAATTATAACTTGGACAATCTGTGGGCCCTGGTAACTAATACCACAGGTCACCCATTACATCAAGTAAAGTAAAGTAACTGCTCAATACAAGGAGCTAGGGAAAAAACCACATGTGAAAAATCTCCCCATCTATCTAAGCAGATAGAATATGGATTCAAGTTTGAAAAACTTGGAAATATGTTGCTGCAACCTTCATCTCTGTGATGTAGTGAAGCAGCATGAATGGTGTTCTGTGCACAGGTATATTCTAGGGCCTGACATGTAGACTTTTCCTTCTCCCAAAATGTTGATGGAAGGAAGGAGGAATGTAACCTTTTCCTCCTTCTGGATGAGGAGGTGTATGATCCACTCTATTCTTCTAAATTCAGTGTGACTGATCGGACCTTTCCATGTGACATCTTACAGGAAATTTGTTGCATCTCTCTGAAGGAGGTAAGATTGCATGACATAGTGCAAGATTCTCTGTCTTCTAAATGTCAGATGGATTTCTAGTCATCTTCCTAGCTTCCTTCTTGGAAGTAGGGACTGAATCTCAATCTGAATCTGAATGAATCTTAATCTCATGAACTGATACAACTGGTTCTACAATACTAGTGAAAACTGCAAAATAAGGAGATGGAATGTTCTTACCTTCCCTTTGAGAGTGCACTGGTTCTGAAAAAGGCATGAAGTGTGAGAACTCATATGCATTGGAGGCATGATTTGTAACACCCTTCACTATGATGTTCCCAATAGAGATATCTATGATCTCCACTGAGTCAGTACCAAATATCACTCGCTTTGGAGAGCCGGTATGAATCATCTGGTATACAAATAAAAGGTTTGAAGCTAGGGAGGGAATATAGAGCACATCTTTGAACCTTCCACGTTCAAGCTTGATAGATCCATTCCCTTTGGTTTGAACTTTACTGTTATTGCCCAGTTGAATACTAATACTATCAAAAGACTGTAAATAAGAGAATGATTCTCTGGGTGCAACCATATGATTGGAACCTCTAGAATCAATGAGGAAGACATGTGCTGTTGAGTAGTTGGCCTTCAGTGCATGACCTCTTTCAATGTAATCTTCAGTGTCTTCAATGTCTTTTGTGTGGTCAGCATTCCTTGTGATAGCAGGTGCAATATTGCTATGTTTATTTAGAAGAAGAGTCATTTCATCAAGTTGTCTTCTCATACAAGAGATTTCTGGATGAAAATCCTTTTCCACAGTAGGAACAAAGAGTCTTTCCTTTTCCATTCTTCTTGCTTCTCTTCGAAATTGAAGGCTCATTTGACTACTCTTCCTTCACAGGATACTTATCTCTTTGCTTCCCTTTATCATTCGCTACCTTAGGTCCTTCTGGAACCACTGCTTGATCTCTGGAAGATCGAATGATCCCCATTTGGATCAACTTGTCATGCTCATGAGAGAGGGGTTCAATGAAAGCATCAAGAGTGGGCATCTTCCAATTTGGAGTGGTGAGCTTCACTATTTGAAAAGTTGATACAAATACTAAGTAGTCTGCACTGATTTTTGAGAGAATGGCAAGGATGAGTTGATCATCCTCCTTCTCAACCTTACATAGCTTCAACTGGAATCTTAGGTTCTTGAAATTTGTGAAGAATTCATTTAGTGTTCCAAATTTTGATGGATGAAGAGAGATGAGCTCATTATCTAGCTAATGGACCCTCATCTCATCATGCTTATCAAATAAGGAGGAAATCTTTTCCCAAATTTCCTTGGGAGTCTTCAATCCCTTGATGTGGAAAAGAAGCCGGTACTTTTTTTTTGTCATAATTAAGAATTAGCTCTGCCTCTAGCTCCATTTTGAGTCTGAAGAGCTTCTTGGTGCGAAGATGGTTCTCCATGTCCTCCTTCCACTAGTGGTAGTTGAAGGAAGTGAGATGCTCTATTGGAGGAGCCATTTTGAGTGCAGAGAAAAGGATTGAGCCGCTGTAGCGAATGCAGTGAGGAGAAAGAGATGCTTGTAGTGAACGCAGTGAGAAGAACTGATAACCTGTAAATCACACAATCAAACAGACAAAATAAGGTCGACTACCTGCACATTTTAGGTTTTCATCACACCCAAAATAATTGATCAAGCAAGCTTGATCAACAATTCCTTAACTTGGGGTATTAAGTGGTAAACCTTCTACTTCTGCTGTAGAGTAGGAATGGAGCAAATTGCTCAAAAAAAATGATCCAGCTGGAGATCTGAGGAGGATAAGTTCCTTGTCTGCCGAGGGTCTGATACCATATTAAATTGAGCACACAGATTTGGGGACAAACACACAACTCACAAGATAGATCACACAATTTACTCAGCAATTGAAGAATGAAACAGTGCAAAAATGGATTGCAACTATGAATGCTTTCATTAATAAAAAATTAATTAGATAATTAATTACAATGTAATACAATGGCTAAATAGCCACATGCAATTTGAATCCACATGAGGAAATTCAAATTAATTAGACTCTACTTGACTGTAGGTAACTAAGACCTTTTCTAAATCATTATCGGATGACTCAATAGTTAACTAACCATGTCTAAATCATTATCGAAGTTCATCGGAGTTCTAAAACACAACTCAAGTGTCTAATTCAGTGTTAACTAAGGCTAATTAACTATGGTAGGTGAGGACTACGCCTCTCCTGCAGTGGCAACCATGCAAACCTAGCGCTAACTGAATGTAGAGGACTAGAAATGAATGTAACTGACTCCTAACTCAGCTTGACTAGTCACTAACTGAACTCAACTGATGAAGTTTGGTGTCAACACTCCCAATGGCTCCTAAATTGTAGGGATTGATCTAGGAGGCTCCTAAATTGATGCATGCAAGTGCAATCAGTGGCAGTAGGCATCAATTAGTGTTCCCTACACTTTAGTAACTAGAACATGTGCCCCAATTAGGCCAAGTGGACCCAATGGTGATAGTGACTAAAAATAGACTGGAAGGACTCCCGATTTAGACATGACTCCTGATTTAGACATATGACCAAATTGGACAAAGGAGGATTAATAATCCTAACACTCATCGCAAGCCAGCCCGCTCATTATGTTAATGACACTATCACTAAGTTGGAGCAGTGGTTTCCAACTTCTTTCTAGGAATGCAAATATTTAACAGGGATTGATAAGCTTCACATATTTAAATGGATGGGATACAAGTAACTTATTGGGTTAAAAGGTAACCCCATCGAGGCGATAAATGCTTGCTGACAGTAGGGCCTTGCCTATGGTATTAGAGGTTAATCATTAAGATAACATCTTTTCGTAATCATGAATTGTTGATTTAGAATGTGTTCAAATGAAGAACATTTTGCCTAAAATCTAGTCAACCAATACTTGTCTTTGTATTTTCAATGATGGTTAGGAAGTTATCATTTAAAAAATCAACTACAGCTCGGTATATCCTTGAAAGGTTGGCTCGTTAATGTGGTACCCATGTTTTAAGGTAAACTCTCTTTTTATTGGAAACCTTATCTTTTTCCTTCACATACATGTGAAGCTTCTATCTTTTCAAGGCAAAGATAATTGCTTCGTCCTAGCGCATCGCCATTTGTTGTAGGCACAATAGATACCATGTTTTATCCAAAATATGGGAGCCCCAATTTTATATGAAAGGGTAACTTAGTAAATTTTTGTGGTTGTTCATCCTGTATGCATGCATTCTATGTCTTCGTCATGATTGATTTAGTTAATATTTTTGTGAGTTGCGGAAAGAACTGAATTTTCCCAAAAGCGTGTCTTTCCCTGCAACCCGCAACCTGCAAATTGCAAGTTGCGGGAGCTTGGTTTTGCATTTAGAGCTTTTTTGTTCCACAACCCGCAAATAAGAATTGTGGGTGCATAATTTTTTTTAATAATTATAGTTTGTCATCCCGCAACCCGCATCTCGCAATTGTGGATTACGGATTGTGGGAAGTAGTTTGATTTATGAGTTGTGTTGTGTGTTTTCGCAACCCGCAACCCACAACCCGCAAATTACGGATTGCGGATTGTAGAAAGGTTAATTAGATTATAAGAGTGTTTGCATTTCTGCATCTCACAATTGCGGATTGCGGGGAAGATGCAGCTTGCAAGTTTAAATCTCTCATGTGGATTTGTCTTGATCCGATGGTTGGGATTGTTTTATGTTTTCAATAAATATTCATCTTTTGGTTTGCTTCCTGGATCGACCTAGTTGTTTAATGATCTCCTTTGGATCCTTTATCTTTTTTTTTTGTGTTGCTTTCTCTTTGGCTTGGTTTTCATTTCATAAGGATTTGGTGATTTGGATGATCTTTGTTGTGTGACTCTCTTGGTTTTATGGTGGTTGAACAACATTTGCATATCCTTGGTTCTCGTTTTGGATGATTTGATATCTTAAGTGAATAGGACTATCATTGTGTAGCATAGAGCATTTTCATTTATTTTTAACTTCTTGATTTAAGTTGTTTTTATTTATCATTGATTTCTATTTATTTATCATTATTAATGATATATAATAACAACTAAGGACTTGCATATCTACTCTTCTTATATTGAGTAAAAAATATCATTTTGATTATATTCCTAACTTTTAATTCATTATTTTAAGATTTTAGAAATATGAAACCTATTTTAGTTAAAAATTGAATAAATCTTTTAATCTCATTATTCTAATCTATATCCGAATTACATCAAAAAAAGATACGAGTTAAAGTTCTATACTTTGGAACAAAGGAATCAACAATATATGCATAAAACAAATTATTTACTTAATAAAAAAGTGATTCTCATTAAGTTCTTTGATTATTAGTATAAATTCAATTTCATTAAAAAAATAAACTAATAATAATTTCCAAAATACTTACCATTTATTATTCATGTTTTCTGAAAAGTAATGGTTATTAGAAAATCAAACAACTCGTCCCTACATAATGGGAATAAATGGAGTAAAACAAAGTTTGGAAGTCACAAATAATTACACTTTGTTTTGTTTATCTTTTGGATGAAACACAGTTTTTCTTTACGCCATTTAAATGTATGTTGATCTTTTGCCAAAATAACAAATCAAGATCATCCAGTATTGCTGCGTTTTTATGACACGTCATCAAGATCATCATGCTATATGATTACATTGACGAGATTGCACAACAACATAACGGCTTAAATTTCTTAATTTATGCCAAAACCCTAAGATCTCGTGCTATGAAAAATATGTACATCCTGCATATCCCAAAGACATGCCACCAGATCTATTATGTTTACCAAAAAAACAGTATGCAATCGTATCCTAGCATCATCATCTTCGCCATGAAATCATGAAGAATTGAAAAATTTATGTCGCGGTATGATAATTCCGGTTGAGCAGTTTATGCTTTTTACTGGTCTACATACAGAAATATCATTACGGCTAAAAGTTTATCAATTCACTCGATGATTAACGCATCAATGAAAGGATTGACTCGCCACTACATTGTTATCTCGTCAAATTGCAATCTTCCATCATTGATGAAACGCAAAGGACATTTCAGTTCACTATGTTTTGATAATATTCTTCTTTTCCATTTCGTGTCACTGTGTTTTGATAATATTCTTCTTTTCCATTTTTGTAATATTAATTTTAATGTGCAGATTGACGACGAGAAGATAAGGAAGAGATGAAAAATATATGGTTAATCAATGAAGCGATGGGATCGAGATTGACCTGTCAAGAATGAAATATCAAACTTGAGAACAGCTGGAGTCATCACGCCTGCTATGGTTGAAGAAAAGAAGGATGTTGTTGTCGTTTGCATCAATCATATGTGAGATTACAGAGAGAATTTTTTGACGAGGGATTTGGAACGATAACGAATTTGCAGCACCAAGATGGAGGGCGATTTGGAGGAACCCGGTTGCCGATATAAGCAGTAACAAATTCAGCTGCAAAATGGTGGAGGCCGCGCAGAGCTAAAGGGTTTTTCTTGATGTTCTGTAAAACGCTGCTACATTGACAGAGCTGGGAGCGCTCGACAGTGGGGGAAGACTATCACCGGAGAATTTGGAAGGAGAAAATCAGCGAAGGAGACTGCAGAAACTATGATTAGTGCATGTCTTGTATTTTGTTACAAACTTTCAGTAATACAATGAAATCATCTTCTTAAATTCTCGTTAATTTATTGGTCAAGTTTCTTTGATAATATTGATTTTCTTACTTCAAATTGCTCATCTAATACCGTTAATCTTCTGCATTTTATAAGTGCATTTATGTACAGTTTTGGTTTATCTGTGCTCATGATTTATGCATGATTAAGGGTTTAATAGAGTTTATTCGATTAAAACTCTTTATCTATTTCTTCCAATGATTCAGAAAGTTATAAGTTCTGTTAATTTTTTGATTAACATATTAATCACAGGTTAATATTGAATGTTCCTAAATCCTCTTTAATTTACCACTAGTCAATTTTGATTGATTGATAGTAATTTGAGTTGATAAACAATTAAATATATTTTACATTTTTTTTAAATTGATGAATGTACTTATCAATTTTTCATATCAAATTAACCTGTACATTAAGCAACGTCCTTTTGTAGGTAGTTTTATCTTAGTTTAGATTTCCTTTCTAGGTAAATTGTTTAGACTTAAGACACTTTTATTCCTTTCATAGGAAGACAGATCCTTCAAGAATCATAACTTATTGACTCAAAGAGTGCTAGCAGAGGCCAATATCCGTGGGTTTTAACCACACCAAATAACTCGAGGATAGTGTAGTACTTGCGTAGGATTAACTGAAGCCTTTGGTTGGGTTTTCATTCTCTATTGAGAGCCTTGGAACTCATTCTAGCAAACTTACTCAATCGAGGCTTCAACAAAGGGCACTAGAAGGAGGGCTTGAACCGGCACATTGCCCATAATAAGAGCTAACATTTATTTGTTATGTTTTCATGGCTCTTTCCCAAATTCCTGCATGGGAGCCTGATACTGCGTTGATCCTACAAGGGCCTTTACATGAGCTCCCTAAAAAGGCAGTTAAGATCTTGCGAAAGTTCGATGGCAAAGGTAATGTTTCTTTTACCGAGCATATTATAAGGTATGAATCTATTTTGCGTTTATTTAATGTCATACATGAAGATGTTGCTTGCGGATTATTCCCATTTACACTAATACATATGAGCAAATTTGCGACGGTTTTTCGTTGCTATTTCGACGTTTTGTCATCTCAATTGCGACGATAATGGTCTTGATGTTTCTTGACACTTACTTCGTCGATCTAATGACGAACTTTATCAGCCGTCTATATAATGATGAAATATGGCCGCCATGGGTTTTCTATACCGTGGCCTTGAAATTGATTTTTTTAATTCATTCTCTACCTTTCGTCGCTCTATTGACACAACGTTCATCCCTATAATGACGAAAATATGGCCAAAAACTACTAGGCAAAATTTTGTTTCCATGCAAAACCGTGCGACAAACGATTGTCTCTCTATCGACGAATTCTGGAATTTGAACAAAAATTTCTTCCATGCAAAACTATGGAAAACCAATCTCTATCAACGAAATATGCAAGTTAAACAATAATTGTTCCATGAAACTGCATCGCTATAGCGATGGTATTCATGGAAAACCACCCGGGGTTTCGACGGTTTTGCAATACCTGCGACGAAAGTTTGTCGATATTGAGACGAAACCTAGAGGTTTCAAAAAAATTTAAAAAACCATGGAAATGCACCTTCCTTTCCATGGTTTTGGATCTTCAATAAGTGTTTGTGATTGATGTGTAGTCTTGTGGAGTTTTTGTGTCTATGGACAAGAGAATCCATAGATACACTTCAAGAATCGACAGTCAATAAATCAATACCTTGGATAACTTATCCCATTCAATTATTTCTAGTGGGATGATTATATGCCTAGTAAGCACTTATTCAAAACATAGTATCTATTGTATATTGGTCTGATGTACACATTTCCATGTCGGTTTCTAATTACTTGCAATATTTCTATACCTATTCATCACAGCCAAATAGGGTCCTTACAGAATGGTCTTATTCACACCCTTTGTGCATATGAACATTGTGATGAATAAGTATGGAAATATTGCAAGTAATTAGAAACCGACATGGAAATGTGTACATCAGTCCAATATACAATAGATGCTATGTTTCGAATAAGTGCTTACAAAATTTACTCTAGGCATATAATCATGCCACTATAAATAATTGAATGGGATAAGTTATCCAAGGTATTGATTTATCGACTGCTGATTCTTGAAGTGTATCTGTGGATTCGCTTGTCAAACCAAGCATAAAATAACAGAAACTAAAAATTACAATAGGTCTCTCTACCACCATTCAAGTGGGCTATATCATAGATGCTGCAGGTATTACAATGTTATCTATAATGGAAAGTGTTAACACCATATCTATCCTATAAAGGCAGTAGGTTCTAGGCTCTAGCTTCTATTGAGATGCATTATTTGCAATTACAAGATTTAGTTCCAGAAGAAAATGTTAAATGGATTGATACGATCAATGGACTAGTTGATGCTACAAGGGATTTTAGTAGTGAAGAATCAGGGTTTGATAATTTATTAGTGTATATGTGAAAATATCCTCAAATTTGAGATCTGAATTAATAAATTAAATGCTACTACAAACTTACAAATGATATGTCTTTTCCAACCAACAACCAAGATTTGTGACAACAGAATGTTTTAACCTTTAGTTAGATTTGAAATAAGGCACACATGAGGCTAAAACTAAGGAAGATCTAGGAATTTCACTTATTAATATGAAGTTTTCGACCCTGCAAATCAACCTTTTAATTTTGTTTTAGACTAGATTTAATCAGCGCTATAGAGCAGATTTCTAGAAGGTAATCCCCAACCACAAACTGGGGCAACCCTACCATGTGATTTGATGTTTTAGGGATGAATTTAATACATGTAAATGATAGAAATTTTCAGATCTTATAAAATAGAAAATGAAAGATGAATTAAGATTTAAAATGGCATAAAAGTCGTGATTAGTGCCTAACAAATCCAAGTTAGGCAGATGGGGTCAATTGAGGATCTCATGGAGGCTTTAGTGATTAAAGAGTAGATAGGGTTGAATGGTTCAAACCTAATATTCTCCTTAATAAATAGATCCACTTCATAAATATTCAATGGGAAAATCCTAAGCTAGACATTAGATATTTGTCAAACAAGAGCCACGAGGTGGAAATGTCACCGCTATTCCTAAAAATTATTACTACAAGACAAATGCTATAGAATGGAAATATACCTCTGTTTCAACCCCAACAAAGCTTCCCATGCCAAACCAAGAAATCTATCATAATACACTTGTAATATAAACAAGGTTCACCCAACAAGTCACAGGGCACTTAACCAAAAAATAAATAAATCATCTAATGTTGTCTGGAAAGTGTGTTCTTGGGGTAATTCCACCAAGAGATGTGGTTCTGGAGTCACATTCCACATGTCCTGCGAAGGAAATCAACAATCAATCTATCCAGCACACATTTTCCATTAGAATATCAACTCACATTTAAATGCTATATTACAATATCGTTGCCTCACTAATGTGGAAACTTGTGTTTGTATTCGACAATATTTCTTTAACCATTGTATTAAAATGAAAACAACACACGAATTTTAAAGTTTAAGATAGAAATATATTAAATACACATATAAATAGGTTTTTACTAGAAATGTGTGGACATTGCTAATACCATCATCCTGTAAAACGATATAAAACAAAAAACAGAGGAAAGAGTCATGTTGTCTTACTATATGAATAATATGTCACTAAATACTACGGATAAATCGTTGTTATCCATGAATGTTAACTTTCCAGAAAATAATATTTAGATATGGAAATATTTGTTCTAACAAAATGCACTTCGAGGAGCTCATGGAATGATTTTGTAGCGCACATATAAATACATTTTTGTTGACTTATAAAAAAACTAAAGAAATAGTTTAGGGGAGGAAGTTCAGGGATGAACCTACAGAGCTACGAGCATGGGCTTGTTGTGAGAATCATTGCATATGATGTTTCCATCTTTATTCATTCTCCCATTGCATATTCCACATAGACTTGGGGACCCGAGTGGATTTTTCTTGGACCCTTTTCTATTATTTATTTCTTAGCTTTTCTCCTAACAGTACTTACAAACTCGACGATCGACATCTTTTACACGACATCCTCCAACTGCAGAGTTAAATTCAAACCATTAAGAAGAAAAACCCTGAACATGAATTTGTTCTCCTCAGGTTTAGGCTTGGGTTTCTTCTTAGGAATCACTCCAAGGTAGCCCTCATTGCTACTTCTTTTCCTCTTGGTAGAATATTCTTCCATCTTGGACATAAGAAATGGAAAGCTGCAGAGGGAATATTGTGTTCTTCTATTGCAACGCTTTCCTACACTTAGAATTTGCAAGAATTGATGCATGCAATGGGATTTCGTTAGTTTATACAGAGACTGCTATGGCTGGGGTCGATGTCTCACTAATTACTCAAATAATTTATGCATGTACAACTCAAGAAAAGCTTTGGAATTCCACAATTGCTACAAATCTCCGCTTAGTAGCCTCAAAACCACTCTGAGCAAACAAAAATAGTTTGCTATAGAACATTCGGGCTTCAAACACCAATAATTCAAGTCTGAGAAGTTATATCAAGCTTGTATGTTGTCAAACACTAGGATATGTAGTGCACCCACAAAGGAAATTGCAATTGATGTTGAGCAAATTCTCCTTAGAGAGGGTATTCTGAGAGACTAAGACTATCAGGTTATGTGCGCTTTTGCTGAAATCCCCAAGGATGCTATTTATTCATCAATTTCTCTATAAAAAGAGGACAAACCATGCACCACTGTCATTAGAACTACTTAGTGCAAAAGAACCTCATGATAGCGGGTACCAAGGGAAAGCTACAAACAATTAACTTTAGTAGTTAAACGTAGGGAAAATCTGTCCAAAATGTGAGCACGGTGCACTACAGAATAGGTGAACATAACACTAGTACTACTTACTACACTGCTCCTAAGAATGCAATGGAAAAATGAGGCAGGAACTCTAAAACCCAGGGAAAAGCAGGGAATGGTACATCAAGAACAAAGCAAAGATAGATAAGTCTGATATTTTAATGTTTCTATACAAACATTGGATATGAAGCATGATGAAGAGGCTAGAAATGAAAATAGGAAAGTTATATTATACGACAGGTACAAGCAAGTCATATAAAATATTAATACCTAGGGAGAATGTAGGCAATGCAAGAACCCTTACCTTATCAGTTGCCTTTCTCAAGGTCCATTGGCCCATACCGCTTTCAAAGAGTTGTCCTAATAAATGGAAAACCACTATGTTGGTTGGAAATTAAATAAATAATCCATTCCTAGACCTATACATAAGTGGTCATTTCGCTAGGCATGGAAAATATCAAAAATACTTTATGAAATAAAAAATGGGCATACAATTAAATCAACTAATGTTGTTTGGAAAGTGTGTTGTTGGGGTAATTCCACCAAGAGATGTGGTTCTGGAGTCACATTCCACATGTCCTGCGAAGGAAATCGACAATTAATCTATCGAGCACACATTTTCCACTAGAATATCAACTCGCGTTTAAATGCTATATTACAATATCGTTGCCTCACTCATGTGGAAACTTGTGTTTGTATTCGACAAGATTTCTTTAACCATTGTATTAAAACAAAAACAACACACAAATTTTCAAGTTTAAGACATAAATATATTAAATACATATATAAATAGGTTTTTACTGGAAATGTGTGGACATTGTTAATACCACCATCCTGTCAAACAATATAAAACAAAAAATAGAGGAAAGAGTCATGTTGTCTTACTATATGAATAAAATGTCACTAAATACTCTAGATAAATCTTTGTTATATATGAAATGTTAACTTTCTAGTAAATAATAGCCCGCACGGGTGTGGCTCATTGGTGGTTTAGTTGTTATGAAGTCACTTGTTGTAAATTGGAGGTCACGAGATCAAATCCCACCTGGGTTTACCTATGTCCCATGTCTTGCGAAGGGTGTGGGACACCTAGGGGTATAGTGGTAGCGGGAATGGGGCTCCAGTTACCGATTTCCCTAGTTACTAAAAAAAAAATTTCCAACAAATAATATTTACATATGGAAATATTTGTTCTAACAGAATGCACTTTGAGGAGCTCATGGAATGCTTTTGTATCGCACATATTAATACATTTTTTTTTACTTATAAAAAAACTAAAGAAATGGTTTAGGGGAGGAAGTTCAAGGATGAACCTGCAGAGCTACGAGCATGGGCTTATTGTGAGAATCATTGCATATGACGTTTCCATCATTATTCATTCTCCCATTGGATGTTACACATAGACTTGGGGACAGTAGTGGATCTTTCTTGACCCCTTTTCTATTATTTATTTCTCAGCATTTCTCCTAACAGTCCTTACAAACTTGATGTCCGACATCTTTTCAGCGACATTCTCCAACTGCAAAGTCAAATCCAAACCATTAAGAAGCAAAACCCTGAACATGAATTTGTTCTCCTCAGGTTCAGGCTTGGGTTTCTTCTTAGGAAGCACTCTAAGGTAGATTATTTTGCCATCTTGGACACAAGAAATGACAAACTGCAGAGGGAATATTGTGTTCTTCTATCGCAATGGTTGCCTACACTTATAATTTGCAATAATTGATGCATGAAATGATATTTCATTAGTTTATACAGAGAATGCTATGGTTGGGGTCGATGTCTCACTAATTACTCAAAGCAATTATGCATGTATAACTCAAGACAAGCTCTTACGTTCCACAATTGCTACAAAGCTCCGCTCAGCAGCCTCAAAACCACTCTAAGCAAACAAAAATAGTTTTCTATAGAACATTTGGTCTTCAAAGTCCAAAACATTGCCATTATCAAAGAAAAACTAACAACCATGCTCAGGGTTTAATTGACTTGCAGCACATCCAGCTGACACCTACGACGTCTACGCTGGAGGAGTCGATATCAAAACCTACGTCACTGAAATATAGCCCAATCAACAATCAAATAAATAATATTAAAATAATTCTATTTAATATAAAATTTTAGGGGAGGAAGTTCAGGGATGAACCTGCAGAGCTACGAGCATGGGCTTGTTGTGAGAATCATTGCATATGATGTTTCCATATTTATTCGTTCTCCCATTGCATCTTCCACATAGACTTGGGGATCGCAGTGGATCTTTCTTGGCCCCTTTTCTATTATTTATTTCTCATCTTTTCTCCTAACAGTCCTTACAAACTCAACGATCGACATCTTTTCAATGGCATCCTCCAACTGCATAGTCAAATTCAAACCATTAAGAAGCAAAACCATGAACATGAATTTGTTCTTCTCAGGTTCAGGATTGGGTTTCTTCTTAGGAAGCACTCCAAGGTAGCCCTCATTTCTACTTCTTTTCCTGCTGGTAGAATATCCTCCCATCTTGGACACAAGAAACAACAAACCGCAGAGGGAATATTGTGTTCTTCTGTCGCAACGCTTGCCTAAACTTAGAATTTGCAAGAATTGATGCATGCAACGGGATTTCGTTAGTTTATACAGAGAATGCTATGGCTGGGGTCGATGTCTCATTAATTACTCAAAGAAATTATGCATGTACAACTCAAGATAAGTTCTGGCGTTCCACAATTGCTACAAAGCTCTGCTCAGTAGCCTCAAAACCACTTTGAGAAAACAAAAGTAGTTTGGTATAGAACATTTGGGCTTCAAAATCCAAAAAGTTTCCATTATCAAAGAAAAACTAACAATTGTGCTCAGGTTTTAATTGAATTGCAGTACATCCAGCTGACACCTATGACGTCTGATACATTGCCAACGCTAGAGGAGCCGATATCAAAACCTACGTCACTGAAATATAGCCCAATCAACAATCAAATAAATAATATTAAAATAATTCTATTTAATATAAATTTTAAAAGCTTTAAAAAACTTTACAACAACGAAAAATTTAACAATGTACGGTTGGTTGGATTAATAGACATAACCCATCCATATATATCACCGCTTGCGGTGACATAACAAGGGTTAAGAGAAACACAACCAAATTTGAGAAACATGCACACTATTAAACTTTTCAATGACAAGCATCCAATATAATAGAGAAAGGTCTTACCCAATTATAATTTATTATCAAGAGACAATTGAAGATGATATCCATTGACCAAGCATTAAGTATCAAAGACATCCAATCAACCATCCATAAGCATCAAATAAGAGTACTAAACAACAGTATAAGAATTCTCTTCACAACTTTTGCTTGTTTTTTACCACAATTAGATATTTTGGTTGGTTGTTATGAAGGAATTTATATTAGTAAGCCACTGCATTTGAGATGTATGAATTTGTAGGCATATATGTGTATGCTAACCTGTTATGGTTCAATTGATAGAAGAGGAGGAGGTGGAGCTTATGGAAAATGAAAACAATAAGGATGGTGGAAACACACCTGATCCTTTTGTAGATGCAACTATCAATAATGTTGTAAATGGTCATGTTGCCCCTACTGTATCTACATCTCTTGCAATTGATCACTCACAAGCAATACCCACTAAGGTTGGTTTCTCTCTCAACATCTTTTTCGTTTGATTATAATATTCCTTGGTCTGTCTTTTGTTGGTAATCTATATCTTCTTCCTATTACTGCACATTGCCCTTTACAATGAGTGTTTCCTTGCTTTCAGTTTGACATTTAATATTAGCTTTGAAAAAGGGTTTATTGAATTCTAGTCAAATAATGGCTAGGGAAGCTCATAGCAGTTCCATAAATTTAATTGCAATGAAGTTAAATCAATTCCATTTACAGTTGTGGACCTAAGTTACACGATATGGGGAAACGGGTATGTGTTTCCAAAACTGAAACACACTGGAAGGTTACCAATGTAACGTGTATAAGATTTTTAGTTTTGCATTCAATGTAAACCACACCACTCCAAACCTTGAACATTATTCTTAGCAATATAGGACAGCCACCAAATGTATGTTCCAGACTTGTAGCTATGCAAATAATTTAAATTTTCAGACTTTATTTACCTCTCTTAAACAATATCACCATCCAACTAGTAGTTAAGCTTTGATTCAGTTTGTTGTTTAGTGTGGTTGCAGGTAGGGAGAGATGTCAAAGTTTGACAGTTTGTAGTTTATTGTAGACTGTAGGCAGCAGGTGGAAGTGTGTTGATATATGGCTATTATAGCCTTGTTTTTGAAATGGTAACAACCAACATAGATTCCTCTCAAATAGAATACCTGGTGGCCCTTTCAAGAAAAAACATGGCATGGAGTTATCTTGGCACCTAAGAGAATTGGGTTTTCGAGTCCACAGAGCACCAGTTATTGTATTATAATTAACACAATAGCCACTTACATATCCTATTAAAAAATTCATAGTCTACCTTTGAACTGTCAATTCATGGGAATTTTGACATGATGCCCAAAAAGAATGAACAAAACTAGAACCAAACCCACATTTTGCAGACATGCCAACTAGATAAATACCCACAAAATCATATGAATCAAATCCATATTTTATGGTGAGGATATGAACTTGCTTACCTTGATCATAAGCCATTATTTTTGCACAAATCAGAAGCACCGTCGAGAAAGTAAAATCATTCGGCCTCATCCTCATCATCAACACTTGTCAACGTATCTTAAGAGCCTCTTCATATTTCCCATTCAGATCATACCCTGCAATCATGTAGCTCCACAAAACCACCACATTCCATTCAGGAGTATTTTCAAAATATCTCACAACGAGAAAACACAGGCATGGCAGCATTAAAATATCTCATTCCCTTCCTCCTTTTCCTCGATAACTGTTGTTTTTATGTGTCACATTGAATTTCCCAAGTTCACTTGGACAAATCGTGCTTCATGCTTGCAAGGATATTTGATCCATTTCATCTACAACACATCCACAACAATGAAAAAAACCATGAATAAAATAAAAACACAATAGGTAATCAAGAAAAACATAGAAGGAAACAAACATGAAGCTCTAAACATTGATGCCATTCTGGAGGTGGGGCAGGTGGTTCTAGAAGCATGGGTTCACGTGCGAAAGGAGTGGATGATGCACTTATAGGAAAATTCCTTCGCCCACCCTTTTTGTAAAAAAAACATCATAGCCTATTCTAGGTCCTTCAGTGAAAGCTAGAAATAAAAAACCCCCAAATGGGAGCCGGAGCAGATCCTGTGCGGGTCTCCGTTTTTGAATGCTAATGAGCTAGTGCGCGGATGTTTTTGAATTCTACATTTTTTATTTGATTATTTGCATATTTTATATTTTGTGTTTTGTTTTGTTTTTTTATTTTGCATATTTTTCTTTTATTTAGTTTATTTTGGGTTTTTTTATTTGCAAATTTAATTTTTCGTTGCATTTTAAATTAATTATCGGTAAATAACTCTATGTTTTTAAATTAGTGTAGTTTAATTTAATTTAATTTAATTTAACTAGGATTTTGTCATAATTTTTATTGGTTGCATTGCTTATAGTGAGATCCTATACATAAGTTCCTTCAAGGACGAACACGATGATGACGACAGCGACGATGATGATGATCATGATGACGATGAAGATGGAAAAGATTATGGTGATGGTGACAAAAACGATGATGATGATCATCATCATTATCCTCATAATCATCCTTTTCATCGTCATCACCATCGTCTTCATCGATATCATCATCATCATCTTCATAATAATCATTATTGTCGTCATCGTCATCATCATCATGATCTTATTCATCATCATCATATTCCTTATCATCATCATCGACATAATCATCATCTTCATCATCAGTTAACGTCTTTGTTATCACCATCATCATCTTGATCATCATGATCTCGTCATCATCATCATCATCATACTCATCATCAACATCATCATCATCCAATTCATCAGCATCTCCATTATCATGATCATCATCTTAATCATCCTCATCATCATCATTTTCATTATCATCTTCATCATCTTCATCATCATCATATTCGTCATCATCATCATCATCATCATCATCATCTTCATCATCACAATTTTAGAGGGAGCTCAGTGAATGAAGATGTCTACATGGTAGGGGGAGCAGCCAGTTGAGTGAAAAATTAAGGATTGCTCCCAAAACCCATTCCAAGGACTAATCTGACAATTCAATATGATCCAAGGAAGCAGTAAAAAAAATGCAACTTTTTGGGCCCTATGAAGCCTCGTGTTCTTAGATTTTTTCACATGAAGAATCAAGACTTATGGACCTAGTATGGTTTCTTAAAATAGGAAGATCCAAACTGAGTAGTTTGGTAGTTCCATAAAGTGCATTCTTTATAGGAGTGAATAATCACTCATAACCATTCTATTATAATGTTGGGGAAGCTCAGAACAATTTAGTGAAGACCAAGGTAAAGATCTTGTCATCACATCTTCATCATCATCATCACCGTTACCATCATCATCCTCATCCTAATCATCATCATGATAATCATGATAATCCTCCTCATCCTAGACATCATCACCATCCTTCTCATCCTTGTCATCATCGTCCTCATCCTCGCTCTCATCATCATAATCATCATTGAACAAAAGAGACGCCATCGAGCAGAATCAATCCTCCATTCAAATGTCCTTCCAAATTCCAATGGCTTATTTTATCAAGGACCTAATGACCGACTTTTTCACCGACCCATCAGAGTTGTCCCTTATCTAAGTTCAATAAACTATATTCTCCGTGGACCAGGAGAGTAGAGACCGCTTTATATATGTATGGAATTTCATTAGCTAGAATAATAATAATAATGATGTATATACGTGTGTCTCTATATTTAGGGTGTCTGTTTCAATCACAGCTTAGACTTCCTTATTATCTAACTTAACATTTTTAGTATTTGGGTTTGGTCTTAGTTATATAGTCAACATTATCAATTTCCTATTTTTCCCTTGAAATGTGTTGTTAAAGATATATTAATCAATCTTTATCTGTTACTCAAATAAACTCATTGTCTTGATGATGAACCTTGATAAAGTTTCGTAATGTCGACATATCAAATGGAGTCTACAATTACCTTGGATACCACTCCTCAAACCTATCAACCTAGAATTTAAGAGAAGATATTGTAAATATGTTTTTTTGTCAAAATAACATTTTTTAATCTGTAAGGTTCACAAAGAGATTATAGTATATAATAGTCCTTGTTTTTTGTCTAACATTTTCACATAAATCTAAGATGAAAATTTCAAAATATAAGTGTGGAATCCCTCTCAAACTTCTTCTTGTGTGAGATCCAAATATTAGTAAGATCCACATTGAAGTTTGAAGGATAGTTTTTTCAATGTGTTTGAATAATACTTATACGCACCGAGTTTTGAAAAGAGAAAAGAGAATCCCTATCAATCCCTCTCATTTCACATCTAGATGTTAGTAGACTCAAGACTAAAGTTTGAAAGATAAATTTTCAAGTCTTCTAATACTTAGGTTTATTATGGCGAAGATGATGGTTAGGGATTAGGTGGAGTTTGAAATTGAATGGCTAGTTACTCATGAACGGTGTCCATATGGACAAACATATCAATTAGCTTTGTGATGGTATTTGTAACTTTTTTTTTGCCATTAATGGAGACGTGGATCCTAAAAAACTTATTTAGCTAGAAAGATAATAATACAATGCTTTTAATAGCATGTAGAAAAGTTCATTTCGAAACAAGTAAGGTAAAATGTCATGGAAAAGTTATTCTTCTAATTTTTTTACTTTTATGTTGTTTATTTAAACCATTGGTTATGGCAATGATCAATTGGTCACAACAAGGATCAACAATTTTAAATCTCCTAGGGATGTACAATGTTAGAAGTACACTAGTTTTAGGTGGATACGTTGGCACTGGACAAAGATCATCTTTTTAGTTTTTGTTATTAATGTTAGGGATTTGATGCCTGATCTCTTTTGGCCATGTAAAATAGAAGTTCTAATAGTGGAGCTCTTCTCAAAACAATTCTAGACAGAAATAAGCTTTAGTACCCCATGAAGGCTACTTTTACCCCTAATTTCATATTATGCATTCAGATAAGGTTGCGAGTAGTTCTCAACTACTCTAATGACTTTAGCATGATAGGAAAAAAAAATTCCCTTAAAAAAAAAATAGGCCAAAGAACATGCAATACAAAAAACCAATACTCCTAATGGTTATGGCTATGTTCACATTAACAAAACAAGTGCATCAATCTCTTTCTAAATGGGCTTTTTCCCAATCTCATCTTCCATCACCGTTACATGTTCTTCATTCTCAACCTTTATTTTAGTGTCTCCTCCTCTATACTAACTCTTGAGTAATCCCCATAAAAAGAATATGGAAGTGATAAATCATATGTACATGGTTTACCTCACTAATTCCATGTAAATGTTGAACCACTTGGGATTTCTTCTTATTGTCATTTTTTTTCTATACAATGTCTTTAATAAATAATGAATTTTTTTTAACACTTAAAATTTCAAATGAAAAGAATGGTTTATTTTTAAATGTCAACATTGAAGGGTTCAATTTGTCATAGCCCTTCAAAGTAAAATGAGACCTGCCCTTCAAATTTGATCCCTGGTGAGTTGGGTGGCGACTCTGGAGCCATTCAACTTGGTAAAGGTGGTGTTCTGGTTAGGTCTGGTACAGAAAGGATGTCCTCACATACGAGATGACCAATAATCATATCCCTCGATGCCATTTGTGACACTCCTTAGGTGAATATCATGTCCAAAGCATTATCGATTCATCAGCTTTCCCGACTCTAGAGATCCAGCACGTGGCTTGCGTAGAAAACAACGGGAGATCATGGCATTCAGATCTTTGAAACAATGAACCTGGCCTCTACACGAAGCAAAGGGAAGCGGATAGCCGAAACCATTTTGAACACCACCATCAGCATAAGTGAAAAGGCAAAGAATGTCACGTCCAAACACCGCGATCCATGTGGACAACAATGCAGCATCAAAGGAGCCGGCATGACTGGATTATCAGTAGAAAATAGAGATCCCTACCCACATGTCCACTCGTGTTTCCATTATGATGACCACTCATCTCTGTATCCATCTTCATCTTCATTACCCAATATAAACACCACCTTCCCAGGACGATTAAGATTCATAAGATGAATTAGTAATTAGAAACAATGATCGAAGTGTTATTCTACTAAGAGATTCTGATAATTCTGAAAGAGTTGAAATGGTGATATGCTTTGAGAATCTTATTAGTCTCGGGGTGTTGATGGTTGGTGAGATTTATTCCATGCTCATCTGTCGCCATGGTTTTTCACAACAAGAAAGTTCCAACCATCGGGGCCTGGATGTGAAGCACTTTGAATGTTTCCAGATAGTTGTACCTCCGACTGTGTGGTGCCTAGGTTTTCCTATCCTGGGAGTGTCTCCCCAGAGACCCTAGAAGAAATCATGACTTCCAAAGTCCCAGTACATGGTGACCGTGTTCAGCGAAAACCACTGGGAGCGAATGCTCGTGCTAGGGTGGCAGGTGTCCAAAATCTTCATCACCTCGTTTGTGAACTCCAATTGCCAACTTTTTCTAAGGTGGCGAGGAGGTGGAAGATACCCCCCACTGTATGAAATGTAGGAGAACCCACGCCATGGGAGGTGGAGGGTACAAAGCTGCCCTTCTCCATGTCCCCTCATACAACAGTATTACCAGGATAGAGGGGGCTTGTAGAAAAGGCAAAGCATGGAAAGGATATAAACTCCTTTGCCAGTCTAGAAACCATGCAGAAAGGTGCTTTTGAGCACAAAACACACACCCATAGAAGGACACGTTGTTGATTCGACAGATAGATGAGTGGTCGAGCCCAGTGGTCCATATATAATGTCTATTTTTATATATGTAAACCGTGGTAGTAGTACCATGCTCTAAGTTGTTAGTAGTTGATTACGACTGTAAATGGTTTCATGTCCTATTTCAAGGATTAGCCTCGAGGACAGAGATAGTATAAATTTCTCCCCACAGAGGGGAGAAGGGTTGGGAATTTTCAAGAGCAGAGGCTCTCCACTGTAACATGTTTCAATATTTCCAGATATGAATAAAATTGTAGAGGAATGATAATCCTTTCATGGTAGAGAATCCTCATGTGTCATATTTTTCTTCAATAAGTAACTTCTTTACGTGAATGTTTATCATGTTTTTCATTCCAGTTTGTATTTGCTTTTCATGTTTGAGAATTAGTGTATATGGTCCAGAATTCATGTTGTATGCTCTTGGCCCATTGTTCAATCATTTTCGAACATTTTCTTCTAAAGTCATGCAGAATTCACTCTGGTTAGGTGCTCTCCATGATGGAATGTTTCTCCTGTCTGCTAATCACCTACTAAATATCTCCAAATTGAAGGATCGATGACTATCTTGCATCTGTCCGTAAAATTTCATGATTCCTTACCTCCTGCAACATATTTCAGACTGGATTATTGACTCCATTTCCCAATGGTCCCCTCCATGATCATCCCACCAGACTTTATAAAAACAAACTTGTTCTATTCAGAAATATAACCTTCTGACTTGTCTTTTATTGAATATCTTACGTATGAAAACTCTGTAAATACTAAGACATCCCTCTCTGAATTAGCCACCAATTAGCTTACTGCATGCCTATTGAGTTACAAGTGGTTTCCATTTTCATACATTGAGTTTCCCTCATCTTTATCATGATAATGGGGCTTGTGGTTGTTGCTGATACATATATATTCAATTAGAATTACTCATTGTATATCACATGGATGTAAGGATGAAAAATATAACTTTGGGATGCATGACAACAACCCTCATTTTCATAGATAAATTCATAAAAGCCAAAAGCCAAAGAAAATATATCAGGGTTACACATTACAATTTACAATTGTCATAAGGAAAATAAAATCACTTACTTGAGCCAAATGTAGTTGTGGAATCAAGATAGCGTAGACACCACCCCGTGAACAATAACGAACTGTCACTCTAGCAACAAACATACCTGCAAATGCCCACGTTAGACCAAACCCTAAAATATCCAAGGTAAAAAACTCTTGAAGAAAAACAACAACAATAGAGTTTACCTCCAGTTTCCATGTCGAAATTACCAAGGTTTCCATGCAAAAAACATTGAGACCGCCCAACTATACAAAATTCACCCTTCCATGATTAAAATTTTCAGAAAATTTGTCAAAATTGGTCCCAGCAGCCTTAAGAGAATTGGTCCTAGCAGCCTTAGTAAAAAATGGTCCCAACAGCCTTAAGAGAATGCCTGGCACAATTCATGGTTTGAGAAGAATGCCCGCACCATGGTACAGTCCTATAGCTAGTTGGTTTGGATACCTATTCATGGTTTGAGTTTTCTTTAATATTTCTTAAGGAGAAAGATACAGGCCTGCCAAAACATGGTTTTTCACCAGTGGATGCAAAAATGGCTAAGTAGCCTCAAAACGATGCCCCCCCCTAAATGATGGGTTAGAGTAAATGCCTGCAACACATAGGGGTCTTGTAGATTGGTCTTTGGCCTACCTCACCATGTCTTTATATTGTCTTGGAAGTGGATGAAGAAATAGTTATGGACCTGCCAAAAGGGTGTTTTAGGCAGATTAGACCAAATTGAGAAATTTGTCTAAGTATGGAATTGGTGTTAAATCTTCCCAAGTGGCATTAAGGAAATCCCCACCATGCCTCATAAGATGATGTGAAAAACAGATTAAGAATGTGAGTCTCTAGAGTGTTGTATGGAGCATACAACCATGTCACTTTCCTCACCAGAGAGTCTCTAAGGAGGAAGATGTCAACCTGCCAAAAGTGCCTCCCAACCATATTTGCACTATTCCAGTACTAGCAAAACTGCCTAAGTGGCTTCATGGAAATGCTCGCCAGATATTGTCCTGATGATGATAAATTTATATGAGGGTATGGGTTTTTTCTTTGATGAAGTGGCTATCTTGCCATGTTCTTAGATTTTCTTCTGGTGACCACATGAGGAAAATAACAATCTGCCAAAATAGAAGAAAAACTCTTTTGCATATTCAAAACTATGAAAAAATTGACTAAGTGTTAAGAACAGGAGTTTGAGAGGTCAGTTGGAAATGACCGCCAAGGGCTATCTTTGTTCAAGTAAATTCATCGAATGTAATGGATCCATTCTTTGGTAAGTTTTACATCTTCTCATGACTTCAGGTCTCCATAGGGTGTTCACACATGTTGAATATGAGTCTGCCAAAATAGGAAGAAATATGTTTTGATGCTCAAAAGAAGTTAAGAAGCTATTTTGATATGTCTGCCAGAGGCTTAGGCTGTCTCTGTAAATTCTAAGGGTGACATGGTCTTGTTTCCTAGTGGAATGGCTATCCAGCCATACCTTCAATTTTCTTAGTGATGGACAGATGACAAAAATATGAGTCTCATGATGTGATGAGGTTGGAAAGACACATGATGGTGTCCTAATGTCTCATGATGTCTTTGTTACATTCTGATATTGGTTTGCAAGAGTATGATAATTTTGGGAATTTGACTAAGTGATGAAAAACTACCCTAAAGCAGCTGCATTATGAAAATGTCCACAATAATTCATTAGAAGAAGAAAATGCCCGCCGAGGAGAGACAAAGAAGCTTCAGACGATGAAAGTGGTCCTGATGGAATCACCTTGTTGGCCTCTACCGATTGGGTTTCTCACACCTCAAATTGGATGAAAATAAAAATCTCATCACGTTGACCTGGGGTTTGATAATAATTTTGGTAAAAATGTGTAAGTGACCTCAGTAAAATGCCCTCCATTTCCAGTAGTTGATGGATTAAATTGTTCTGAGGGTATGGGTCTCTAGAGTGTTGATTGGTGCATCTAACCACATCATTATTTTGCCCAAAAACTCTCTGAATATGAAGTTACCAGTATGCCAAAAGTGCCCTCTGGCTTGTTTTGCTCCAGTCCAGTAAAATGCCCGCCTGACTCAAAAGAATACGAGTCTGAAGGGGAAATTAGTTCGGTTGTGCTGAATGGGATGTACTACATCATCTGGTATCATTGGTTCAGGATTTGGTGAAAATAAAAATCCCTCATGTTGACCTAGGGTTTTATAATTTTGTCAAAGTGGTAAATCTGTAGTTTAAAACGTTATTTTCAAATTCCCACCAGATGATGTGCGTGTCAATTAATTCATCAAAATGCATGTATTTGTTCATTGTTGAAGTGTTTATCCATTCATGGTTTCATTTTTCCCTATGGAGGTCACATCAGTGAAAAATGAACCTTCCATGTTGAAAAAAAATCATGTTCACACAGCGTATGAGTTTGCCCGCACATAGCTTAAAAATATATAATAAAAAAGTTTTTTCAGATGCCCGCACAAGCCATAGATTTAAATAGAGATTGCTCATCCAGTTAATTAAAAAAAGATGAAATAAATAAGAGACATAAACAAAACAAAGTTTATTATTTAATTTTAATTTATTTCAAAGAGATTGATGCTTTCTTTCACAACCTACAAGCAGTCTCGTATTGATCACTAAAAACATTGGATTCAGAGATGAATTCTCTATAGTGTTATCTTATATGCGGATAAATACAAAACTCCATCATACAACAAAAAAAAATCATTAACTTCCGATAAATACATGTATACAGTGATATGCCAACTAAAAAGCATTTTTCATTATATGCTGATAAATACAAAACTCCATCATACAAATATTTTTTTTCCTTATCTGTTGATAAATACATATATACATTGATTTATACATGTCTAGCATGTTTCAGATATGGTTGCAATCCATCCTCTTGAGCAAAAGACAAATTTGAACTGTCTCTCTTTCCAAGAACATAAATAATTTGTTTTATGTTGTTGTCAAAGTTGTCTGGGAAAGATCAAGGTATAACATACTATATCAAAAAACACATAATTATTATTTATTTCCAAATAAGAGAATAAAATTAATAAAATAGTGCATACCAATAAGGAAATTTATTAAAAACTCTCAATCACCTTAATGAATGTATGCCAGTCATGTGTTTTAACCCAACCAAAATCACCTTTTTTCGTTAAGATATTCTTTATGTTAGATGAAAACCCCGTCGGAAACCTGATTTTTCTGATGACCTCTATTACAATATTACTCTGTTGCTCCATCAAGCACCAAGGAAGACTAATATTCTATTGACGACTATCACCATTAGAATTAATGATCACACTTTGCAATACATGATTAGCTTCTTGGATGTCACTACAAATCTTTCCAATTCTTTATTTGTTAGTCCTTCCATCTAATATTCGCCATAACAATTTTGTTATGTTCTTCCTGATATGCATTGTAACAAACAAATGAACTATTTGTAGGTTCTTGTAGTATGGCAACCTACTGAATTGCATCGGGTAAATTTTCATTCCTCGTGGAAGCCCATTCGTGCCTTAACGACATTCATGAAACATCAACAAAATCAAATTAACACTGATTAATCAATATAGGTACATACCGTGTTGAACATAATTCACTAAAAAAAACAAATATTTATATAATATATGATACAAGTTGAATGTGATTGTCATTGATGTCAAAGGAGTTCAGTGAATGACGAAAGGATAAATAAAGACATGATGGCAAGGTAAACTCAATGAAAGACAAAGGAATGACAAAGGAAGTAATGACATGGAAAGTATGATGATGTGGCATGTATGGTGAGGATGGAGAGACACATAATGGTGTTCTGGTGCTATCAGGAAGTCAGTGTTGTAATTTGACATCATTCTGGAAAAATATGGCAACTTTGTGAAACTTTGAAAATTGACTAAGTATGAAAAAGTAGTCAAAACTAATCGAAGAGAATGTCAGCCATAATTCATGGTTTGAATAGAATGCCTGCACCACCATATCAGTCTATATCTTGTTGAACTAGCTATCTATCCATGGTCGCAGTTTGCCTTAATCCTTTATGAGGAGAACGTTATAAGTCTACCAAAATAGGGTTTCAGGATAAACCTTGGAGAAATTCTTGGACATGGCTAAGTGTTGGAAAACTAGTCCAGGTGGCCTTTGATCCATGACATTTGATAAATTTATTTTCACAAGTACAACCCTTAGCGGGCATTTCCAAACGACCTCTCAAAATCATGTTTTCAACACTTAGGCAATTTCTTGTGTTTCTCAATATGCAAAATAGTATTTTTCTTACTTTTGGCATATTGATATTTTGCATATGTGACCATTGTAAGTCAGCCTGAAAATGTGGTTGGATAGACTTTTCAACAAATAAAATATCCATTCCAATTGATGAACCTATTGACATACGCCCAACATCTGGCAAGCATTTGAAAGTGGTCTTCCAAACTACTTATTGACACTTAGACAAATCTCTTCAAACCCTAAGTCACCAAGGTGATTTTATTTTTTCATCAAAATTGGAGAGTGAGACATCCAAAATGTGAGGAACACCATACCGACTCAACCATGCCAATCTTCTCTCCTGCAACCTCATCATTTAACCTTGGCGGGCATTTTAGTGGGATAGTGCAAATGAAGGTGAGAGGCACTTTTGGCAGATTGATATCTTCCTCCTCAGAGTCTTTTTGGGAAATATGAAACCATGGTTGGATGCAACAACAAACATAATAGACCCTATCACTTTCATATAATTTTTCTCATCATCCTATGAGAGGTGGCAAGCATTTCCTTGAGGCCACTGAGGCAGATTTTACCAATAATTCCATACTTGGACAATTTGTCCAAAACCTAAGGTGGATTTTTTATTTCACCCAAAACCTGAACTAATGCTACTAGATAATTTATTATAGCTTACTGGTCACACCTATTTTTTTTTCAATCCTAGCCTCATCTTCATTTTCCCTAGGCAGGCATTTTACTGAACTTTGGTGTAAGACGGCCTGAAACCCTGTTTTGGCAGATCCATATCTTCTTCCTCGGGCATTATAAAACCAATGCGAGAACACGGTTAGGTATAAAAAACATACACCTATAGGATGACCATGTGTTGCAGTCCTTTTCTTCAATCCACAAATTATGGCAAGCATTTCCCTAGAGCAATTGTGACTAATTTGACCAAAAATCCTTCTTTTGGGAGACCTGTATCTTCTTCTTCAAGGAGTTTTTCTGAGAACCGGTGCCATGGTCAGATATAAATTTCAAAAAAATATGGGATGGCAGGTCATGGAGGGCATTTTCTTCTTCATATGAATTATGGTGTTCATTTTCATAAGGCAGCTACTTTAGGGCAGTTTTTCAACACTTAGTCAAAATCCCCAAATTATCATACCGTTACCAACTACTACCATAATGTAACAATGATATCATGAGACATTAGGAAACCAACATGTGTTTTTCAACCTCATCACACATGCCATATTAACACTTATTTTTTCATTAATGACCTCCTTTGACATCAATGACAACCATACTCAATAGTGTCCTTGTGCTAATAAAATTCATAGGGTGACATAAATCTGTTCCTTGTTGAAGTGGTTATCCACCCATGCTTTTAGTTTTCCTTATGATGGTCACATGTGCAAGAAATCAATCTACCAAATTAGGAAAAATAATGTTTTGCATATTCAGAAATTTGGCTAAGTATTGACCAATATTCCAACAATACATAAATAATTTGGCATACCTTGACGATTTCTATTATATTCCAAATTCCATAGGTGAGGTGTCATTCTTCGTGGTTTTTTTCCATTCTCTTCTTTACCATTGAATTTTTCTTTGTTTGTAGTTCTATAACTATGGTTCTTAGGCAGAAAGTGCTTATACTCATCAAACACTTCCTTTGCTAAACTCCTTGAACCATCTCCCTACAATGTCTTTCAACTATCATTCTTAAAATTCTTCTTCTTTGCAAGCCCCTGCAATCAGAGCAAGGGCAATAACATTTTCCATCTCCCCTTGCCTCTAATGTCACTCTAAACTGAGCAAGCTTCCTTGCATTTTCATTCATAGTGAAAAATCCTTATAGTGACAAGTAATTGTCTTACCTACACCATACCAAACAGTAATTTGTCAAATACATTAGATATAAGTATATTTCTAAATGCAGTATATTATATACCAATTTATATAAAGAAAAACATGAAGACTGTGATGAATAGGATTTTCATTGATGACAACATTAATGACAATAATTTTCGAAAAATATGGCAATTTGGTGAAAAACAGGAAAATGACCAAGTGTTGGAAAACTGGCTCAGGTAGCCTTGAGAAAATTCCCACTAGAAATTACAAGTGTATTGAAGAAAATGCCCGCACCATATGGGGGTCTTGTAGATTGATATTTGGCCTACCTGACCATGTCTTCATATTGTATTGAAAGTATCTGAGGAAGAAGTAATGAACCTGCAAAAACAGTGTTTTAGGCAGATTGGACCAGACTAAAAAAATTGTCTAGTGTTGGAAAAACTAGCTCATGTGGCCTTGGAAAAATGCCCGCCGTACCTTATAGGTGTATGATAAAAATTATCTGAAGCTATCATCCTACAGCTTGTTGAAGAGGCTATCTCACAATGGTCTCAGTTATCAAAGAAGATGTTTTATGACAAAGATAATGGTCTTCCAAAATAGAGTTTCAACCTGTTTTGCACTATTCCAGTACTGGAAAAATTGCCTCAGTGGCCTCAGGGAAATGCTTGCCCTATCTCATAGGATGATGAGAAAAATAATATGAAAGTGTTAGGCTATAGCTTGTGGATGGGTGCATCTAACCATGGTCTCAATTATCCTATGGAGTGTTTTATGACAAAGATATAAATCTTCCAAAAGTAAGAAAAATATTATTTTGCATTTTAAGAACACAAGAAAATTGGTTGTGTTAGATTCAGGAAATTGAAAAGGCATTTTGAAATGCCCGCAAGGAGGGGTTATTTTGATGATAAAATTCATCAGGTAGCATAGGAATGTTCCTTGGTGAATGAACTATCCATCCATACCTTCAGGTTGTCTTATCATGGTCTCATATGCAAAATATCAATTTGGCAAAAATAGGAAAAATAATATTTTGCATAGTGAGAACAAAAGAAATTTGAACAAGTGTTAAAAACATGAGTTTGAGAGGTCAGTTGGAAATTCCCTCCAAGGGTTGTATTTGTGCAAGTAAATTTATCAAATTTCATGGATCCATTCTTTGGTAAGTTTTCCAGCTGCTCATTTCTTCAGGTCTCCATAGAGTGTTCACACGTGTCAAATATGAGTCTGCCAAAATGGGAATAAATGTGTTTTGATGTTCAAAAGAGGTTGAGAAGCTATTTTGAAATGCTTTCCAGAGGTTGTGTGTGTGTCAAAATATTTATCTTGTGATATGTTCTTGTTCATTGTTGAAATGGATATCTAGCCATGCTTGTAGGTTTCCTTATGGTGATCACATGAGGGAGAAATCAATCTGCCAAAGTAGAAGAAAAATTGGTTTTACAAGTTAAAAACAATTTTGTTTGAGTGTTGAATTAAACAGTTTGGAAGCCTATATGCTGATGTGGACAGTACTGAAGACAAGATACTAATGGTGTATGGACAAAGTTGAGACAGGGTTGCAGTATGTCGTATGTTGAATGGCTTGCTAAGTACAGAATGAAGACTTGTTGATTGGTATTTTTGATGTGTGTGCCTATGGAAAAATTTGGAAGAGTGTGATGTATCGATTGTAATTTGTAATCTAAAATTTGTATAGGGAGGTTGGGTGGAGCTGGGGAAAGACTTATTGGTCTTTTGCCAAGTTGAAGCTTGTTTAGATGTTGTAGCATGCCAGTCAGTTGTAGCTGACTGAACCATTCTGGTGCATGGTGCCATCTTATGGGTTGTAGCCCATATTGGAGATTGAAGTCTCCACTCATATAAAGATTACAAAACTATATCTTGTGTCCCTTGTGCAATGTCTTGATAGTGATGTGTTTAATTGATGAATGACATGTGCCTAGTTGTTATTATTCTTTGATAAATATGTTGTTGAAGCAATTGTGAAATGATGATATAAGATTGGTAGAAAAAGTTGAAATTGAGATGAAGCCTTACTCACTGATTCACCCACCCCCCTCTCACTGAGCATTGTGTGTAAAAGACTAAAGTTTTCATTGATTCCAACAAGTTTTGTGCAGTGGCCTTTGATTTACTCACAAGGATACCTTGATAGTTTGGGCATTCGAACACTAGGTTGCCCAAATGATCCAAATGAAAGTTTTCCTTCTACTATGGAAAGCGATTAACACTGTGTCAATGAACAATAGCTTAGTGGAGCATCGGGTCTATAAAAAATATGAATTGGCTAGATTCATTGTTGACTAGACCCTCTTGTTGCAATTACTCTAGTTTAAATAAAAGGATGGAGTTTCAGGGTTAAATTCATTCGTAAGGTACATGACTCAAAGAATACAACTGTTATTTTGAGCCTCAATGTTAGTTTGTATCCCCCAAAAAAGGATGCATGCTTACCTTTTATAAATTTACGGCTAGATGATTGTTGCAGAGTATGACTGATCTCTCTGTTTTGGATATGGTTGATAAAGAAATTTGGGCTCAATCATTCGCAACTATAGAAAATGTGCGAAAATGCATGAGTCAGGCGGCACAACGGACGGACGATTCCATGCACATTCTCACATTACGCTTTCAATTATGGAAGGATTGATTTTTTAGCCTGGAGACTCCATAGACACTTTGTGTTCTTGTCAGAGAGGGACTGGGAGGTAGCTGATGCAACTTGTTAATCATTTTTATAAATAAAACACTTCTTTCAGACAAGGTACCCCTTCACCCAGACCCAACAGATTTGTAACACAAAATAAAATTTTAAATCTGAGTAGAGTTGTGAAGCTTCAACAAAAAGAGAAGCCTGCTCTAACTCAGTAAGGATAATTATTAATGCCATTACAACTTGACCTGCGCATAAACAGCCTTTGACACCTGGCATTGGTTTCACCGGTGTGCAAAGATAGCCATATATCGTCGATATAGAGACGGGAAATTCGTTGTAAATTAAAAACGTCAATATTGCCACGGTTTCTCCGCCATGATAAAAAAAAATGAAGTATTGATCCATGAATGTTCAAAACGTGGAAGTATTTCATGGAAAAATATGCCCAAATGTATTAGTGTTACTTTCGAAGGTAAGGCTTCTCTTTGGTTTTATTTTTTACCTTTGAATTCAATTTCTAGCTGGTTAGAATTTAAGAATGTTTTTAGAGATTCTTTTGAATATTATGATATAATTGAAATTCATCAAAATATGAATCAAATGCAGGTACATGATGGAGAATCAATTTGGGATTTTAACACACGTTTTCGACAAGTGTATTACAGCTTACATGAAAGAGATAGACCTTCAGCACAACTCACTTTCTTTTGGTATGTTAGGTCTCTTCCCAAGACTATAGCAATGTTTATTTTGCGTGAAGGGATAATAGATTTCAATAAAGCATGCAAAGAGGCCCAAGAGCTTGAAAAAGACTTGAAAAGGTATCCTTTAGACTGTTTTTCTCCTTCTGTTTCATATGATGTAGAATATGGTGAAGAAAAACTGAATGTTTCACAAATTGTTCATTTAAATTCACAAATTATTGATCTATACAATGAAGTTATGTCCATTAGAAATGAAATTAATATTCAAAATACTTTACATGGTTTGAAACAAATAGTTTATGCATCTAAAATTCAATCTTCTTTAGATACCAAAATAAATTTAGTTGAAAATTCCAATCATCATTCTTTTGTTTCAAATGGATGTAAGTATGATGAATTTTGCACATTTTCCCTTCATTCTTTGGAATCTCAATTTGAAATTATCGAAGAAAATCTTAATTCTAACACTTCCAATCTATGTAATGAACAATCTGTTCAAACAACTTTTGAACATTTTCCTTTTTATCAATTTGATCATCCAACTATCAATGAAAATTAATAATTAGGAAATAATGAAGAGGATTTTCTATCTATTTCTAATGATTTTAAAAGTCCTTCTTTTATAAGTGATATTCACTCTTCTTCATTTAATCAAAAGATGGATCTTAGGATAGAATGTTTTGAACATACTAATTGTCCTTTAGATTTTAATGAACATATTCTTGATTATAATCATTTTGAGAAATCTTCATGTCCTTTATCTTCATCTTTTAATCCTAATTCTTATGAACAAAATGAGAACGACAAGTCTTTAGATGATGAATTGGTTGAAATCAAAAATGAATTTCAAAATATTTCTTTGAAATACACTATTTCTAAAGAACAGATTTTAAATGAAAAGTTATTTCGATCAAACAATTTGAAATTAAACAAACCTCGAGCACTTGATGGGAATGAACGTTTAAAAAAATCAAGAAAATGAAACCAATCATGTACAAGATTTGAATCCTGTCATTTTCTTTCAATGCAATAACGATGATATATTTCTAAAAGAAATATTCTCCACTTTCAATTTTGATGAAGCTCTTTTGAATCAAGATCTTAATAATTTCCAACCCACTTTTTATGATCCAATTTATTTATGGTTGGAACAATCATTTTTAAACCATTTTCCATGTCATTTTCATTTCTTTGTAAATAAGAAGTTTAGTTTAGTTTTTTCGATTTTTGGATCTCCATTTTTAAGATTTTTATTAATGATGCATCGTTTGTCTTTTCTTGCAGGTTTAAAGTTACTTGATTGGCTCCATTGGAAATTCGATTATACTTAGTTGTGTTTATTTTTTAGAGTATTTTAGGAGTAGGTGTAGAATAGATTAGTTTTGTTAATTTATTTAGTAATTAGATTACTCTTTTGGGTTTTATTCAAATAAAAGATTTGTAACGACAAGGCAAGTCCAAGTTGGAAATGACGCTTCTTCATATGCATTCAGGGTAGTATTTTTTATCCTCTTTCACTTTATTCATGATCTCGCTTATTATTGGTTCAAGGCATTCATGTTTGAATTTTCTCTTTAGTTTTAAATTATAATGATCATGTCATAAAATGTTTTGAATTAATTCATTTTCAAGTTTTAAGAGCAAGGATATTTTGAAAGAAGACAAAGTAATTAAAATTAGAACATATTCATTACACAGATTTTGATATTTTCCGGATATGCACTTAAAAGAAGGGGTTTTAACATATTGTTGTCACAAATTGCACATAATTTAGTTTAGTATTATTTCATTTTATTTCTTTCTATACATAATTTTTAATAAAGAAAGGTCTCATTCTCCTAAACAAGTTTATGTGACAAATAACAATGTTGATCGTAATCCTTCAATGAAGGGGAATGCATTTATGTTAAGAGTTTTATGATAATCAATTCAATTAATCGATTCAATACATTTTAATTTTCTGAATTGATATATTTACTCTCTTTACAATAACAAATTCCTTTAACTCTACAAATATGATGACAATTCCCATTTTTGTTCACATAAGACAATTTGTTAAGGCCTATTTTTTTATAATTATTTTTCATTTCTTTTAATTTAGTTTTCTAAATAAAAGGGTTTCAATTGGCTCAATATCTCATGTGGTGAATAATACTATCAATTGAATCTTTAGAGTAAAAGAATCTGTAATTACATTTAAGGGGTGCTTTTACAAATGTAACTGTAATCAATTCAAATAATTATGTACGATTTTGGAATTAATACTATTTGATCCACTATCTATCACCCCTATTACAATAGAAAAAATTATTTTCTACAACAAAACTTTAAACACATATTTTTCCACCTGAGATTTTAGTCATAACTGTAAATCCTCGTTTGCTTTAATTTATTTAGAGTAGATTACTTTTCGTTTCATTTTCGAATTGTTTGATTAGGTTTGTATTTCTTAATTTGATAATCATTTGTGTTCAGGTGAAAGGTTAAAATGTTAATTATCGAAAAAATCAATTCCAATCGATTTTACAATTCCTTATTTTGAATCATCATCAATTTATCAAACCTTTTATAAAAATTAATTGATAGGGGATTGTTGATCCTTAGTTAATGATACTCTGGGGTAAGTTAGTTATTCCAAGCCTACACCCTTTGAAGTCTTATATGTGAAGGAATCTTTAAAAGGTGATTTTCAAGAAATGACTATCCCTTTTCCTGTGGTGGAACACTTTCCAAGTTTTACCTTCATACATAAACTTAGCTGTAGTGATTATCTTTTTAATTATCACAAGTCAATACACAAAGCTATTTTAACTAATTTCTGCATTATTTTCTAATTGGATCCTTCTTTGAGAGCAAATGAGTGAAGCTTGAATTGTTATCATCCCAAAACTCTTAACTCCATCCCGCTCTCTTAAGTAGTATGGTCGCTTCCCCATCCATTAAGTAATCTCTTATGAGATTAACATTAAATGTAGCTCGATCCTCTTCTTTAACATCTCTAGGAGGAAGTTGGAAAACAGGGGGTCTTATTACAAGCCGGATTGTTCATGATCATACCTTCTTATGGAATGACTTTATCGATATCTGGTCATCGGTTGCAACGAATAGGGACTCTAGAAGCCATTGCTCTTTCGGTATTTCTGTGAACCTTATTTTGGGAATCTTTTCCCCTGGTCTTTTTTTATGCCTCTCCTTGTGGGCATCTATTTGCGAGGTGTCCTGGTTGCCCACAGAGCCAACAAGTGAGCTTTTGCTTTTCTTGAGCCTTAAAGGTTTTCAGCTTTATATCATTTGGAGTATAGTAATGGGTATTAGGAACCCTCTTGTAATGTGCTCTCTTTTGAAACCTATTAGGAGGTTTACCAAACTGAGAATTCTTTTGAGGTCTTCAGACACTCATGATTCTTTTCAATATTTTCTTGGCCTTTCTTTTCCTACGAATCGGATCTTCTATTGATAATCCATACTTAGCACATATTGATTTGCTATCAGGAAATCTAGACATTTTTTGAATAGATTTATTTACCTTAGTGCTAGTACATAGGCCAACTAGAGCATAAGTAATAATAGAGTAGATTTCTCCCCAAGTGTAGGTTTCATAGGGAATTTGAAAAATTCCTTGGGCTTTAAAGTAATCTACATATTTACTGGGGAGAGCAGCAAGGTATACTTGTTTCCAAAGCAGATTTTGCTATCTGCTACCTCATAGATGCGCTGCATCCATTCCCTGTGGAAATCATCATTTAATTAGCCATACTCTTACATTTTGAGTTCATTAAAAAAAGAGAATGCTTATCAGATATTTCGTGCTCTGCTCCACATTGATGGGCAACAATTAGAATCCACTTCTACCTTTCCCCCATTCAAAAGTATTCTTCTTGAAGAAGAAGAGAAACAATCTAAAGTTGTCCCTCTAGTTTTGGATAAAGAAGAATCTCAAATGAGTAACACTGATAGAAGAATACATGTTGTTTTAGAACAAATAAATTGGACAAATGTTGCTTTAAGAGGAATGGCTGCACATACATTTTTCACAAATGATTATGCTCGTAGGAGACATATTGACCAGCTACAGGTCACCATGAATGAATTAGTCTCCTCAAACAATTCCCTTTCTCTAAATATTTCCGAAATTAGAACTGAAGTCACAATAATGGCCTCTGAAGCCAAAAATCAAAGTGCAAAATTGGAAGAGTTACAAGACTCTTATTTTGGAATGACCCATAAATTGTTTGAACTTGATGAGAAAATAGAAGATATCAAGTACCAAGTTAGACAAATCCAAGCAGATCTTCCTTCAAAAGACCAACCTGATAGAGAAATCCCCCTCTCTAATCTTTTTACTAGACCAATTGAAGGAATTTCTAGTGTTTATCATTCAGAAAAGTATGAAATCAAAGAAAAATTTCCCCTCCATTTTCCTAAACAAAGAATTGAGGCAGATTATTCCCTTGTTACCCAGCTTGCAACAGAATGGGCTTTGCCTGTTAAAGAAATCCTTCAATGGAACATGTCTAGGCCCTCAGCTCCAAATTTGTATGGCAAAGGAAATTTAGTTGAAGTATCACCGTTTTCTGAAGAAAGCTACCTAGAGTGGAACATTGATAATATGTCTGTAGGACAAATCAGACAAGTGTTAGATAGAATGTATGTATCATACAGAATTATGTGCATGAAAGGAAAAGGTGAGATAGAAGCATGCAAATGTCTTATACAATGTTTTACTGGTACTCTAGCCAAATGGTGGGAAATAGAATCATCTCTTGCACTTGTGGAAAAAAATGGAAAAAGAAGTATTAAGAGATGATGTTGGAGATATAATTTTCCATGATTACGGAAAGCCACAAAGTGATATGATTGGTGCTCTTACCACTATGATCCTAGAGCACTGGTGTGGAACAGAGCATGAAATATCTGATAAGCATTCTCTTATTTTAATGAACTCAAAATGTAAGAGTATGGCTAATTATGATGATTTCCATAGGCAATGGATGCAATGCATCTGTGAGGTAGCAGATAGCAAAAATATGCTCTGGAAACAAGTATACCTTGCTGCTCTCCCCAGTAAATATGTAGATTACTTTAAATCCCAAGGCATTTTTCAAATGCCCTATGAAACCTACACTTGGGGAGAAATCTACTCTATTATTACTTCTGCTCTAGTTGGCCTATGTACTAGCACTAAGGTAAATAAATCTATTCAAAAAATGTCTAGATTTCCTGATAGCAAATCAATATGTGCTAAGTATGGATTATCAATAGAAGATCTGATTCACAGGAAAAGAAAGGCCAAGACAATATTGAAAAGAATTAGGAGTGTCCGAAGACCTCAAAAGAATTCTTAGTTTGGTAAACCTCCTAATAGGTTTCGAAAGAGAGCACATTACAAGAGGGTTCCTAATACCCATTACTATACTCCAAATGATATAAAGCTGAAAACCTTTAAGGCTCAGGCAAAGCATAAGCTCACTTGTTGGCTCTGTGGGCAACCAGGACACCTTGCAAACAGATGCCCACAAGGAGAGGCATCAAAAAATACCACGGGAAAAGATTCGCAAAATAAGGTTCATAGAAATACTGAAAGAGCAATGGATTCTAGAATCCCTATTCATTGCAACTGATGTGGCTCATATATGCACATCACTGATGCCTGCCCCAGAAGCCCTTTTATTAAGCAAGAAGAAGTTCATATAGCTCAAGGAAATTATAGTTCTAGTCCTGAAACTTCTGAATTTGAAAATGACACTGATGATTTGTCTGAATTAGAACAGGAAGTTCTATTTATTTTTCATAACTATCAATGTTCAAACCCAAATCAATGTTCTTGAAGCTCTACAGAAGAATCATAAATGGATGAAAGCATAGAAGAAACAGAGGAAGAACTCGACAGAAAAATGCCCAAACTAAAAGTTTGCATGGCATCAAGCAACACAGGAAAAGATGCACAAATGCTTGCCCAAATCCAAGCATTACCTAAAGGAGAAATGAAGGCATCCCTCATTGACTCTTTTTTCTGAAAACTATGATGAAGACGACACAAAAATCTCATGATGAAATGTCTTCAAGTAAGAAGCCTGTATTTTTTTATGCTTCTTTTGAAAAGAATACCAAATCATTCATAAAGCATAACATGAATGAAAGATTACAGCCTCTCACATTGAATGATTTAGGTAAAGACTTAAATAATTTGAAAAGATAAGTTTCTGATTTGAAACACAAAGTTCAAGGTCTTGAAAGTCGATTTTTGGAAGAAAATGCATACAAAGTTGATCTGTGGGCTCGAGATGAAATACAGAAACTTAAAAGAGGTGCTCCTTCAGAAGAAAGATCAGAAGAAGAGAACATAAATAGAAACATTAGTATATTTGATACTAATATTCTTGAAGGCCTTAATTCTATGAAAGTTTTGTCTATTGAGCATAAAAAACCTTTGGTACTGATACATTTAAAAATTCAAGATAGAATTTTCAAGCTCAAAGATATGATTGACTCTGGTGCAGATGTAAATATGCTGTATAAATATCTTATTCCAGCCAAATATTGGAGAAAAACTTCTCATGTTATTACTGGAGTAGGCAATACTCAAATCTCCTTCGGATATGAGATCCCCAAAGCAACATTGTGCTTTGAGCAACATTGTCTGGATATGAAGTTTTTCCTCTCAGATATTCTGGTTGCCTATATTCTTGGCACTCTTTTCCTTGCAGCAGTCGAACCTTATGGCTCAGCAAGAACTCCAGAAAGAAAACCTGCATTCTTCATCACTCTACCTAATATAAAAATTAGACAAGGTTCTGCAAAAGCTATCCGAGCAACCAAAGTCGTCCTCCCTTTTGTCTCTTCTCCACAAATTTCAACAATGGTCCATATTGCCATGACAATCCAACAGAAAGAGAAAAAGATCCAAGAATTGAAAGATTTGAAAGAAGCTATGAGAATAGAAGACCAATTGAAATTGCCACAGGTTCAACAAAAAAATTCACATCTCAGAGAACATTTTGAGACTCAGGTATGTTCTGAAAACCCAATTGCATTTTGGAAAAAATCGAAGTATTTTATTCAGATTCCCTATAAGGAAGGATATGATGGAAAACCTTGTAAAAGCAGAGCAATTCCCATGAATTCCCATTTTCAAAAATTATGCGAAGAAGAAATTAAAGGACTATTATCAAAAGGACTTATCAGACACTCTAAGAGTCCTTGGAATTGTTATGGGTTCTATGTAAATAAAAACTCTGAACAAATAAGAGGTGTTCCATGACTTGTTGTGAATTACAAGCCTCTGAATAAAGTTCTTGCAGATGACACATACCCAATTCCTCATAAGTCGAGTCTAGTAAACAGAATTGCAGGAGCTAAGATATTCTCAAAGTTTGATCTCAAGTCTGGATTTTGGCAAGTAGCCATTAAAGAGGAAGATAAGTTCAAAACAGCCTTTAGTGTTCCTGTAGGACATTATGAATAGAATTTCATGCCATTTGAGCTCAAGAATTCTCCTTCCAAGTTCCAGAGGGTGATGGATAATGTGCTCAAGCCATACTTTGATTGGCTGATTGTATATATAGATGATATTCTTGTGTTTTCAAATTCAATTGAGTAGCATTTTAAACATTTGGAAACCTTGTTAAAATTTGTCAAAGAAGTCGTATTGGTCCTATCAAAAAAGAAGCTTGAATTATTCCAAACCAAGATCAAGTTTTTAGGGCATGTTATCTCCAATGGAACGTTGATCTTGCAACAACATGCAGTCGAATTTGCTGATAAATTTCCTGACAAAATCCTTGACAAAACCCAACTGCAAATATTTTTGGGTAGTCTTAACTATGTCAGTCATTTCTACAAAGACTGTGCTAAAGATCAAAAGATTTTGAATGAAAGATTGAAGAAAGAAGCGGTTCCCTGGACCCATGAGCACACAAGAGCCGTGCAAAAAAGCAAAGCAAGAGTAAAGACTCTGCCTATTCTCTATGTTGCAGATGATGATCTGCCAAAAATTGTTGAAACTGATGCTAGTAATGAAGGGTGGGGAGCAGTTCTTGAGCAAGTAAGGATCAAAGAAAATAAAAAGAAGTCAGAAGAAATTTTACAATTTGCTTCAGGGGTTTGGCAAGATGTAGAGAAAAACTATGCTGCATTAGACAAAGAAATCAAGGCTGCACTAAATGCTGTGCAAAAATTTGAAAATTTTCTGATTAACAAAAAGTTTGTTTTAAGAATAGATGTTGCTGCCATGAACAAAGTCTTGAACAAAGAAGTTAAAAAGGCCAGTGAGGCCAAGTTCGCAAGATGGCAAGCTTTGTTTTCAAACTTTGAATTTGATATTGAACATATTAAAGGTTCTGAAAATTGTTTGCCTGATTTTTTGAGCAGATAAAATATCTTACAGACTGCAGAAAAAAAAATATCAAATGAACCTGCCTCCTGTTTAATCATAGTCAATGAGTGGAAAAACAATCAGGAAGAAACCAGAGAAATTCCAGAAAGCATAAGTTGGACCGTATACAAACAACAATGGAGACCAACCTAGCAGCTTCGAAGCACTCAAGTGATTGATAGGAACCTGCAGCCATGTTCTCTACTCCCAAGGCTTGTACCAGAGATTCGACGAAGGCCCACTTCCACAAGTGCTATTCCAATTTTGATGTATGACAAAGCACTTAGAAAATCCGTAGATGCATCACAAGCATTGATATATAATTTTCATGATGTCAAATCTATTTAGCAAAAATTTTATGTCGCTCCTGCAATAGAAAATCAGTACTACTACATAAATCGTCCACGAAATCTTGAATGGCGGCCAACAGAACATGCAGACCGAATCTTTCCTGGCACTCCTTACAATTATTCAGAATACAAATAGATGTGGTGGGAATTTTTATGCAAGGACAATTCTGACAGGACATATGTCTCCCTTCTCAAGTTCGGATCTGCCAGAACAGCTCTATAGTTTGATATCCCTGATTGGTTCTTCAATTGGTGGAAAACATTTGGCATCAACCGAAGCGCAGTGGACCCTTATATCATTGAAAGCGAATATGAAGGACATGGTGTTGGACTTGATAAAATAAGAGATCTGTAAGAATCCGAAGTCATGGATGAAAAACAAGTGTTTGGTTGCTTTTTGAGTAACCATCATCAATGGTTAGTATGTATGAAGATTAAAGTGCAGAATTTACAAGGACAACCTATTATTATTCGCCAAATATACACCAAAATGTGGGACACATTGTATTATGATAACCAATATGGTTCAATGTACTCTTATTAATGTCTTTCAGACCAACTATGGTGTCTGACATTTTTTGTGGGATTCTGTAAAAATATCCACTGTGTAACCTTTAGTCTTCTCAATAAGTTTTCTGTGGGATTTGATTCTTTAAAATCTCCACTTTGTTCATAAGATTTCTGGACGAATCTCTGTAACTCGAAGGACTTCTTCGAATTTTGGTGCGGTTTGACCCACATTATAGAGAATCTACGGAAAATATAGTACTATCTTTATTCCTGTCAAGGACATACATGTCTCGACACTCTGAAAAGTAGGATTCTACTTGTCCCCCGAATTTCCAATAAATAAGGGGCGAAGTAAGTCATTTGGATCATCGGAGTTTGGATGTTAGAGCTCTGAAAGTAAGTCAGAATTTGAGTGTGGGAAATGAGCAGAAGGTAGGTTCGGCGCCTTTGAGTTCCCAAGTCTGAGTGTGGGAAATGAGCAGACGGTAGGTTCAACACCTTTGGGTTCCCTAGTCCATCAAATAATCTGTATGCTGGATCTTTTCATATCTATCCTATGTGATCATTGTGTAAATTGCTATCAGGCGTTCTTAATAAAATAAAATTTTCTTTCTCTTGGCTCTCTGTTGTCTGAGATTCATCCAAAGTTCATCTGAGGTTCTCTTTGGATGAATCTCAGACAACAGAGAGCCAAGAGAAAGAAAACTTTATTTTATTAAGAACGCCTGAAAGCAATTTACACAATAATTACATAGGATAGATCTGAAGAGATCTAGCATATAGATTCTTTGATGGACTAGGGAACCCAAACGTGCCGAAGCTACCTTCTGCTCATTTCCCACACTCAAATTCGAACTTACTTGCAGAGCTCTAACCTCCAAAATCTGATGATCCAAATGACTTACTTCGCCCCTTATTTATAGGAAATTCAGGGGACAAGTAGAATCCTACTTTTCAGAGTGTCGAGACATGTATGTCCTTGAAAGGAATAAAGCTAGTACTGGCTTTTCTGTAGATTCTCTGTAATGTGGGTCAAACCACACCAAAAGTCAAAGAAGTCCTTCGAGTTACAGAGATTCATCCGAAAAGCTTATGAACAAAGTGGAGATTCTAAAGAATCAAATCCCACAGAAAACTTATTGAGAAGACTAAAGGTTACACAGTGGATATTTTTACAGAATCCCACGAAAACTATCAGACACCATAGCCAGTCTGAAAGACATTAATCAGAGTACATTGAACCATACTTGTTATCATAATACAATGTGTCCCACATTTTGGTGTATATTTGGCAGATAATAATAGGTTGTCCTTGTAAATTATCCACCTTAATCTTCATATGTACTAACCATTGATGATGGTTCCTCAAAAAGAAACCAAACACTTGTTTTTCATCCATGACTTTAGATTCTTGCAGATCTCTTATTTTATTAAGTCCAACACCATGTCCTTCATATTCGCTTTCAATGATATATGGGTCCACTACGCTTCAGTTGATGCCAAATGTTTTCCACCAATTGAAGAACCAATCAGGGATATCAAACTATAGAGCTATTCTAACAGATCCGAACTTGAGAAGGGAGACATATGTCCTGTCAGAATTGTCCTTGCATAAAAAGTCCCACCACATCTGTTTGTATTCTGAATAATTGTAAGGAGTGGGAGGAAAGATTCGGTTTGCATGTCCTGTTGGCCACCATTCAAGATTTTGTGGACGATTTATGCAGTAGTACTGATTTTCTATCGCAGGATCAACAAAATTTTTTTGCCAAATAGATTCAACATCATGAAAAGTATATATCAATGCTCGTGATGCATCTGCAGCTTTTCTAAGTGCTCTGTCATACATCAAACTTGGAATAGCACTTGTGGAAGTGTGCCTTCGTTGAATCTCTAGTACAAGCCTTGGTAGTAGAGAACATGGCTGCAGGTTCCTATCAATCACTTGAGTGCTTCGTAGCTGCCAGGTTGGTCTCCATTGTTGTTTGTATTTGGTCCAGCTCATGCTTTCTGGAATTTCTCTGGTTTCTTCCTGATTTTTTTTCCCCTCACTGACTATGATTAAACAGGAGGTAGGTTCATTTGATATTTGTTTTTCTGCAGTCTGTAAGAGATTTTCTCTGCTCAAAAAATTAGGCAAACAATTTTCAAAACCTTTAATATGTTCAATATCAAATTCAAAGTTTGAAAACAAAGATTTCCATCTTGCGAACTTGGCCTCACTGGCCTTTTTAACTTCTTTGTTCAAGACTTTGTTCATGGAAGCAACATCTATTCTTAAAACAAACTTTTTGTTAATCAAAAAAATTTCAAATTTTTGCATAGCATTTAGTGCAACCTTGATTTCTTTGTCTAATGCATCATAGTTTTTCTCTGCATCCTACCAAACCCCTGAAGCAAATTTTAAAATTTCTTCTGACTTCTTTTTATTTTCTTTGATCCTTACTTGCTTAAGAACTACTCCCCAGCCTTCATTATTGGCATCAGTTTCAACAATTTTTGGTAAATCATCATCTGCGACATAGAGAATAGGCAGAGTCTTTACTCTTGCTTTGATTTTTTTCATGGCTCTGGTGTGCTCATGGGTCCAGGGAACTGGTTCCTTCTTCAATATTTCATTCAAAATCTTTCGATCTTTAGCACAATCTTTGTAGAAATGACTGACATAGTTAAGACTACCCAAAAATCTTTGCAGCTGGGTTTTGTCAAGGATTTTGTGAGGAAATTTATCAGCAAATTCAACTGCATGTTGTTGCAAGATCAACGTTCCATTGGAGATAACATGCCCTAAAAACTTGATCTTGGTTTTCAGGATTCTTTTTTGATAGGACCAAATCGGCTTCTTTGACAACTTTTAACAAGTTTCCAGATGTTTAAAATGCTGCTCAATTGAATCTGAAAACACAAGAATATCATCTATATATACAATCATCCAATCAAAGTATGGCTTGAGCACATTATCCATCACCCTCTGGAATTTGGAAGGAGCATTCTTGAGACCAAATGGCATGACATTCCATTCATAATGTCCTGCAGGAACACTAAAGGATGTTTTGAACTTATCTTCCTCTTTAATGGCTACTTGCCAAAATCCAGACTTGAGATCAAACTTTGAGAATATCTTAACTCCTGCAATTTTGTTTACTAGACTCGACTTATGAGGGATTGGGTATGTGTCATCTACAAGAACTTTATTTAGAGGCTTGTAATTCACAACAAGTCGTGGAACACCTCTTATTTGTTTAGAGTGTTTATTTACATAGAACCCATAACAATTCCAAGGACTCTTAGAGTGTCTGATAAGTCCTTTTGATAACAGTCCTTTAATTTTTTCTTCACATAATTTTTGAAAATGGGCATTCATGGGAATTGCTCTACTTTTACAAGGTTTCCCTCATATCCTTCCTTATAGGGAAGCTGAATAAAATACTTAGCTTTTTTCCAAAATGCAGTTGGGTTTTCAGAACATACCTGAGTCTCAAATTGTTCTCTGAGATGTGAAATTTTTTGTTGAACCTGTGGAAATTTCAATTGGTCTTCTATTCTCATAGTTGCTTTCAAATCTTTCAATTCTTCAATCTTTTTCTCTTTCTGCTGGATTGTCATGGAAATATGGACCATTGTTGAAATTTGTGGAGAAGAGACAAAAGGGAGGACGACTTTGGTTGCTCACATAGCTTTTGCAAAACCTTGTCTGATTTTTATATTAGGTAGAGTGATGAAGAATGCAGCTTTTATTTCTGGAGTTCTTGCTGAGCCATAAGGTTCGACTCCTGCAAGGAAAGCAGTGCCAAGAATACAGGCAACCGGTATATCTGAGAGGAACAACTTCATATCCAGACAATGTTGCTCAAAGCACAATGTTGCTTTGGGGATCTCATATCCCAAGGAGATTTGAGTATTTCCTACTCCAGTAATAACATGAGAAGTTTTTCTCCAAAATTTGGCCGGAATAAGATCTTTATACAACATATTTACATCTGCACCAAATTCAATCATAGCTTTGAGCTTGAAAATTCTATCTTGAATTTTTAAATGTATCAGTACCAATGCTTTTTGATGCTCAATAGCCAAAACTTTCATAGAATTAAGGCCTTCAAGACTATTAGTATCAAATATACTAATGTTTCTATTTATGTGCTCTTCTTCTGATCTTTCTTCTGAAGGAGAACCTCTTTTAATTTTCTGTATTTCATCTCGAGCCCACAAATCGACTTGTATGCATTTTCTTCCAAAAATCGACTTTCAAGACCTTGAACTTTGTGTTTCAGATCAGAAACTTCTCTTTTCAAATTATTTAACTATACCTAAATCATTCAATGTGAGAGGCTGTAATCTTTCATTCCTATTATGCTTTATGAATGATTTGGTATTCTTTTCAAAAGAAGCATCAACAAATACAGGCTTCTTACCTGAAGACGTTTCATCATGAGATTTTTGTGTCGTCTTCATCATAGTTTTCAGAAAAGAGTCAAGGAGGGATGCCTTCATTTCTCCTTCAGGTAATTCTTGGATTTGGGCAAGCATTTATGCATCTTCTCCTATGTTGCTTGATGCAATGCAAACTTTTAGTTTGGGCATTTTTCTGTTGAGTTCCTCCTCTGTTTCTTCTATGCTTTCATCTGTTTCCGATTGTTCTATAGAGCTGCAAGAACACTGATTTGGGTTTGAACATTGACAGTTCTGAGAAATAAATAGAACTTCCTATTCTAATTCAGACAAATCATCAGTGTCATATTCAAAGTCAGAAGTATCAGGACTAGAACTGAAATTTCCTTGAGCTATATGAACTTATTCTTGCTTAATAAAAGGGCTTCTGGGGCAGGCACCAGTGATGTGCATATCTGAGCCACATCGGTTGCAACGAATAGGGATTCTAGAAGCCATTGCTCTTTCGGTATTTCTGTGAACCTTATTTTGGGAATCTTTTCCCCTGGTCTTTTTTTATGCCTCTCCTTGTGGACATCTGTTTGCGAGGTGTCCTGGTTGCCCACAGAGCCAACAAGTGAGCTTCTGCTTTTCCTCAGCCTTAAAGGTTTTCAGCTTTATATCATTTGGAGTATAGTAATGGGTATTAGGAACCCTCTTGTAATGTGCTCTCTTTCAAAACCTATTAGAAGGTTTACCAAACTGAGAATTCTTTTGAGGTCTTCGGACACTCCTAATTCTTTTCAATATTTTCTTGGCCTTTCTTTTCCTGCGAATTGGATCTTCTATTGGTAATCCATACTTATCACATATTGATTTGCTATCAGGAAATCTAGACATTTTTTGAATAGATTTATTTACCTTAGTGCTAGTACATAGGCCAAACAGAGCAGAAGTAATAATAGAGTAGATTTCTCCCCAAGCCTTAGGCTTCATAGGGCATTTGAAAAATTCCTTGGGCTTTAAAGTAATCTACATATTTACTGGGGAGAGCAGCAAGGTATACTTGTTTCCAGAGCATATTTTTGCTATCTGCTACCTCATAGATGCGCTGCATCCATTCCCTATGGAAATCATCATAATTAGCCATACTCTTACATTTTGAGTTCATTAAAATAAGAGAATTCTTATCAGATATTCCGTGCTCTGTTCCACACCGGTTCTCTAGGATCATAGTGGTAAGAGCACCGATCATATTACTTTGCGGATTTCCATCTTCATGGAAAATTATATCTCCAGCATCATCTCTTAATACTTATTTTCCCATTTTTTCCACAAGTGTAGGAGATGATTCTATTTCCCACCATTTGGCTAGAGTACCAGTAAAACATTGTATAAGACATTTGCATGATTCTATCTCGCCTTTACCTTTCATGCACATAATTCTGTATGATACATACATTCTGTCTAACACTTATCTGATTTGTCCTACAGACATATTATCAATGTTCCACTCTAGGTAGCTTTTTTCAGAAAACTGTGGTACTTCAGGTAACTTTCCTTTTCCATACAAATCTGGAGCTGAGGGCCTAGACATGTTCCATGGCAAGCTCTCTTTAATAGGAAAAGCCCATTCTGGTGCAAGCTGGGTAACAAGGGCATAATCTGCCTCAATGCTTTCTTTAGGAAAATGGAGGGGAAATTTTTCTTTGATTTCAGACTTTTCTGAATGATAAACACTATAAATTCCTTCAACTGGTCTAGTAAAAAGATTAGAGAGGGGGATTTCTCTATCAGCTTGGTCTTTTGAAGGAAGATCTGCTTGGATTTGTCTGACTTGGTACTTGATATCTTCCATTTTCGCCAGCGGCTTCCTTCGACGAAGATGAAGCTTGACAATTTCTCAGCTCCAACTGTTTCTTAAACAAACTCCTACACGAACTCTTACATGAACCTTCAAATGGATCAACACTTGTCTACTCCCATTAGTAGCCTCCTTCCTTTCGGGATTACAGACCTCTTGTGCTATTCAGATCCTAAGAGAACTTTAGATGAACTTTGGATGAATCTCAGACAACAGAGAGCCAAGAGAAATAAAACTTTATTTTATTAAGAATGCCTCATAGCAATTTACACAATGATTACATAGGATAGATCTGAAGAGATCTAGCATACAGATTTGTTGACGGACTAGGGAACCCAGAGGTGCCGAAGCTACCTTCTGCTCATTTCCCACACTCAGACTTGGTAACTCAAAGGCGCCAAAGCTACCTTCTACTCATTTCCCACACTCAAATTCTAACTTACTTGCAGAGCTCTAACCTCCAAACTCCGATGATCCAAATGACTTACTTCACCTCTTATTTATAGGAAATTTGGGGGACAAGTAGAATCCTACTTTTCAGAGTGTTGAGACATGTATGTCCTTGACAGGAATAAAGCTAGTACTGGCTTTTCCATAGATTCTCTATAATGTGGGTCAACTTGCACCAAAAGCCGAAGAAGTCCTTCAAGTTACAGAGGTTCGTCTGGAAATCTTATGAACAAAGTGGAGATTTTAAAGAATCAAATCCTACGGAAAACTTATTGAGAAGATTAAAGGTTACACTGTGGATATTTTTACAGAATCCCACGAAAACTGTCAGACACCATAGTCAGTTTGAAAGACATTAATCAAAGTACAATGAACCATACTGGTTATCATAATACAATGTGTCCCACATTTTGGTGTATATTTGGCGGATAATAATAGGTTGTACTTGTAAATTTTGCACCTTAATCTTCATACGTACTAACCATTGATGATGGTTACTCAAAAAGAAACCAAACACTTGTTTTTCAGCCATGACTTCGGATTCTTGCAGATCTCTTATTTTATTAAGTCCAGCACCATGTCCTTCATATTCGCTTTCAATGATATATGGGTCCACTGCACTTCGGTTGATGCCAAATTTTTTCCACCAATTGAAGAACCAATCAGGGATATCAAACTATCTGAAGTTGAGAAGGGAGACATATGTCCTATCAAAATTGTCCTTGCATAAAAAGTCCCACCACATCTATTTGTATTCTGAATAATTGTAAGGAGTGCTAGGAAAGATTCGGTCTGCATGTCCTGTTGGCCACCATTCAAGATTTTGTGGACAATTTATGCATTAGTATTGATTTTCTATCACAGGAGCAACAGAAAATATTTTCCAAATAGATTCAACATCATGAAAAGTATACATCAATGCTTGTGATGCATCTGTAGCTTTTCTAAGTGCTCTGTCATACATCAAACTTGGAATAGCACTTGTGGAAGTGGGCCTTCGTCGAATCTCTGGTACAAGCCTTGGGAGTAGAGAACATGGCTACAGGTTCCTATCAATCACTTGAGTGCTTCGTAGCTACCAGGTTGGTCTCCATTGTTGTTTGTATTCGGTCCAGCTCATGCTTTCTGGAATTTCTCTGCTTTCTTCCTGATTGTTTTTCCACTCACTGACTATGATTAAACAGGAGGCAGGTTCATTTGATATTTGTTTTTCTGCAATCTGTAAGACATTTTCTCTGCTCAAAAAATCAGGCAAACAATTTTCAGAACTTTTAATATGTTCAATATCAAATTCAAAGTTTGAAAACAAAGCTTTCCATCTTGTGAACTTGGACTCACTGGCCTTTTTAACTTCTTTGTTCAAGACTTTGTTCATGGCAGCAACATCTGTTCTTAAAACAAACTTTCTATTAATCAGAAAAATTTCAAATTTTTGCACAACATTTAGTGCAGCCTTGATTTCTTTGTCTAATGCAGCATAGTTTTTCTCTGCATCCTACCAAACCCCTGAAGCAAATTGTAAAATTTCTTCTGACTTCTTTTTATTTTCTTTGATCCTTACTTACTTAAGAACTGCTCCCCACCCTTCATTACTGGCATCAATTTCAACAATTTTTGGAAGATCATCATCTGTGACATAGAGAATAGGCAGAGTCTTTACTCTTGCTTTGATTTTTTGCTGGTGTGCTCATGGGTCCAGGGAACTGGTTCCTTCTTCAATCTTTCATTCAAAATCTTTCGATCTTTAGCATAGTCTTTGTAGAAATGACTGACATAGTTAAGACTACCCAAAAATATTTGCAACTGGGTTTTGTCAAGGATTTTGTTAGGAAATTTATCAGCAAATTTGACTGCATGTTGTTGCAAGATCAACGTTCCATTGGAGATAACATGCCTTAAAAACTTGATCTTGGTTTGGAATAATTAAAGCTTCTTTTTTGATAGGACCAAATCGGCTTCTTTGACAACTTTTAACAAGGTTACTAGAAGTTTAAAATGCTGCTCAATTGAATCTGAAAACACAAGAATATCATCTATATATACAATTAGCCAATCAAAGTATGGCTTGAGCACATTATCCATCACCCTCTGAAATTTGGAAGGAGAATTCTCGAGACCAAATGGCATGACATTCCATTCATAATGTCCTGCAGGAACACTAAAGGCTGTTTTGAACTTATCTTCCTCTTTAATGGCTACTTGCCAAAATCCAAACTTGAGATCAAACTTTGAGAATATCTTAGCTCCTGCAATTCTGTTTACTAGACTCGACTTATGAGGGATTGGGTATGTGTCATCTACAAGAAATTTATTCAGAGGCTTGTAATTCACAACAACTCGTGAAACACCTCTTATTTGTTTAGAGTGTTTATTTACATAGAACCCATAACAATTCCAAGGACTCTTTGAGTGTCTGATAAGTCCTTTTGATAACAGTCCTTTGATTTCTTCTTCACATAATTTTTGAAAATGGGCATTCATGGGAATTGCTCTGATTTTACAAGGTTTTCCCTCATATCCTTCCTTATAGGGAAGCTGAATAAAATACTTATCTTTTTTCCAAAATGCAGTTCGGTTTTCAGAACATACCTGAGTCTCAAATTGTTCTCTGAGATGTGAAATTTTTTGTTGAACCTGTGGCAATTTCAATTGGTCTTCTATTCTCATAGCTGCTTTCAAATCTTTCAATTCTTGGATCTTTTTTCTCTTTCTATTGTATTGTCATGGCAATCTAGACCATTGTTGAAATTTGTGGAGAAGAGACAAAAGGGAGGATGACTTTGGTTGCTCGGATAGATTTTGCAGAACCTTGTCTGATTTTTATATTAGGTAGAGTGATGAAGAATGCATCTTTTCTTTCTGGAGTTCTTGCTGAGCCATAAGGTTCGACTGCTGTAAGGAAAGGAGTGCCAAGAATACAGGCAACTGGAATATTTGAGAGGAAAAACTTCATATCCAGACAATGTTGCTCAAAGCACAATGTTGCTTTGTGGATCTCATAACCCAAGGAGATTTGAGTATTGCCTACTCCAGTAATAACATGAGAAGTTTTTCTCCAATATTTGGCTGGAATAAGATCTTTATATAGCATATTTACATCTGCACCAGAGTCAATCATATATTTGAGCTTGAAAATTCTATCTTGAATTTTTAAATGTATCAGTACCAAAGGTTTTTTATGCTCAATAGCCAAAACTTTCATAGAATTAAGGCCTTCAAGACTATTAGTATCAAATATACTAATGTTTCTGTTTATGTGCTCTTCTTCTGATCTTTCTTCTGAAGGAGCACCTCTTTTAAGTTTCTGGATTTCATATCGAGCCCACAAATTGACTTTGTATGCATTTTCTTCCAAATATCGACTTTCAAGACCTTGAACTTTGTGTTTCTGATCAAAAACTTCTCTTTTCAAATTATTTAACTCTTTACCTAAATCATTCAATGTGAGAGGCTGTAGTCTTTCATTCCCATTATGCTTTATGAATGATTTGGTATTCTTTTCAAAAGAAGCATCAACAAATACAGGCTTCTTACCTAAAGATGTTTCATCATGAGATTTTTGTGTCGTCTTCATCATGGTTTTCAGAAAAGAGTCAAGGAGGGATGCCTTCATTTCTCCTTTAGGTAATGCTTGGATTTTGGCAAGCATTTGTGCATCTTCTCCTTTGTTGCTTGATGCCATGCAAACTTTTAGTTTGGGCATTTTTCTGTAGAGTTCTTCCTCTGTTTCTTCTATGCTTTCATCCGTTTTTTATTCTTCTGTAGAGTTGCAAGAACACTGATTTGGGTTTGAACATTGACAGTTCTGAGAAATAAATAGAACTTCCTGTTCTAATTCAAGCAAATCATCGGTGTCATATTCAAAGTCAGAAGTTTCAGGACTAGAACTGAAATTTCCTTGAGCTATATGTACTTCTTCTTGCTTAATAAAAGGGCTTCTGGGGCAGGCATCAGTGATGTGAATATATGAGCCACATCGGTTGCAACGAATAGGGATTCTAGAAGCCATTGCTCTTTCGGTATTTCTGTGAACCTTATTTTGGGAATCTTTTCCCCTGGTCTTTTTTTATGCCTCTCCTTGTGGGCATCTGTTTGCGAGATGTCCTGGTTGCCCACAGAGCCAACAAGTGAGCTTCTGCTTTTCCTGAGCCTTAAAGGTTTTCCGAGCTTTATATCATTTGGAGTATAGTAATGGGTATTAGGAACCCTCTTGTAATGTGCTCTCTTTCGAAACCTATTAGGAGGTTTACCAAATTGAGAATTCTTTTGAGGTCTTCGGACACTCCTGATTCTTTTCAATATTTTCTTGTCCTTTCTTTTCCTACAAATCATATCTTCTATTGATAATCCATACTTAGCACATATTGATTTGCTATCAGGAAATCTAGACATTTTTTGAATAGATTTATTTACCTTAGTGCTAGTACATAGGCCAACCAAAGCAGAAGTAATAATAGAGTAGATTTCTACCCAAGTGTAGGTTTCATAGGGAATTTGAAAAATGCCTTGGGCTTTAAAGTAATCTACATATTTACTGGGGAGAGCAGCAAGGTATACTTGTTTCCAAAGCAGATTTTTGCTATCTGCTACCTCATAGATGCGTTGCATCCATTCCCTGTGGAAATCATCATAATTAGCCATACTCTTACATTTTGAGTTCATTAAAATAAGAGAATGCTTATCAGATATTTCGTGCTCTATTCCACACCAGTGCTCTAGGATCATAGTGGTAAGAGCACCGATCATATTACTTTGTGGCTTTCTGTCTTCATGGAAAATTATATCTTCAGCATCATCTCTTAATACTTCCTTTTCCATTTTTTCCACAAATGCAGGAGATGATTCTATTTCCTACCATTTGGCTAGAGTACCAGTAAAATATTGTATAAGACATTTGCATGCTTCTATCTTGCCTTTTCCTTTCATGCACATAATTCTGTATGATACATACATTTTGTCTAACACTTCTCTGATTTGTCCTACAGACATATTATCAATGTTCCACTCTTGGTAGCTTTCTTCAGAAAACTGTGGTACTTCAGGTTACTTTTCTTTGCCATACAAATCTGGAGCTGAGGGCCTAGACATGTTCCATGGCAGGCTTTCTTTAACAGGCAAAGCCCATTTTGGTGCAAGCTGGGTAACAAGGGCATAATCTGCCTCAATGCTTTCTTTAGGAAAATGGAGGGTGAAATTTTTCTTTGATTTCAGACTTTTCTGAATGATAGACACTAGAAATTCCTTCAACTGGTCTAGTAAAAGATTAGAGAGGGGGATTTCTCTATCAGGTTGGTATTTTGAAGGAAGATCTGCTTGGATTTGTCTGACTTGGTACTTGATATCTTCAGTTTTTTTATCAAGTTCAAACAGTTTATGGGTCATTCCAAAATAAGAGTCTTGTAACTCTTCCAGTTTTGCACTCTGATTTTTAGCTTTAGAGGCCATTATTGTGACTTCAGTTCTAATTCCTGAAATATTTAGAGAAAGAGAATTATTTGAGGAGACTAATTCATTCATGGTGACCTGCAGTTGGTCAATATGTCTCCTACAAGCATAATCATTTGTGACAAATGTATGTGCAGCCATTATTCTTAAAGCAACATTTGTCCAATTTAATTATTTTGAAATAACCTGTATTCTTCTATCAGTGTTACTCATTTGAGATTCTTCTTTATCCAAAACTAGAGGGACAACTTTAGATTGTTTCTCTTCTTCTTCAAGAAGAATACTTTTGAATGGGGAAAAGGTAGAAGTGGATTCTAATTGTTTCCCATCAATGCTTTTCCACTTATGTTTAAGACTTTCTATTCCTTTTTCCTTTTCAGAATCCATCATTTGTACTAGCTGTTTTTTAGAAATATTTTTTCTCCATTGATAGAAGGAAATCCAACAATCTTGATTATTCATATAGGATTGCCATTCTTTTGCTAAGCTTTGCTTTTGTTTTGCGGGGACTGATGCATTGAGTTCTACTGCATCCAAATGAGAAAGGAGATCCCAATTTATCATTCTCTTCATCCAATCTTTATCTACTTGCCATTTTTTGCAGCCTTTTATGAGAGTAAAGAATTTATGCATTTCAGGGATAGAAGGCATTTGGATATCAGCTGGTAGAGGATTATTGAAACGACAGTCAGGGATGACTGTGTTGGCTTGTTCTATGTATCCTAGACCATACTTGGGCATACCAGGAGGTCTGTAGTAGCCTAAGATTTCTTTGAGTCTTGGGTCATCAGTTTCCAGTGCATGGATGGAATGTATCATTAAGACATGATCATCATGGTGAAAACTAATATCAGCACATTTGGGATGAGGGCAAGATTCTTTGGACAAAGTAGGTGGAGAAAGATTTTTGCGAGGATTATGGTTTTCATGTTGTGTAAATAGGATAGTATTTTCTTGCTCTGAAGTAGAACAATCACCACGCTGGGCTGCTAAGCTCTGAAGAGATATGAGTTGAGAGCAATTGGGCCATTTGACAGAAAAGGGGACAGATCCCAGTGATGACAGCAGAGGCTGTAATGAAGTATGAAGGCAGTGTGCAGGCATAGGAGATGCAGATGGAGGGAAGGAGATGATGGCAGAGGAGGATCCTTCCTGGATATTTGCAGTAGTGATTGCACGCTGCTTAGGGATGCGGGGAGTATCAAAACCCAATGAGATGGAAATGATAATTGATCCCATTTAATAGTCTGATGTTCAATTTTTTTGTTCAGGGGACCAATAAGGACCAGATTACTAGCCTGAGAATCTTGGCTAGGAGAATGTAGAACAGCAGGATACATGGTATTAGTGTGCCGAAAACATCCTCTGGTCTGGATAGAGATATTGGGCATATCTTTGTAAACTGCGGGACATCAATATTTTTTATAGCACCAGATTTATTATGTTTACCAGAAAAACAGTATTCAAATGTATCATAGCATCATCATCTTAGCCATGAAATCATGAAGAATTAAAAATTTTATGTTGCGGTTTGATAATTCTGGTCGGGGAGTTTATGCTTTTTACTGGTCTAAATACAGAAATAGCATTACGGTTAAAAGTTTATCAATTCACTTGATGATTAACGCATCAATGAAAGGATTGACTCGCCACTACATTGTTATCTCGTCAAATTGCAATCTTCCATCATTGATGAAACGCAAAGGACATTTCGTTTCATTGTGTTTTGATAATATTCTTCTTTTCCATTTTTGTAATATTAATTTTAATGTGCAGATTGATGACGAGAAGATAACAAAGATATGAAAACCATATGGTTAATCAACGAAGAAAAAGTATTGAATGTTACGCGAGGTAGTTCACCATACAATGGGATCGAGATTGACCTGTCAAGAATGAAATATCAAACTTGAGAACAGCTGGAGTCATCACGCCTACGATGGTTGAAGAAAAGACGGATGTTGTTGTTCTTTGCATCAATCATATGTGAGATCGCAGAGATATTGTTTTGACTAGGGATTTGGAACGATAACGAATTTTCAGCACCAAGATGGAGGGCGGTTTGGAGGAACCCGATTGCTTATATAAGCAGTAACAAATTCAGCTGCAAAATGGTGGAGGCCGCGCAGAGCTAAAGGGTTTTTCTTGATGTTCTGTAAAACGCTACTACCTGGACAGATCTGGCAGCACTCGACAGTATGATGGGACGCTGCCAGTGGGGGAAGACAATAGCCGGGGAATTTGGAAAGAGAAAATCAGCCAAGATACCGCAGAAACTATGATTAGTGCAGGTCTTGTAATTTGTTAATAACTTTCAGTAATACAATGAAAGCATTCTCTTAAATTCTCAATCGGTTATTGGTCAAGTTGCCTTCATGATATTGATTTTCTTACTTCAAATTGCTTATCGAATACTGTTAATCTTCTGCAATTTATAAGTGCATTTATCTACAATTTTGGTTTATCTCTGCTCATGATTTATGCATGATTAAGAGTTTAATAGAGTTTATTCAATTAAAACTCTTTATATATTTCTGCCGATGATTCACAGAAAGTTATAAGTTATGTTAATTTTTCAATTAACATATTAATCAGAAGTTAATATTGAATGTTCCTCAATCCTTAATTTACCACCAGTCAATTTGGATTGATTGATAGTAATTTGAGTAGATAAGCAATTGAATATTTTTTACATTTCCATTAAATTGATGAATCTACTTAAGGAAACTTACTCAACGGAGGCTTTAACAGGGTTATCTACCCATCTACATATACTTCTACTAGATCTTTTAGTTTTGAATGCTCAACCTTTCCCAAGTATGTTCAGAATGGTTTTATGGTTGAGCCTTCCATTTGATTGTTTATTAATCATTGCCAAACAAGGAGTATAGTTTTCATTTGATAGTCAGACTGCATTGATTATACATTACTTCATTCTCTATCTATCCAATGTTTAAAAGGTCATAAAAAGACAATATATTAAACATAATAGTTTTGAAATAAATAATATTTCCTATACTTTTAGAAATTTGATAGCCTTATTTTTTTATTTTTCTAAGAGATAGTAGATGGGACATAAGTCCTTCCAAGAGAAAATATATTTGTTATAATTACAAAATTAAATAGCAAAGAAAAAATAATACATATTTTCTAAATATGCCACATTCTATGAAGTTAAATACAAATTGCATACCGAGGTTATGGTTGTCATATATACTAACAAATTGCATACCGAGGTTATGGTTGTCATATATAGTAGGGATGTGGGATGCAGTATTGGTATGGGCGTGCATATGGGAAATATAAAGAACGGTCATAAATTTTACGAGTGCCAAATATTATGGTCTATAAGTATCAACATAGGTCTGGGTATGATTTTGATAAAGGAACAATGGATATCTTGCAAAAATTGCCTCAGTTAGATGGAAGTTATGAAGCAATTTTAATAAAGGGGTTGGTGATTATTCAAGGTACTCTTGGAATTAGGAAAACCTATGCGGATTAACCATTGGGATTGTCATTTCTAATATCTAGTACAATCCTACTATGGCCATGTGTTATACTAACCGAGATTAGTTCCTAGAATCCTTTTATTTTATAGAAAATAATATTGTTAAGCAAGGTGGCAGATTACAAATGAAATTAACGGTTGAATCTAATCTTGAAAGAAATTAAATTTGGTGATAACTATAATTCTATGCCACTTTGTTCTATACATAGAAAATTAAGTCATACTAAAATTTATTTGGAATAATGGATCAAAGTTTAAGTATTTTGTTTGAGATAATGACAGATATCAAAGGCTATGTTATTGGATATAAATTCAACACAACAAAGTGAATCCCTCTATATCGAGTATTAAATTAATGATCAAACAATAGAAGATATGGTTAAAAGAGATGGAATATTAATTAGTGGATGATAAATATAGTTAGAAATGAAGGGAAATATAAAATGTTGTTAAAGATGGTTGTAACAACATCTAATCCATTATCTTAACTAGATAAGGCTGGTGAACATGATGGTATTCCTACTAATGATTATAATGGTATTGATATTGATGATAATTAAGTTGTACTTGTGATTCTATCTAATTATTATTCTTCAACAAATATATCATTGGAAGAAATCCCCAATTTTGAGCATTTATGACTATTACCCATAAAATCAAGGATCAAGATCCATATTATTGGTTGTAGATTTCCATAAAAAAAGTTGAGGAGGAACTGCATCACTTTTATGATATATACAAAAAGGTCTATGATGGGGCACTTCACCTTGATTGTAAGCTCTGCTTCTGAATTTAAGGAGAGGCAAAATTTGTGGGAATGATAACCACTAGGTAGGATATAAATTATTACATTTTCTAGGTATTGAGAATGGAAATAATGGTGATAAAAGAGGTTTCTTGGGTTTAGGACGCCAGTTTTAGTTTTGTGTGCATTTGATCCTTCACCTTTCTCATTCTCCTTGGAAATTGCATTTGGTTGTATCCTTCTATTGTAGAATATGGCTTTGAAACCAATTACAAATTGGAGATATCCACATTTGAGTGAAATAGAGGGATTGAGAACATGACCTTAAGATGATAAAGAATAGTGAATCCTTCAATTGAAAGAATAATATTTGATCTCTATTCTTCCTTGTGGGACCATTTTAGCATAACTAAGTATGAAAAAATTAAAGGAATTAGAGATGATGTGTTTTCTTAGATCATAAACCCATGGAATCTCAAAGAAGTGACACCAACAACAAATTTAACGTAAGAGAAGCGTGGATTGTTTCGAAACTTAATGCTTGTCTTCTCAGACAAGGGTATAACAACAATAAAATTTCAATTATGACAATGTATAAGGGCTAGATGAATAAAATTTAAAGAGACCTAAATGACCACCTTCATTACATGAATAACCAAAATGAAAATGAGAAGATAGATGATGAAACACCAATTATTCCTCAATCTTGATCCGTGGATATAACTACTAGGGATAAGAATGTAATATTATTATAACATATCTAGTGAGGAGTAGTAAAATGCTAGGAATCAAAGGGTCGAGAGGAAATTTTTGGTCATTGTAGAAAATAAGGTCTTTATGGAAATATCTAGAGGAAAGAATAAATTGTACATCATTAACAATGTTCTAAAAATAATATGTGAGAGTCAATAATTCAAAATTCTAGTCTATATAAATAATATGTGGGAGTATATAATTTAGAAATTAGATAGTTCTAATTCCATTAGGTAGACATTAACACTAACATAAAATAAAGACTCCATAGCCAAATATGTTAGACAAGTGGAGGGTGGAGGGAACAATATAACTTGTGAATATCAATTCAAATGCATCTATGCTTTCCCAAGGAGGTTCCATCCATCAAGCCGTGACTCCATCATATTCCTAAAGCCTTGTTCACATAAATACAAGGCAACGTTCATCACTCCACTAAGATATTATTAAATTGAGCACATAGATCTGTGGACAAACACACAACTCACATGATAGATCAGACAATTTACTCAGTTATTGAAGAATGAAATAGTGCAAAAATGTCTTGCAGCTGTGAATGCTTTTCATTAATCAAAGAGTAATTAGATAGATAATTACAATGAAGTACAATGGATTTAATAGCCATAAGCAATTCGAATCCACATGAGGAAGTTCGAATTGATTAGACTCTACTTGACTGTAGGTAACCAAGACCTTGTCTAAATCACTATTGGAGGACTCAATAGTTAACTGACCTTGTCTAAACCATAACCAAAGTTCATCGGAGCTCTAAAACATAACTCCAGTGTTACATTCAGTGTTGACTAAGGTTAACTAACAGTGGTAGGTGAGAAATGCACCCCACATGTGTTCAGTCAAGTAAACCTAGCGCTAACTGAATGTAGAGGACTAGAACTGAATGTAACTGACTCCTAACTTAGCTTGACTAGTCATTAACTGAAGTGAACTGACCTTGGTTGGTTTCGGCACTTGCAATGGCTTCCTAAATTGTAGGGATTGGTCTAGGAGGCTCCTAAACTGATGCAATCAAGTGCAATCAGTGGCAGTGAGCCTCAATTAGTGTTCCCCACACTTTAGTAACTAAAACATGTGCCCCAATTAGGTCAAGTGGACTCAATGGTGTTAGTGACTATAAATAGACTGGATGGACTCCCGATTTAGACATATGACCAAATTTGGACAAGGGAGGATTAATAATCCTAACAGATATGACTCTTCATATAGATTGTCCTCCTGTTAGGTTCTCATGTGCAAGATTCTGCAGGGTTGTGGCCACTGCATAATCTTTCCTTGTTATGTTGTCATCAAGAATGACATCTACAATGGATGATTGCAATAATCCATGTAAACTAAAATATGGAAGAACTTGTAAACTGTAAACATTATTAAAAAATTTCAATTGGGACATCAACTAAGGTTTCCATGCTTTGAAGACCCTCATAAATTTATTTGTGATCAACCATGTGATTAAGCCTTGGAACTTGGATTTGAGCATATTTCTAGAGAAAAGGTTTGAAAAATATTCCTTGACTTCTCTTGTTGTATCTTCATGTTCAACTTTCTTCGCCACTAGAAAATTGTGTCCTCCTCCTTGAGAATAGATACAAGGCATAATAGAACCATGGTTGTTATGCCACATATTGATACATTTAAGGTTGTATTTTACTTGTTTTAGTTTCTTGAGATAGCTACTAAAGTAGAAAATACTGAAAACTATTCCAAGGTGTTGAGCCATGCATATTTGTTTTGTTGCTTTGTTTTGTTTTTAGGTTTTAAAGTAGTAAGCAATAAGGGTTTGTCCTCTCATTTATCTACACCAATTATTCCATTTGGGGGGGGGGATGGGGGGGGATTAGAGAACCATGCAAATTCATCGTCCACAATAGGATTCAAACCTATGACTTATTTGAGCATGTGCATTGTAGAGCAATTTCTTTTAGAGGAATCTTACAATGCAAATGTGAAGACAAGGTAGTTTGGTAACAAGGGTATTGAGCAAAAATCACTTGATTTGATGGATAATACCACAAATGTTTCATGCTCAACGTCCAATCCCTGTTTTATAAACACCTTGGATTCAATACTTGAGTAAGAGGAGGCAAGGTAAGATTAAAGAACATTCATTTTTTGGAAATGTGGTTTGAAAAAATTATTAATCTAGTTTCCTTTTGTAACAAAACATTTTTCTTATAGTGCCTCATAGTATTTTTCATTGTTCATGTGCTAGTTAGTAATATAGGTTTGGTAAACCATTCTTAAGCATATTTTCAGCTATTGTTATGTTATCTAATATTTCTATTAAGAGTAGAGTTCCTTTCAATACATTTAAAAGTTTTAAGACATATTTTTCCATTGAATTTACTTGCATATATTGTTTAGTCAAGCAAATATTTGGGTTATTTAGTTTGTTATGTTTTAAGAAAGTATAATAAAGTATGTAAGTATACATACATACATAATGCAATTAGTGGAATTTTTAGTCCTTTAGCTTTATGAATAACAAATTGTATGGACAACATACTTTAGGCATCATAAATTCACACGTCCCTTATGTCAACCATTACCATATTGTTTGTACTTATTTTAACTTGGTCAAGGTTTCCTTTCAATATTTTATGTGTTGCCATTTTATCCATAGTATGTTCCTTGTCAGATAAGTCGATAAGGAAGATAGAATTTGTTGTTTTAAATGAAATATGTTTATTGTTGTTGGACTATTAAGGTTCCAATTTATATCGATACACGTTTTTTTATGGAAATACATATATTTAGGTGAAAACATATAAATGTCTAGTGAAATGTTTTGGACTATTAAAAAACTCAGACATAACCTTTCAAATTTCTTGAAACATAACTTTTATGGATATTAATCAATGCATACAAAGATAGAAAAACATATTTATTAAGAAGGGATGAGCTCTTCAACTTAGACTCATTCACCATGAATAGTAGTGTTTGCACCTAGGCAAGGATTGAGTGTGTAATTTACTCCAAAAAATCTTTATTATAATGTTTAAGGTCGTAATTAGAATGCATAATTTTATTTTTTCTAGTTAATATTTTGCATTTGGGATAAATGAGTCACTTTCAAAGTAAACTATAGTAAATACTATTATAATTTTTTTTTAAAATCGTATCCCATTCTCTTCGTTGTTAGGCTAACATTGTTTTTTTTCCAACTTGAAACACTTATCTAGTCTATAGACTTTGTAACAATCACTCAAGTAATGAGTTTCAACTTTAGTTAGTTTCATATTTCTCCTATATATTGAGAACCATTGTTGTTTTAATCTTGCATATAATTGAATGTAGGTTTGTAAAGGTGTTTATAGAGCATAGATATATAATCTAGTCTTCTCTTCCAATAATCAATTATTGGCAATTTCAAGTGACAAGGGAACGATTCACATTTTTGGCCTCAATGCATCAAGACATGAGAAAATCCAAGTAGTGTCAATGCTATACATGGTCTCTTAGGGACAAAAGCTATGGTGGTAGTCTAGTCATTCCCTCATCAATACCTAATCTTAGCTCTTCACTAATCTCAGCTCTTTACTTTATTCTATGAGGGGTAGTATTTTGAGCTTGAATTTTGATATGTAATATATGTATATAATTGTGTTGCATGTTCAAGGTAATTTTAATCACTTCTATATTTCACTTGCTTGAGGAATTAGAATTTATTGTACATTTTGGACATCAAAATAACGCTACTGTCATTGTTCGCCTAAATGGAGGGTAACTTGGGAAATCTATATTGGTTAAATATTATAGTTTAAATGGATTTATTGGCATCATTGATATTTAAGAAAATTAAGACTTGACATAATAAAACCAATGCAGAAAGGGATTCCTCTACGTAAAAGATAAAATTCCTTAACTAGCATTATTATTTCATGTATGCAACTTCTATAGAAGTGATCTGATCTTGTAAAGAGTGTCCAAAAGGTGAAAAAGAAGTATGTAAGACTTCTAAAGTCATATCAATTGAGTGATAACATATGTTTATTCATTTGGTACTACAAATGGTGGAAAAATGGTACAAAATAACTATGTGGTAATTTTTAAATTAGATTAATCTAGTTATAAACAATGTTTGTTTATTAGGGATTTCACTTCTATTTAATTCGAATTTAGTTAAAATGAGATTGTTTTTCCTTGAAATAAGTATTATGTAGTATTATTGTTGTATTGGTGTAGTATTATTATACAATATCACTGTAACACAAAATGCTCTCAATAAAACATTCTAATTTATATATTATATATTCCCTAGGTATTTATATGTGGACTTTTTTTAATCTTTGGGTATTTTGTGATGAATAATTTCAAAGTTGTAGTATGATATGAATTGTACGAGCCCAACTAATTTTCTTGTCATGAATAGGATGCAACTGATGAGTGAGCAAATATATGAGCTCATCTAAGTCCCTTTCCATGACTAGGATGCAAGTATTTATGCATAGAGAATTTATGTCAATGTTTAAGTTACATTTATCCTTTCGCAATATCTCATATCAATCTAAAAGTAGTCTAGAGAAATTTGTTCCATAATCCTTCTCAGTTGTTATGGAAAAGCTTCATGTTTGATTATGTTTCTTTCTCATTATACAATTTTGAAATAGATACTTGTAATTATAATTCAACTACTATTCAATTCCATTTATAAAATTGAAGTACATGTTTCTTAAGAGACAAGCGACTTCAACATGGAAGGTCTACTAGTTTATGCATCCTAATAATGCTACATAATCAAGGTAAAAACATGAATGTTAACTATACATTCTACATTGTTTGTTTTGAATGAGAAACATTCCTTCTAAATCAATAATTAATACAAGCCCATTTCTTATATAAATTCAGATATCTTATGCACAAAAAGAATGCATTGATGGGGTATATTGTATAGATAATAATGGAATGTATCAAGTGATATATTAGCACATTAGTTTGTTCAAGTTTTTATGCACTTGAAAAGGTTATCATCCCATGTTTTCTTTCTTAGAACCAAGATTCCTCTAAGGTTAATTTGCTCAAAATGTGGTGTTAATGTTGATGCCTATAGTTATCCCTCATTTCAAAATGTTTTTCAATTAATTTTGGCACATGAATTTGATCAATAGATATTTCCATGCATTTTACCTATGATTGTTTTTATGACTAAACATCAATTAAAATGAAATATGAATTTTAAAATATACATGCATTTCATAAGTCATATAACCCATTTGAGTGTGGCACTTACTCCATGGATTGGGAAATCGAAGATTAGTAAAATGGTGTGAATATGTGTTAAAAGGAAGTAAATGGCTCTTGGTGATCACAAAATCCTTTCTCTAATTCACATTCTACACTTAAACGTTTTATTGTGCATACAAATTCCTATAGATACATTGATTTATCTATTAAGGTTTATACCAGCATAGGTAAGGGCCTAGCTGCTATGTAGCTATTTTTCTTGTATATTATTACCAATGAGTTGATGATATTTAAATCAACACCCATTTCAAATTAGTTATCAATCCATACATGATGGTTAAAACTACTATATCCAAGCATTTATCTATGTCTTATGTTTTTTTTGCTATAGATTTTTTTCATTAAAATGTTATCCATCCCTTAGATTGACTCTTGTGAAAATATGGGCTCATGATCAGGTTTCCTCCATATTTTCCTTACTTGCATTCATTTATTAGTCCTCAGTACATTCTTATGTTAATTATTTCATTAGTTATTTGGATGGAATATGGTCTAGTCCATGGTTTCCATGACCTCATTTTTGTGAATTGTATACCATGTTGTTACTATTTTGGATCTTTGTGAATTTGTTACTCAAGCTAATTGTGATAATGGATTTTATTTTTCTCTTTGAAATAAATTACAACTTCTACAATAGGCTTACCTAAGTTTTAAATATATTTGATAGTTATGTTTATTATGTTGGAAATCTTAACTTGAGCATTGACCCTTCATCTTTACATTTTTCATTTGATACTTATCCTTGACTGTGCTAAATATTGAACATTATTCACTTATTTGAGAGTATAGTTTTAAATATTGAATTTTTGGGCTTATTTATTAATGAGCTTTAATGGGATTTGAAAACTCCACCTGACACCTATAATTTAATGATCTTGCCTAGTTATATTGAGAATTATATAGCTGCTTATATATTAATCCACACAACGAATTGAGTTTGCAGGAATAATTGTTACATCCACCTTCATCTACTATTCACTAAATCCACTTATCATAGCTTGCTAGAATTAATGTTATCAAGCATTCCTACTTATATATTTATATTATATATTTGAAACTCTATTTTGTACTCAATATGTATTGGTATTTTGGCATTTTATGTTGCATTCACTTTTACCCATTTATTAAAATAAATTGTATCTTATGGTTTGATGAAATATATTTGGCCTTGGCCCATTTATGAAATTTATTTAATTGTTGTGCACGATTTATAGTTTTAATTGTATATTTGTATAGAATCTCAACTAAATTTATTTGATTCAAAGAGAATTTCTTATTATATCCCTAATTTGGTCTTAATACTATTAAATATTAGAGATATACATGACTTTGGTTTGTAATTTATGGTTTCTTACATGTTTCAAAATTGTTCACAATTTAGCCAACTCATTTAACATGGTTATATCCCATTTTTTGGTTAACATTTTTACTTATTTGTGATATTAAAACACTCCTATATTACCAATATCTTTCTTAGAAGCAAGAAAAATTTGCTAATAAAATTTGAATAACTTGCATGCCAACAAGACTTATTTCCCCTTTTCAATCTTTTTGTTTCTTCCGTTAGCCATTTCCAATATTCTTTAATTTCAAGAATATGTTATATGAAACTTTCTAAATGCATTACACTAGTTTTTCTCACATTATTCTATTAGTGTTTTGTTAACTGTAAAGTATGATCATATATGGATTGATCAACTTGAATTATGCATCATACTTACATGATGTTATTGTTTGATTAATGAGTTTCTAGGGTTGAACATCCCATGGTCAAAGACAAGTCCATGAACACGGTAATTACAATATACAGAGAGACGGGTGGATAAAGATAATATGATTCCCCATCCATTTTGATGTGGATGAATTTCAAAACTTAGCTTGGACTTTCCATTTGTTCCTAGGAGACAATCCAAAGTGCAACCTCCCAGACTTCCATTTCCACCAAATTCCCCCCCAATTCCTCCCTAGGTACATTACAAATCCAAATATTTTTAAAAGTGTTAATGCTTCCTAACTTATTCATGGAATTCTAACCCAATACCTCTTTTTTTCCAAAAAGTCATGTTGGGAGCCCTAAATCCTCCTGTCCATCCATAAAGGGACACATAAAAGGAATCTTTTGGTTTTGATTTTAGCCTCACTCCTCCTCCCACAAAATATCTTGTAATATCACATTCTATGCTTGGAGTTATTTCTACCGAGATAATACCTACCAAATACAAACAATGAGATTCAACCTTATGGTATTATTATCCTGCCATTGCCCTAACTTGGATTAACCTACCTAGCCTAAACTACACAATCCTATACTAGCCTACCATATCTAACCTAACTATCTTATCCTACCATAACTTACCCTCAATTTTAATAAATCTAGCATGCATTAACCTAACATATCCTATCTAACCTAGGTCCAATCCTTTCCCAATTTAGACTACACTAGTCTACAACAACTTAACATATCCTATCCTACCATACCATAACCCTACACTGTTTTATCTTTTAGCCTAATTACCCCTATCTTAAACTATATTACCCTTCATGGGATAACCTAATCTACCCAATTTCTAGCCTACCCTACCATGGGATAACTTCCCTTTCTTAACATATCCGAGAGTACCATAATTTTTCCTATATTACTTAGCACAATCTACCCAAATAGAGACTCTGCTTGCTTAATTACACTACCCTACCCTAGATATATTACCCTACATAAACTAACTTATCTTATCCTAAGAAACCTATTCCATCTTACCCTATACTAGCCTAGATTACTTGTCATATTTCCTACCGTAGGCTAGACTGCTTTACCTAACCTACACTAACATGGAATAAGCTACCATTGCCTACACTAGCCTACCACTACTGTA